>JAOPUL010004744.1:5071094-5097478 GCA_027564515.1 Octopus rubescens
CTTGCCAGTTTCCAGTCAAACCGTCTAACCCATGCCTGCATGGAAAAAGAGACGTTAAAGGATGATGATGATGAATTATAGTGTTTTTTTTTTAAATATAGTTCTGCTGAATATGTACACATGCGACATGTTTTCATTAAAAAAATTTTTTTAATTTTTTTTTTTTTTCTTCATTGAAGGCTCAAGTTGTTGAACACTGTCCATCGCCTAATGTAACATCAATGGAAGAAATATCATATCCAAACATCATGGAAAATATTAGTGATGTATTTGATGACACAGCACTGTGTATTTACCCAACAATCATTGAATTGGGGGAGAATGAAGAATCACGGAATGAAGATAATCATCAGGTATATATGCATGAAATTGGTCAGGACCCCCCCCCCCCATAAACTATAACATACCTAAGAATATTGTTTTTTTTCTAACCCTTTAGTATTATAACCGGCCAGAATATTCAGCTTCTCATGTTCAAACTGGCTAGATCCAACATCTCACACCTACTCTACAATGTCATAGTAAAAATAAACAATCACATCATCAAAATCTGGAAGCCACAAGATAATGCGGGATTAATTCAAAATAATGTGAATAAATAGGCATTACGTTTGACAGTAATTTGAAAGCTGAAGGGTTAAACTGGATTCTAGGCCCCCAATTTCTGATGATCTTGTTGTCCTATCACTGTGCTATACATACATTATATAGCTTGAATGTCATCTCAAAGACTAGCCTTCTTCTTTAGGGATGAAATATAGTTCAACTGTAATGATTTGCCCACAGCCTTGGCAAACTCACCAAGACTGGTGAGATTAATACTCAATACTTAATGCTCGGCTTGAACATCTGGAAGTCTATTTCTACAGGGAAAACTGGAAAGAACTGAAGACATTTAACCCTTTAGTATTCAGATTACTCAGTCAAATGCAATGCTTATTTATTCACATTGTTTTGAATTAATCATGCAATATCTCATAGCCTCAAGATTTTGATGATACAATTGTTTATTTTTGGAATGGCATTGTAGTGTAGGTGTGAGAGGTCAAATCTGGCTGATTTGAACATAAAGCAGGACAAATATTTGGGCCGGATGCAGCCAGTTTAAATGCTAAAGAGAGGATTGGGAAACGTGGTTAGGGCAGGGCAGGGAACAGGAGTGCAGTAGTGATTGAGAGAAGTGATGAGTGTGTTGGGTAAAGGTGGTATGTAAATAGATAGTTCTGTTGAGAGGGGAGGTGCATATGGGGAGCGAGTCTGTGTTAATCATTTGGATGGCCACATTCTTTTGGATCCAGTCTAGGAAAGTTAGTGCATGGACAGTAGCACTATCCCAGATATAGGATGAATATGCCATTGTGGGTCTTGAGTATTATAAATGGTCAGCAACTATTTTCTGGACGTGAAAATGAAGGCCGGTCTTTAGGATGCAGTTTTTGGTATGATATGTGTGTGTAGTTGCCAGATAGGATAATCATTTATAGCACCTTTGAGGGTTTTAGTTGTGTGCTGTTCAAGAATAGAGAAAGTGAAGAGCAAGACTATTTATTCGATATATGTTGTTTGTGTTTTTGTGCTATTGGAGAATGTTAACGAGGTCTCTGCACATGGAAGTAGTGCAAGTTTGCATGTGGAGAGTGCTTCTTGTGTGTGGTAAAGTTAAGGAGTGAAGAGCATTTCATCCACTTGGAAATGAGAGTTGTTTGAGGTGACACAAAGCAAGTCAGTATACAGACAATTAAGTGTAGTAGATCTCACTAAACCATGGGCTACATCAGAGTTGATAGTGTGGGGGTGAGAGAGAGAGAGAGAGAGCTCTGATAGCTCAATGCTACAATGAGTAATAAAGTGAGAGAGCTCTGTCAGCTGGTAATGTGATGTGTGTGTGTGTGTGTGTGTGTGTGAGAGAGAGTGCTCCATTATCTCCTGCTGGGATGGTGCAATCTGACAAGAAACTCCCTACTTAAAAGAAGGAAGACGAATCCTACTGGTGACCAACTTTGCAGATGTCAAATGCAAAGACATTTTTTTCACTGAACTCAAGAGCAAATGACTATTGGTGAGTGGCATAGCAAACAGGTCCCAAATGAATCTAGCTCTGTGAGAAACATTAGGTCAGTTAGGAGGCAGGGCCAGAGAGGTTGGCCTTCTTTAGGATGAGTCACACTGTAGCCTGTTTCCAAAGAATTGGGTTAGTTCCCTATAGAGTAAAGAAGATTAGTTTGCAAGTATAGGGTCTAACTTTATAGCTGAAATGGAAGAGACATTATCAGGTTATGTGTCTGTGTTGGTTTGAAACTATTGGAGATATTTTCATACTAGGTGAGTTTATGACCGATGTGATGGTTTGGGAGGCGTTTTGTTGAATTTTTGTTTTGTGAAGTTGGAAGCAGAGTGGCAGCAGGGGAAGTTTTCTCTAAGGAAATACTACTTACAGAACCATCTTGGTTGGGTAAGGATTAGTAGGTATGTAGGTGGATTCTGTAAAGTTGAAAGATTCCCTTGATAACGAAGCAAAAAGGACCAACAGGGAGGTGGAAGAGCTTGTAGGCAATGTAATGCACAAATTCATCTTTTGATTTTTAGATAGTAGTCTTGCAAGTGTTGCATAGTGGTGGCTAGTTTATGAATACAGGGGAGTTTCCCCAGATGTTGCAGTTCTATATTCTTTACTTGAGGTATGTGTGCATGTGGGCTTTGGTTGTGTGAGGGATATGAAGGGCCATAAAACTAAGAGTATGATTTTGGTCACTTGTTTAGCTGTCTCTGATAGATCATAGATGAAGCACATTTACTGGCAGGGCTCTACCTAGTTAAGTGACTTTGTGCTGTAGGGTTGGAAAGTGAGGGGTGGTGTATAATACGTGGTTGTGTCTTGATTTGGCAGTAGCTCTGATAGATGCAGAGACACTGATAGCCTATGATAGCCTCTAAGGTTTAGAGATGAGAAAGAGATCAAGGAGTGATGTAGGGGATATGTGTGAATAAGGATACTAAATGCTGCACACTGTTCAAAATTCAGCTTCTGTGTCAGAAACAACAATGTGGGAAGAGTGCAAGTTGTGAATATAGAAGTCAGTGACAGTTGGATGAGTTAAGAGTGCAGTAGAGTCAGCAGATGAATTTAGAGGAATAAGGAAGAGCGGTTTTGAATCTGAATAACTGGAAGTGCTTGTTGTTGATATTCAAATGAGAGAGAGATAGTTAAGTAAGTATTGAAGAGAATGAATTCTGTGTATGCAGAGCCACTACTTTTCAAAGCAACGTTGTAATATAGAGTATAGCCTACACAATAGAGATATGCTAAAGGTAATTGGTAAGAGGTTTGACAAATGATACAGATAAGTACTATAAATGGTGTCCTTAGAGTGAGAACAAAAATAGAAATTCTTCAAATGAACACATATAGTACTTGAGAAGACCAATGTTTGATAGAAAGCTTGCTCTGTTTCAGCTATAAAGCCTTTTGACATCACTCTTATCACTAGAATCCATTTGAGTGGGGTGGTTTTGCTTCTTTTTGGTTCAGCAGGTATAGATAAAATGAAAGGGAAATTGGCATGTATTCATAAGTTTCTTATTTTTTGAGAGAACAAAAGATTCCATAACATGTACTGGTTTGAGTTATCATAACTAGTGTTAATCACCACTCCAGTTGGGCTCCAACTCTGCGCACAAGCTAGTGATTTGCATTTCACATAATACTTTTAAATTTAAAAAAAAAAAAAAATGTAAGTTTTGTTTTAATAAAATTGATCCAAGTGCTGAACTGAACATTGTTGTAGGCTAGACATTTCACTTGTGACTATCCTGTCTTTTTTATAATTATGGTGTATCTAGAGCTAAATCAACTGTGTTCCTTTTGTTTAATACAGTGAGAAGTGATTTGAGAGTGAAAGAGAGAGGGAAGTTTGGTTTCCATTTCTAACAAGTTGAGTGACTGCATAAATTTCCTGTAGTTCAGTTCATTCAGTAATTTTCATTTCAACCATCATGATTTAAATTTTCAACCATGTCTAATACTAAAATAAATATTAAGTAATAAAGTGTGAAATGGACCAGATTTTTTTTTTTTATTTGCTTATCAAGTTCTGGTAGCTTTTCAAGCATTTTTTCCTCTTGCTAATTAGTGTTCAAAGAAATGATTAATTTCATGGAAGCAATAGTATTTTTATGAAATGTTTTATGTATTTATTCTTCTACTTCCATGCTTTTAGCTACAAGAAGTATCCCCCAGTGAGGATGCTTTGTTAAACAAAGATGTAGTTCTCAGTGGAAATACTACTCCAAAACATGTAATGCTGACAGAACCTGATGCTACCAGCCAGGACCTTATTCTTATAAACCCTGAAGCTGAACGGTAAGAGTTTTGTCTTCATCTAGACTTTATTGTACCCTGGTATATTTAATAATTCCAGTGTGGGGAAATTGTAGTTTATGACTGAGAAATTATAACAATTTCTAATATTAAAACAAACGTCGTTTAGTTTTCACATTGTAGGGGTTTTTTTTTTTTGTGCAATGTGATGCACCTCCATTTATTTCCATGTAGAATCTGTCTCAGTTTTCAGAATTCTGGGAGTGTGCTTATTATACTCAGAATCCAAAGTATCATTATGCATTGGTTGACCAGAGCTAGTAACCAGATTACATCACATGTATGTTGATACCTGTCACAGGAGGAAGTTTCTTTCACTGTGCCAATTCATTTGAGTTAAGACGTTACGAAAATTATTCTTTCTTCTAACAGGTTATGTGACATAGTGGACCCAATGAAACAGTAAGTTTTACACATACAAATGAGTTTGTGAAATTTTCCTTCTACTTTTATTTTGATGTTCCTTAAGGGTTTTATATTTCTTTTAATTCTTCATACAACTGTGTATTTGTATTAAAATATTAAAAGAAGAAACGATCACTACTGTATTTAGTACATGCTTACAAGCTATCTGGAAAGTCTTTTAAATTTATCTAAATTTGGATATCTCATATTCATTTTCACCAACGTTTATTCTCTATATGTTTTGTAGTGTGAAATTTTTTGCAGCTTAGCTTTTTATTGTCATTGAAACCAGGTTATTTCTATGCCAGTATTTCTTTGGGCATCTATTAGTTTTGTATGTGACAAAAAATCACTACTATTATCTGGAATATTTTTCAAGCTTGTCCCTGTCATTGAATTGAACATGTGGTTGCTTAATCTATTATAGTTAGTTATCCACTATTTATTATAATTCTAAGCTTAGCTATTTAGTGACTTTTCTCTACCAATTCTTTATTTAGTTTATTGGACTTAGTACCTTGTTGCTCTCGTCATGTTTATTGTCTTCATTTACAACAATGGGTAATGACACCAGCGTTAAGATTTACACATTCGGGTTTTATTTCCTGTATCATAGGACCATTGTTTTCATAGCTCTTCATTGTTTCCACTGCTTCAAACTATCTGCACAGACGCCTGCTTCATTGGCTTGATTTATTGCATTCTCATCCTACTACAGTTATATTTTATATTCAATGCTCATTATGAAAACTTGTATTATACACATCACATGCAAAGATGTTTTCCAAAATGTTTGTTCGTTTTTATCTCTGTTTTTCTGTCCTAGCTATGGTTAGGTGACTATGTTATTGAGACATTGTTTTACAGCTGGATGTCCTTCCCGTTGCTAAGCCTTACCTGATTTTCAAGTAACGGATCTCTTATTTCACACATCTTCCAAGGCGCAAAGCTTGCAGACAATTTATTGACAGGGGGAAATGACAACAATGTCATCTCTTGAGGCTGAGCAGTTATCAAGAAGTGCAAATGTAAACACAGCCACATTTATATTTATATACACAATGGGCTTCTTTCAGTTTCTTATTTACCATTTCCTCTCACAAGGGGTTTGGTTGGTTTAGGGCTATAGCAGAATATACACCTGCTTAAAGTGCTGCACAGTGTGACTGAACTCAAAACCATGTGGCTGGGAACCTTCTAAATCAAACATTCATGCCTGCAAAATAAAGCAAAGAAATTATTCTTTAAGCTATATCAATATTTATTCACCAAGTTCAAATCCTGCTGCGATCAACTTAGCCTTTTATCCTTCCTAAGTGAATTAAAGTACCAATCAAGTTCTGGGGTTGATTTAATTGACCCCCTTTCTTGTTTATGGACCTTTTATCTATTTTTGAAATCAACATTTATTTATCGAGTGTTTTGTTGTGGTTTGTTCTTATGCGCAAGCATGAGCATAATTTCTTGCATTCAAGCATGAATTTTGAAGGATTTTATGTGCATGCATATGTTTTGAAGAGAGATTTGAGTCTCCCACATCATTGAAAAATAGTATGAACGTAATTCTTAACATAATTAATAATACAAGATATCTCCTGCATTATGGAAATGTTGTATTACTGAAAAATCTTGCTCTAACAAGGAATTCTGTAAGGTAAAATCTATGTTACATGGGCTTCTATGTTACATGGAAGTCAGTAGGAAATATTCTTTGCATTACAGAACTCAGCATTATACCAAGGTTTTCAGGAACACAATGCTTCCAGAACACTGGGGATGCCTATAGATTTTTTAATCTTGTTTAAGTTGAGTTATATTGAACAAAAGATAACAATATGAGACTGTTCATTGCTAGCCATATTCAGATAGTGAGTACAGGAGTAGAGTTAGGTATACTTATGCATAATTTCAACCTTGAAGCTGTGAATTTGCTTCTTATATAATTAGGCTTTGCTCTACTGATTGATTGTTGTTGTATTTGAATTTGAAGAAATCAAATAATTTGTTCACCCCCACCCTCACCAAAAAAGGAAAAATGTTTTGAAATTTCTGTTTGTCTTGTTTCACAATATGAATTAATATCCTACATCAGTATTCACATGAACTTTTTTTCTAAAGGACTGTCAGCCTGAGTATTCAGAGTCTTTACCAGTGGATCCCAAAACATTTTCAATAGAAATATCATGTTGATTCATGAAAAGATTTTTGTAATTTTAAGTAAAAAAACAAATGCTGCTTGAACAGTGCTAGTGATGTATTAAGGTAATGATAAGGCAGCGAGCTGGCAGAATCATTAGCACACTGGACAAAAAGCTTAGCAGCATATCCTCCCTCTTTATATGGTCGTCTTTGCCTTTCATCCTTTCGGGGGTCGATAAATTAAGTATCAGTCAATCACTGGGATTGATATAATTGACTGTCCCGCACCCCATTTCAGACCTTGTGCCTATAGTAGAAAGAATATCTTAAGGTAATGATCACTGGATAGTCTTAGTTAATTTATATGGATGTGACAGGAAAGGTGGGGGGAGGGTTCTATTTGATGCCAAATATTTTTGGTAAAAATAATTCTGCAGCAAACGTAAATAGTTTTGGGAACCACTGGTCTGATTTTCTTGATTCTTTTTTCTCTACTAACATATTGGGTTATTTATATTTACAGACAAATCAACATAAAATTAATTGCTAGACACTTGATTAATTTAATGAAGTGCCTGCTGATTACTAAATTGCGTTTGTTGTATGTGTGTGTTGCATATTATAATACAAGTTATAATAATACATTACATTGACTTTTTGTTGAAAATTGATGATCAGTTCTGAAAAAGAATTTGAATGGGGTAAAATGTTTGCTGAAATGCACACATGAAACTATATACATTTGCAAATATCTTCTCAGAGTGAAAACCAATGTCAGATCACACATTGTTTTTGCCTACCAACTGAATATATCTCTTACACCTTAGCTTCCTTGCTATCTTTCCCCACACAAATTAAGCATGCATATGTTTTATCTGCACTGCCAAGCTCTTAACTCTAAATTCATCCTTCATATGTTTCACATAGAATAGGTTAAGCTTCTTAGCTTGGAAAGAATTTAGGTTTTTTCTTCTACAGTCTAACGTAGCTATATAGAATAGTATCATGTATTTCTCCATTAAAACCTTTACCAATTTATACATAGCATTCTAGTTATTTATTCATATTTAGTTTAGAAGGTTAGTTGCATAGCTCCAAGTTTAATATTATAGAGTACAAGCAGGAGAAATAGACGAAGACAGAGTATGAAGCAAAAAGTGTGACCACGTTTCTTCAAATCTCGTTACAGTCATTAGGATTTTAGTCTAGTGCAAGGTACATAACTCTGTAACAGAAAGCCACTCCAATTTAGTATTTTTGCAACTGATTCAGAATACACACACACCTTTTATGAATTTGAAATTAACAATAATTTATTTTGAATAATCTGATTTTGTAAAAATTGTGAAGAAAAAGAAAAAAACTTACACATTTATAAAAAAAGAAAAATTTAATCTAGTTTGCAATTGAAACCTGAAATATTTCAAACTTTCTTCTTGCTACATTACTTAAAATCTGACGAATTTTTTGTTGTTGTAATTTTTACAACATTTCTGTAAGTTGTTGGAATTTAAGCTTTATCTTAATACCACCCACCCACTCAACTGTGAAATTGCAAGACCAGATATTTTGTTTTTTTTAATTTCCATACTTAAATTCAATCTTCTAAATTCTATTTATTTTTATAATTGGTTGACTTTTATATCTAAACATTTTGTTGAATATTATAAAGATGTTGTTGAGTATATCTAATCATCTTATTGAATATATATATATAAACATTTTAAAGTTAATAAACTGAAGAGTGTTCTATTTCCTTTTATTATTTGATTGTATTGTTTTAAAAACCGTAGCTGGTGTAAGGATTAAAGTAGAGTTTTAATTAGTCATGGGCAAATTGCAGACATGCATAATGAAATATTACCTTGAATTTTTTTTAGTAGTGTGGCATGCCTGATAATGAGCCATGTCTCATGTGGCTCACTTTTTTAAAAAAAGGTTGTCCAAATGGAAAACATATTTGGAGTATTTGGCAGATTCTGTTGGGGAAAGATTAGAAAGTAACAGCAAGAGAATTATTTTATAAATAAAGAGAAATTATAAAACCACTTTAACCCTTTTGTTACCATATTTCTGTTAAAATATGCTGCTTTTGTTTCAATTAATTTTGAAAACAATGAAGAATTTAGTAAAATAACTTTGTTATTATTAAACTGATGTTTGGAACACAAATTAACATAATGTGATGAAATGTTTTAAGTTAGATCATTTTAAAACAGAAAGCTTGTATTGCAGGACCAAGGGTGGATTTAGGCAGATTGATATCAAAAGTGTTAATGAGTCATTTATTTCCTACCTATGTATTGATGTTCTATGTGTAATGCTAAATACCCATACAACATTTCACAGGTCATGGCTGAATGGTTAGTTGTGCACTTTGCAATCACAATTAGATCAGTGGTTTTGACCATAGCTTGAACTGGCCTAAGCAGTAGGATGGAAATTGGAGAAACAGAGTGTAGTAACTCATCAAATGGGATTGTGCCTAGAACCAGAACCATCCTTGTCCACACACACACATTGTCTGCTGTTTCTGCTTGGACAGTCTTATTCTACATTTAGGGTATGAATGGAACACTTAATCACACTATATAATTCAATGGGAATCAAAGTAGGTTTGGCTACTTTGTAGATAAGCAATCAAAATTTGAATGTTATGAATACTAGTCTATAAATCAGTTAATAAACCCTGATCATAATTAGTTCCCTTAGTTCTTTGTCATCAGTTTTATTTGCCATGACTTTTATGATTATCAATATCACCATCATCCTCCATTATCACTTTTCTACAGCTTTAGGCTTGCATGAAAAGTTTAAAAAAAAACAAAAAAAAAACAGTTTACTGAAGAGTTTTTATTGTAGTGCATCATAATTTTTCCACATCTGCCTATCCCATTTGCAGCTTACCACATATGCTTACTGTAATTTTAAGCAGCGTAATAGGTGTTAATGTTTTGCTATAAAATCTTTGTGTGAGTAGCTCTTTCAGATGTTAACATATTAACATTAAATTATATTTATCATTTCTTGACAGGTACAATTAAATGCCATTTGTCAGCATTTTCCTGTTAGGATACCAAATAAATATATCTTAAGAATGAAGCTAAACTCACTCATGGTTTTGAATTGCTTTTAAAAACATAATATATAAAATATATTTAGAGACAGGCAATCTTATAGCAGCAAACAATTTTTGTTTTTAAACAGAATCATGACATTGCTGATGATGGTGATAATATATTTAAAATATTTTGTTTACATTGCTCTGTTTCACAATCTATAAGTATTACTCCATAAGATATAAAATTCATGTTATTTTAAGTTTTGAAAATGGTATAATGATTTGGTGAAAAGAGTGCTTTTTTTTGGGTCCAGCTATTTAAAAGAAATTAACTAAGTCTGCATCATTTTGAAATTGAGTAATAGAATAATTGCATAATTAATATAAATAATGCATTTCATAATCGTTTCTCATGACAGTCAATCTCACTAGTAATTAGTTGTGTGGCATATTGAGAAAAGAAGAGTTCTTTAGAATAGTTATTGCAGGTAGAATGTGTTTTGAAAGAGAAGGTACTTGTAAGCTACATCTTACTTGAAGTTCAAGATTTCACCTAACACTGGAATACAACATTTGATTATTATAGATACAAATCACAGATTGTATGAAATACGTGTTGCAATTTAATTACATGTAATTAAAATGATGCTTAAAATTTTCAGTGAAACAATGGTCTCTTCTTAACTGTTACAGAAAATAGTTTAAAATAGATCATATTATTGCTGCAAGGCAGTGGCGATAATTAATTTCTTAATTAGGATAAACTTCATTTTCTTTTCTTTCATTTATTTTTGTATGTTTGTAAATTTGTTTTTTTTACTTCAGTGAAGCACTGGCTGAACAACTTGATTCAATACAAAATGATTTGGATGGTCTCCAAGGAATGCTGTCAGATTCTAGTTCCACCTACAACTTGGATACCAATACTTTACTGTCTGTAAGTTGAATTAATAATTTTTTTTTAAAAATTAATTTCACAATTTCTGTTGACTATTTGATAATATTTTTAAAAATGGGTTTTATTTTGAAACAAAACTGATTTGGATTTTTGATAAATAGACGGTAAAAGAATGGATAGAAAATATTTTTCACTCTTGAGAAATTCATATTGAGATGAAAAATTAACAGAACTGTATTTTTGTTAATCTTTGTGATCAAGACTATATATATTATATAGACTAGTGGTTCTTAACATTTCCCAAAACATTAGATTAACCTACATAAATTAAAATACTGTAACTAGGATTGCTTATTGAATAACATTAGAGAAAAATATTTAAAAAAATATTAGAATAACAAACCTACTTTTTTTTAATGGTTTCAAATCCATTTTTTCCCCATTCTCGTTTGAGTGGCATAATATATTTATCAGGGCAGTTATTAGTGCTATTTTAGCATGCAGTCTACAGCAGTATCTATACTCTATGCTGTCAAATGATCCGATTGGGGTTAGGGTTATAGTTAGATTGCACACTAAAGTGTAAATTGCTCAGTAGAGCACACACTAGACACCCTATTATTTTTATAGTTGGATGCTCTTCCTGCTCCTAACCACTCAACCATGAAATAAATGTTGGTCTTCAAGATCTGCACTTTGGACTTAGCCTGGTAGTATCCCAGTACCTGAAATCTTTTGTGACTGTGTTTCAGTTAATTTTAAAATAATGAAGAATATGGAGGTTTTTAGTAAAATAACTAAGTTCCATTGTTAATTGGAACATAAATAATAGTTCATTTCTTATTCAAAAATTACGATAGGTTTTAATTCAGATATGAAAACTTTAACCCTTTAGCATTTAAACCAGCCATATCTGGCTCAAATACTCTACCTGTTTTGTGTTCAAACCAGTCAGATCCTGTCTCTCACACCTACTCTACAATGTCATTCCAAAAATATATACAATCACACGAAATCTCAAAAGCTACAAGATAATGCATGATTAATGATAGAATAATATGAATGCTAAAGGGTTAAAGCAAGAGGTTTTGTCTTCTAGAACAAGAGGTGGTCTCAGGTGTGTTGGTATCTTTTACTTGTTTCAGTCATTAGACTGCGACCATGCTGGGGCACCACCTTGAAGAATTTTTAGTCAAATGAATCAACCCCAGTTCTTTTTTTTAAATTTTATTTTAAAGCCTGTACTTATCCTATTGTTCTCTTTTGGCGAACCGCTAAGTAATGGGGGTGGGGGTGGGGGGTAAACACACCAACACCAGTTGTCAAACGGTGGTAAGGGGCAGACACGAAGACACACACACACACATATATATGACGAGCTTCTTTCAGTTTTCGTATACCAAATGCACTCACAAGGCTTTGGTTGGCCTGAGGTCGTAGTAGAAGACACTTGCCCAAGGTTCCATGCAATGGGATTGAACCCGAAACCATGTGGTTGTGAAACAAGCTTCTGACCACACAGCCACGCCTGCACCTATAACAATATTTAAACTCAAAAGTGGTTTCATTATCAGAAAAGTTAAATTCCTGAAAATTTTTGTCATTCCAACATTTTCATTGATTTCAAATATTTGAATGTAAGTGCTATTGATGTGTGAGTGTGTGTACATCCACACATCTATAATATATTTTTTTTAATATTTTTCATTAAGTAAATATAATTTGAAATTTGACAATCTAATTACTAATGATAGGAAAATTTAAATTTCATAATCTCCAGTATTTCTAATTAATGTATTAATAGTTTGAATATCCAACAAAAACATTTACCTATTCAACCTTTTTGTTTTTTACCATATACTTCTGATAATTTATGGGTTTTGAACGTATTCCTACAGTCTATAGTATTAAGTGGACGAAAAAAAATCTTCAACTGGATAGCTGCTATCTTTTTTATACATTAACTTATTCATAAAGTCTGATATTTATTTTCTAGTGAAATACATCAAAGCAGACTCACACACTCTGTCTCTCACCATTACTGCAATAGCCTCTACTCCACTCCACTCATGGTGTCTGTTGGTATTGTACCACCTCCACTCAGGCACTCTAGATTCACCTGTCTGTCTGTCTGTCTCTGTCTCTATCTCTCTCTCTCTCTCTCTCTCTCTCTCTCTCTCTTCACTCGTACCCCCACCCCCTACACACACACACACAATCCCTGTGCATAAGTGGAATATTAACTGCACGAATTTCACTGATCTCAGAGGTCCTGTGAAGGCCATAAAACTGCTGTTCCTTTAGACCTAATAATGATAATAAAGGATATCTTAAAAAAATAATAAATAACATAAAACAAAATAACAACAAATCTATTCTAGTAAAAATGTGAATAATAGTGCTTCATGGTGTGTGTGTTTGTGTTTGTGTATCTTGACATCACTTGATTGTTGTAAATGAATGTCATTCATTTTCAATATTAATTGCTAAAATTATGTGTAACATTATCTGTGTGAAATCTATCAGTAAAATTGTGTCGTTTGTTTTGTGTACATATGTGTGATATGGATGTTTTGCAGGGTTGTTTCCTCCAAATTGTGTGTGTGTGTGTGTGTGTGTGTGTGTGTGTGTGTGTGTGTGTGTTTCACTGGTTTCAGATATTGGACTGTATCTATGCTGGTGCACTGCCTTCAACAGTATTAGCTTATTATGTCTACCTCACGACTTATTTCATTCTGTCTGCAACACTGTTTTATCAATATCTATCTATCAGACAACTGTTTTACCTTTTGGTGTAAAGAGACTCAACTTGACACACACTGTTTAATATAGTTACTCATTCACTCACTCACACATACACACATCAAATTTTCACATAATAGTTTGTGTCTAACCAAATTTTACTCAAAGTTTTGTCAAACCCGAGGCTACAGTAGATGATGGTTACTCAATATATCGTATAGTTGGATTGGGCCCAGAACAATGTGGTTGTGGGGGCATACTTATCAATCACATGACTACAATTGCACCCCTGTGTGTATTTATTCTCACTTGGCACAAATCAACAAGTTACTGGTAAATAAACAGTACAACATTTATGAAATGCTAACAGACCACCCACTGTCATTGTGCTGAGGGGAGAGAGGTTCATGAGAATCTTACTCTCAGAGATTTGCTGAAAGAAGAGAATGCACAGAAGAGAGAAGAATCAATTACTTCAAGTAGATTCACAAAGGTACTGACTATTGAAGTTAACAACTATATGATCACAATAGGACCCTAGATAGCAGCAACTTCAAAGACATCAAACTGATGAATCAAGTTTTAGCAGTAACAGAAAGTGTTATTAATTAGGTAGAGAAATAGCTTAAATGTGATGCAAGTTTATGCGAGAATGGTTGTACACTGTTTTATTTCTAGTGAAACAACTACATGAGTCCTTAGATAAGAGCAAGCACTAGCATTTGATGTCCTGGAGAAAACCTTTACCACAGTATTACATTCTGTAGTTTGGGGGTCTCTAAGAAAACTTGGTATAGATGAATGGCTTATGAGAGCTGCACAAGCCATGTCAGCAAGGTGAGGCTTGGCAATGAGTTCAGCAAGGAATTTAGTGTACAGTTATGTATCTAACGGGGATTGATTCTCAGCTCCTTCCAGTTATAGTTCTCCAGGTTTTAACTGAAGAATTTAAGGCTGCTGGGAGCTTCTGTATGCCAATGACTGAGTTCTCAATGATGAATCTATTGATTAGGGTAGATATTTCAGGCAAGCCTAGAATTGAGAGGCCTTAACCCTTTAGCATTCAAATTACCCTGTCAAATGTAATGCTTATTTATATTCACATTATTTTGAATTAATCATGCATTATCTTGTAGCTTCTAGATTTCGATGATGTGACTTATTTTTAGAATGACATTGTAGGGTAGGTGTGACAGGTTGGATCCAGTCAGTTTGAACATAAAACAAGTAGAATATTTGGACCAGATATGGCCGGTTTAGATGTTAAAGGATTAAAGTAATTTAATTAGCAGTAAATAAGATAGGCATCAAGAAATGGCTATGCTTGATCTCTAGAAAAGGAGTAGGCAGGAAGTCCATATGGTATGTTTAATGTTACCTGTGGGTGTACAAGACATGTTACAGTAGTCAATTGTAAGAACTCTTCATTAAATGAATTCCTTGAAATGTCCTGGAAGGCTCCCTAGAAATAGTTAACAGATTCTGTTACCTAGATGACTTAATCAGCAATGCAGGTGGGTTATTTTGAAGGTATTGTAGCCAGTGTGGAAAAAAGTTTAGGAAGCTATCACCTCTGCAGCAACAAAGGGATTCTCCTTCTGCAAGTGAAGGGCTGATTGTACAATGTATGTGTATTAAGTGTGGTTGCACATTTTAATGAAGTTATTGGCACTAAATACAGAGGATGCTTGTTGAGTAGAAAGAAATAAGGCGAGGCTGCTCTGATAGGTGTCTAATGCTATATGAATGAATGACGGAGCACAAATGAGCTGTAAGAAAAACTGGGTATTAGCGGAATTGGTTGTAATATGGTGCAAGAGAGGATACTGCACTGGCATTGACATTTCATACAAACAGGATAGTGATGGTTGATTAAAGAAGTGCCAAGCAATTGAGGTAGAAGGAACCTATTAAAAAGGAAGACAGAGTGGGAGTGGTAAAGGCTGAAAGGCTGATCTTAAGATGATGGACTGCAACAAGAGACTAGACACTCGCCCGAACTATGCAAGATAGAACATAAAGCAATAATGAGGCTGATGATAATATCTCTCTCTCTCCCTCTCTCCCTCCCTATCTCTCTCTATATCACTCTCTCACCCCCACACAATTTTGTAAGGTTGCTTGATAAAATTTGATTCTACCAGATTTTATATTACTCCTATTATTTAATTTGGAAGTCTAATTTATTTTTCTCTTAAGCCAATATTTATATTTTTCAAATTGTTGCACTTGATTTTCAACTTAAAATATGATAATATTAATATCCTGAAAACTATATTTGGATTTTTATTAGCTTTTAGTTTCATAAGCTTTAAACACTCAGTGATTGAGCTGTCTTAATCTTATGTAAAATACTTATTTCTCTGTAGCTTTCATTTCATTCTCAAATGTTGACACTTGTTTTAAAGTGTAAATCAGACAAAAAAAATAATTGGGTTGGGGTCTCATCGGATGGTGTGATCCTAGATACACCAGACTAAAATAAAAGATGAAATGTTTGTGGCTTAAGCATGCTAGGATATACAATTTTCCTTTCTTTGACATCAAAGGAGCAAATAAAAAGTATCTTGTCTGATGTGCAGGATCTAGAAATCACTTCTAAATATTTGATCTCTAATAATCTTGACTCAAACATTCATGAACAGAATTGACTTAAACTATTCAATGAAGCAACAACAAAAACATTAACAGCAAATGCAACAGCATTAAAACTAAATCTTAAGCAAATTTCTGCTGTTTCAGACATCAGGACCATGTTTTCTTTCAGCATAGAATGTAAAGGAGTTACTTTAAATGTGGGATGACACAAAATTAGTCATAAATAATGTCTCCAAATATTTTGAATTAAAACTACAGGTGATTTATTCTTTGCTTACTCAAACGTCAATAAAACTATCAGTGCAACTCTGATGTCAGTTTACATTTAGAATATAAATGTAGAAGCATTGAGAAATATGTAGATAAGTAATTTGATGATGTCAGTGGCATTTTGTCTGTCTTTACATTCTGAGTTCAGATCCTGTCATGGTTGACTTTGCCTTTCATTCTTTTGAGGTTGATAAAATAGGTACCAGTCGAACACTAGGGCCGATGTAATCGACTCACCCCCATCCTCAAAATTACTGGCTTTGTGCCAAAATGTGAGTGTATTTGGATTTGGTAGACATAAACTGAAAGACGCCCATCGTGTGTGTTTGTATTTGTACCACCTTGTTTTGACATTGCATGATAGTTGTAAACGAATGTCACTGTCATACAAGCGGTGTCACTTGTTTCCAATCTTCCATGAAAACATGTTTGGTCATGGAAAAAATATTACCTTGGTTGGAAACAAGTGGAGGTTGGTGACAGGAAGGGCATCCAACTGTAAAAAATCTACATCAGTAAATTCTGTCTGACCCATACAAGCATGGAAACGTGGACATTAAAATGATTGTGATGATTATATCACAAGGTTTTAGTTTTGGGGAACACTGACTATCTAGGAATTGAACCTCTATGGCAGCCTTTGTTTCCTGGGTTATTCTCTACTCATGAATTATACAGGACTACTATTCATTACTGTAGTGAAGTGTACCTATTTCCATCTAAAAAGACTGAGCCAGTAAATAATGTTGTTGTTTAAACCAAGATGTTCTCGCTTTGACCATCCTTTCTTCATTCAGAATTGATATATATAATATAGATTATTATACAATGTGTTATCCCCCCCCCCCTTTTTTTTTTCAAGACACTGTGGTGTGATTGGAAGAAAATTTGACTGCTATTTCCTGGAAATCAAATACCCTATTCTTG
Organism: Octopus rubescens; assembly: GCA_027564515.1. Taxonomy (NCBI): domain Eukaryota; kingdom Metazoa; phylum Mollusca; class Cephalopoda; order Octopoda; family Octopodidae; genus Octopus; species Octopus rubescens. The sequence goes on from JAOPUL010004744.1 coordinate 5,088,513, forward strand.
TTTTTGATCAGCAGACAAGATTTATTGACCAGTTTAACATCCCTACCTAGCATTTGGGTACCTTTAGCAGAGTCCTTTCTGTTGCAAGTCCCTTCTATTGAACCAAGTTTCTGTTCTGAGGACAAGTTCCTCTCTTCTTCTTGCCAGTCACTGAGCCTCTGCAAAGGATCATGGGGTTTACCCTTTCTCCTTTGACTAGCCCCTTTAAAATCATCTTGATTATAATTCACTACATCAAATGAAAAAAGCTTTAGCTAATGAATTCAATAATGTTTCTGTTAATAATTATAACTGATTTAACAACTCTAGGAACTTGATTTTCTAAAGATCACGATGTGGTGCATGTCTATGAAACCTAATAAGTTTTAGTGTAGGATGGTAAACAACCTTGAGCTCAAGTTTATGTTTGCAGCAGATCAAGTCAAAGATCTGATTTCTAATTTCTATTTAAAAAAGAAAGAGAATTTTATTTGAAGTTTTATATTATGCCTTTTGTGAACAAAATACTGGTGTAGATTTCCAATGGGCCAGTCACCTGTTCAGTGCATTTCTGATGGCAAGAGTAACAAAGAGGTGCTTTGTGCAGATGTTTTCAAACAAGTGCTTGAACGTACCTACCTATCAGTTTTCTCACTGACATACATCAGTGGAAGATTATATCATCATCATCATTTAACATCTGTTTTCCATGCTAGCATGGGTTGGACAGGTAAGGTCAGGGCCTGCACCAGGCTCCATGGTCTGTTTCGGCTTGGTTTCTACAGCTGGATGCCCTTCCTAATGCAGAGTGTACTGGGTGCTTTTTATGTGGCACCTTGATTTTAGGATATCGATTCTGTTGTGGTAGGTGGGTCTTCCTGAGTACAGCAATGTGCCACATATCTTGGTCCTTTGTCATCTCCTTCGCAAGGCTCAGCGTTTTGAGATTGACCTTCAATACTTCATCCCATGTCTTCCTGGATCTCCCTCTTCCACAACTTCCCTCCACTTTAAGTGATCAGCACTTCTTTAGGCAACTGTCCTCACCATCCACATCACATGACCAAACCAGTGCAGCCTTCTTTCTTGCACACGGCATCTAATTTTTCTTATGCCTAACTTTTCTCTCAATACACTAGTGCTCTGTCACACGTGTACACTGACATTACACACCCAGTGGAGAATACCAGCTTCGTTTCTCTCTAGTCTTCGCATGTCCCTGCATTCAGGGTCCGCGTCTCACTACCATGTAGCATTGCAGTTTGTACACATGCATCAAACAATCTTCCTTTAACTCAGAGAGAAAGAAAGAGAGAGAGAGAGAGAGAGACCTTTGGTTGCCAACAAAGGTAAAAACTCTTTGAATTTTCTCCATCCTATTCTTATTCTAGTAATTACACTTTTGGTACATCCTTCTCCACTGTTAATTAGGTCACATAGGTAGCAGAAATTATCTACTACTTTCAAAGAACCTCCGGGACATTTGAGGAAATCAGTTTGCCGTGTATCTGTAGCCTCTACGGCTCCTGTACATCTTCCCCATACGAACACTACTTTCTCTGTTAACCTTCCTACTATTCCACTGCACCTCTTGTGTGTCCATAGCTTACACTGGGTACACCGAATGGAATTTCTGCCTAAAACTTTCCTACATATTGAATAGGGCCATTTTCACAGGAGTTTGGAAATGAACAACACCGCCTGTATGAAGGTGATGCTTGCTTACAATATCAAGACAAAATGATGGGTGGATGCATGCACGCACATACACACACACACACACAACAGGATTCTTTCAATTTCACTTTACCAAATCCACTCACAAGGTTTTTTTTTTGGCCTAAGGTGCAATGCAGTGAGACTGATCCTGGAACCATGTGGTTGGGAAGCAAACTTCTTAACCATGAAGCCAATAATTTCTCACTTTTGCTTTATTGAAATATCAAACATTGTACAATCTCTTGTTTCTCTTTTATACAATACAAGACACATTAAAAACACCCGTGCTGGTGACACATTAAAGGCACCCAGTGCATTCGCTGGAGTGGTTGGTGTTAGGAAGAGCATCCAGTCGTAGAAACCAAACCAAAACAGACTGAAGTCTGGTGCAGCTCTGTGGCTTGCCAGTCTCCAGTCAAATTGTCTCACTCATGCCAACATAGAAAACAGACTCTAAATGATGATGATGTTAGCTTTGTACTTATGTAAAATAAAAAACAATATTACACTTGTAATACAGACAAAAGGAGAAATTTGATATACTTTTTTAGCTCACTTCTGCACTCTATATCTCTTACATTGATCTTTAGCTATGTAATTATCTCACTTCCATCCTTAATTATGTAGTTATCATTGAACCAGTCTTCTTTTTTACTAAACCTTTTGCTGCTGCTTTACTGTCATATGACATCACACCTCTAACTTGTAGTATATCCCACTGTCCATTTCTTTTGAGAGGAAAGGCAGTACCTTTTTTGTCTTCAATTACATTAGATTCTCTTCTTTATTCTATACACTAACACGATGCTTATAAAGTCCCAGTCCTAATTAGTTTGTGTATGGCAGCGAGCTGGCAGAATTGTTAGCATGCTGGATAAAATGCTTAGCAGCTTTTCTTCTGGCTCAATGTTCTGAGTTTGAATTCTGCCGAGGCTGAGTTCAAGGCGGTAATCTGGCAGAATCGTTAGCACACTGAGCAAAATGCATAGCAGCATTTTATCAGTCTTTATGTTTTGAGTTCAAAATCCGCCGTGGTTGACTTTGCCTTCATCCTTTCGGGATTGACAAAATAAGTACCAGTTGAGCACTGGGGTTGATGTAATCGACCTATCCCTCCCCTGAAATTGTTGGTCGTGTGCCAAAACTTGAAAGCAATTAGGTTGTGTATGACTTGAGTATAGAATATGTACACTCTAAGTTGGAGTATAAACTGTCCTATGGTGGTCATATTTTTGACATCACAAGGTTAGTCTGATGTTCAGTACTCTGCTCTCAAGTTTTATCAAAAGCCATGTTTTGAATTTATAGGACTTAAAACTCCAGATAAATGATAAAAAACATTTGAAATTGTGAAGAAAATAAACAAAAGATAACTGGTTAGAAAAAGTGGTGTGGGGTGGGGGGGACAGTGCATGTGTGGGTACAAGTTTACAGAAGCTATATGGATACAAGTGCAATTTTTTACAATGTTAATTAAAAATGTTTCTTTTGTGTAGATGATACAAAAATATATGAAAATACAATGAAAAAATATGACTTCAAGGAATAACAGTGTCAAATTTCAGTTGTAACACAAATTTCCATAACTGAAGATCTTTTCTAAATAAATGTGTTTAAATGGGGATTTTCAGTATTTAGTAGTAACTCTTACTTATTAATTAAACAAGACACTCTATTGGCACAAATTCCAAATAGAAACGTATGTATAGATAACCACTCACTGGAATTGAACCAGACATCTGCTGCAATCCAGACAACCATACCAACCCCTACACCCAAATGACCAGGCATAGTGCTTCCACTCAAATTAGTACTCCCCCCCCCCTCTCAGCTGTGACTCTGACAGCTACTTTGTTTCTGTCTCACCTACCACATAAGAATCTTAGATATTTTGCAGCCCAAACTGTATAAAAATCATTCCATACTTCATTTTCTCTATTGTTCTTATTATTTATATATTTTCTTATCATTTAACATCATTCTCATCCTGAAATTCTCGATGCTTTTATGATTTTGAAAAGACCTACAGCACACTAATGTTAGTGGAAACATAAATTTAGAAACTACAATTTCAAATCTAAGATGGAAGATAATTGCGCCCATGGAATTGTACCACACATACATAAGCAACAGGCTTCAGCACAGTTTCCTCTTCAACAAAGTTTCACTCACAAAGCATTGATCAACCCAAGGTTTGTTGAAGAAAGCTTGCCCAGTGAACCACTCAGAGCTGTGTGGTTGTGTGAAGTGAACTTGTTAACCACATAACCATGACAGAATCTTATTTTCCAGATGCTCTCCCAGAAATTTAGTTATTTTTGTGTTCAGTGAAGTTCTTTTGAAAAGAAATACTTTTAGCAAATTATGTCTGCAAGCACTTAAAGACATTTATTAGTAATGTCAGTGGATTAATAATAGTTATGTTATTACATTGGAAACACTGCTTGTATTTTTAATTATATTTAGAACATTATATCTATAACATTTAGCTTATATGATGAGGTGAGGGGAAAAAGAAATGGAATTATTGCTGAAATGTTAAATTACATATGCAATTAGTTAAAAGTGGGACAATTATTCTGTTAATATAGCTTACTTTGAATGCTGATTTCTAAAATTGATACAAGGACATCAAATTTTGGAAGGAGCATATAATTGATTAATCGAACATGATACTTGACTAGTGCTTTATTGTATTGACTCTCTGGAAGGATGACTGTTAAAGTTTATTTTGATATAGTTTTAGTTCAGAACATAACGGTTCTGCAATTATATCCTCCAAGACATTTTGTGTGATGTTCTCAGAATTCTTCCATTCGATTACTTTCTTAACATTACCTTTCAATAATTGTGTGGAATGTTTCAGGGGTGATTGTTACTCAAGGGAAGCAACTGTAACTATTTTCTTGATATTTATTTGATGATCAATGAATTTTTTTATGCAAAAGATTAATACAGATCTGTATGATCTGTGTAATTTTTTTAATAACATTCTCATCACTTCAGAATAGATTAAGCCTAGATAGATGTAGCAAGTGCATTCACACGTATAAAAACACACATTCATTCAACAAGTGACTGTAAACCTCATTAGAAGATAAAATAATCAGGCAAATTCAGTGATGATCTATCCATTATTGTAGGAGAAAACATATTGCTGTATAATCATCAGCTTCCTATAAGGATTACTTCAAGGAACCTTGGTTCTTTTTTTTTTGTATACATATATTTTGAAGAAAATTTGTAATTTTTACGTTCTTGGTATTTTCTTTTTGTTTATTTATTATCAACTATCCAATAAATTTGTTTCATTCTTTTCATTAAGAAAGTATTTTTGTGTGTGTGTGTGTGTATATATATGTGTGTGTGTGTGTATATATATATATATATACATATAGATAGATATAGATATATATATTTTTCTTTTTACTTTTCTATGCAACTTTATCTTAATTTCATTTTTGCTTGGATATTTATTATTTTTGCTTTCTATCTGTTTGTCTGTTGATCAAAAGGATGAAAGAAGTAACCATAATTTTAATAGACCTTTCTAATACAAAATTCCTCCCAGAAGCTTCTGTGGATATTTAAATTTTCATTAAGCTAAGAATCTATAGGAGATAACAAAATTAGAAGAACTCAACCAGACTTGATAGTAATTGTTCAGAGTACAAGCTTTACCAGATCCAAACTTTGATTTTTATCCTTTTAAGATTAATATATTAATCTGCATTCATTTGCAAAGTTAGGTTCAAATTGACCTCCCCCTCTCAATGAACACCTATATGATTGGGCTTGTGCCTAGTCCAAAGAAATCAGTTTCACTAAACTGTTGATTAAGAGAGATTAAGTGTTTACCTGTGGTAAATGCTGTCAAGGAATCCCCTGGCAAAGATTTATATATATATATAACCTTGGTTGTAGCCACCATATCTTGTTCTCTTTAAAAAATCCAAGGTTTCATGTCTGTATAATAAGTGTTTTATTTCATAAATAGGATTTATGAAGTTTCAAATTGATGTAGCATAATTTTCTACATATGTAGTTTAAATGTTATAAAATATCTTCAGAATAGATTAACTATAAACAGATTTTTTAATGTGATATTCAGCTTAAAACCCCAACTGACTTTTAACATGAAATATGATATTGGTATATATATATATGTAATAACAACAGCAATAATTGTTTTTTAATTTGGACATGAGGATAACAACTTTGAGGGGAGATGGTTAGTCTATACTATTGACCCCGGTACTTGACTCGTACCTCATTTTATTGACCCTGCAGGGATAAAAGGCAAATTTTACCACGGCAAGATTTGAACTCAGAAAGTAAAGTTGAAAGAAATACCACAAGGCATTTTGCATGACATTCTGATTCAACCAGCTTGCTGGCTTAATAACAATAACAACATTTTTATTTAGTCACTTTGAAGAATAGAGGGCAGATGGTCAGTACACTTGCAAGCACTTCCAGATTGGTCAGGCCATTACAGTTGATAGTCAGCTTGAATTCTGTAGCTGATATTTAGGGGTTATGCTGGGAAGATAATACTGTTTTGGAGTAAAAGTATTGGGCCAAATGCTTGGTACAGGATCTGGTAGCTAAGACACTTAAGATGATGCAGGAGAGGTGGGTGCATCAAAGGATTTAGGCATGGTTCACAGAAGTGTAGAAACATTTAGAAGAAATACAATGTGCACACAACTTGTTAGTTTAGTAGTTATTATAATATGTTGGTGAGTAAACACTTGCCTATTAGTGAGATAGTTGATTTATATGGTCCAGAAAGTTTGTGTATGTGGCTGCTACATTGTACGAGACATGTTATCAATATTCTAATGTTGCATTAGTAGTTTGAAGAGGAAAGTCATCTTTTAGTATGTAGCCATAGTTAGTTGTGTTGTTGCCGTGAACATTTGTAGAGTTTGGAGGGGGTTTTTTGGGGTTTTTTTTTTTACTATACTATGTATTGTCTATGAGTAGAATAATGTAGAATAATGGTGTAGAATAATGATTATTTTTCTTCCTGACATGTGCATGCATGCATACATACATACATACCTGTACATACATACATACCTGTACATACATACATACCTGTACATACATTCATTCATTCATTCATTCATTCACTGTGTGTTAGTGCTTCTGGGATTATGTCTTTACAGCCTTTGTTTGTGGAAGTTATACACGCCTAACTGAAGATGTCATGATTGTGTGCTGAATCTAACAAAGAAAATAGTTTACTCATTATTTAATGGTGATAGCTAAAACATTGTTAGAACTGGTCAGCATGTTGAGCAGAAGTAATTGTTGTTTTTCACTTGGCAAATTGTGCATATCATATCTGGGCATTCAATGGATTCAGATGGATATGGCATGTCCGGAGTGGATTTGTTCTGTGTGCACATGTAATAGCTTTATAGGAATATGGCTTATAGTATCAATGAGGCGGATTCCATGAAGTTTGTTGAGATATTCTTGGCAAGATCAGACTACATTTAGGTGACAGATTGCAGACTGTGATACATGAAATCACCTTTTACTCTTCTGACAGATACTGTGCAGAAGTTTTGATAGTGTGTAGATGCCTTCTAATTGGTGATGGTTGGGGATTTTCTCCAGGTACTGTATAATTACAAGTGATTTCCTCAGTATTGTTGTACAAACTATTTATATAACAAATAATGTTTCCTTTGTTCTCAAAAAAAAAGTATAAGTGTTTAATTAAAAATTTTAAAAAAATAATTTTTCCTTTTTTTTTTCTTTATGGCTGTTTATAATAAATTTAATTTAATCAGATTTTTAGGAATACTATTTGTAAAAACTATTTTATTTATTTATTTATTTTTTATAAGTTCTCAAAGCAGAATGTTAAGTTTTAAATAAAAGAAACAGTAGTTTTCCAGGGGCTGGGTAATAAGTACCATTGGAATAATTATAACATTTTTGATATCCAAATTATGTTTGAAAATTTTAAAGTTTAAGCTAAAACTGATTATTTCAGAATTTGAGCGATCAGGTTTAATTAGATTTAAGACGAGTACCTTTTTTTTTTTTTTTTTTGAGCTCATGCTGCTTTCTTTCAATAAATATTATGATGTTAGTTATTTAAATATCAAAGCTGATTTTAAAATCTATAAATAATATCATATAAATTCAAATCCCTTTGCATTTTTGCAGCAATTGCTTCGTAATGGTTCAAATTGAACAACTCATTTTCAAAGAGTGTACTCTGTAATCCATCGACAGAAATTTGTAAAGAGAAGCAGGAGGGTACCTTTCTTAAAGATCTGATTGAAGGGAAAACAGCTCCCCTGTATAACTTTTTTAAAACCTTTTAATCCTTTATTTTTATTTTTATTTTTTTTTTATTCATTTTAGCTTTTCAGTCAAGACAGTCCAACTGGATGGCAAGAATCGGTAATAAATTTTGTGTTCAGTAGTTTTATTTTCATTTCTAACCCGATTCCTACCAAGGCCCTCCTAAACCCACCCAATTAATTAATACTACTGTAAAAGCTTGGGGGTACTTTATAATCAGTTATTTTGGCGTCAGTTTCACTGTCATCATCTTGTGGAGTGAAAAATGAACAGGCTACCATTTGAAGACATCTTATTTATAGAGTGTGTTGTTGAAAGCAATTCAATTTAGCTGAATCAATCTCTCTCCATGATGTTGACATCAACAAGAGATCACAAATGTCTAAAGTAGATGAAAGGAAAAAAAGGTTTAAACTTTTCACAGATCCACTTTACTACCACCATTCCACAGCTTGTAATGCCTCAAAAAAAAATTGGCTTTGTTTACCTGATAATTCTGAGTAATGTTACCAGCTAAAGGTTGGAGTTGATATTGAGAAAGTTGTAGAGTTCTCATCATCTCATTTCTCCACTTCTATAAATCTGAGCTTTTTTGATTATCGATATTTATGAAATCATATAAGGCGGTAAGCTGGCAGAATTGTTAGCGACATTTTGTTCATCTTTACATTCTGAGTTCAAATTCCAGAGGTTAACTTAGCCTTTCATCCTTTCAGGGTCGCTAATTTATATGCCAATTGAAGACTGGGGTCAATGTAATTCACTTAGCTTCTTCCCTGAAATTGCTCGCCTTGTGCCAAAATTACAAATCAATATTTATAAAGTTTAGTTCTTGTCATGAGGTTTGGGGTGAGGGTAGGGAGCTGGAATGTGGGAAGTTTGAGAGGGAAAGGATCAGAGATATGTGAGGAGTTGAGAAAGAGGAGGGTGGATGTGTG
>JAOPUL010004744.1:5138496-5155255 GCA_027564515.1 Octopus rubescens
CTTGGCCCTCGGACTTTCGAACGCTTCGGACGGGCGCCTAAACCTGAACAAGACTATTGTTCTAGGCGCGTCTTATTTTTTACCGTGGTACGCCAAGCGTCCCGGTCCTCTGTCATCTCTACTGTTAGCTTCAGTGCGTGGGGGTCATCCCTGATCACCTCATCCCATGACTTCCTTGGCCTGCCTCTGCCACGAGCTCCATCCACTGCGATCTATGTGTGTGTTTCTTTGTGTCTGTGTTTGTCCCCCCCCCATCACTGCCTGACAACTGGTGTTGGTGTGTTTACTTCTCTATAATTTAGTGGTTTAGCAAAAGAGACTGGTAGAATAAGTACCAAGCTTAAAAAAAAAAATAAGTATTGGGGTCGATTCGTTCGACTAGAATTTAACGCGTTTTCCCAGCATGGCCGCAATCTAATGACTGAAACAAGTAACAAATATAAGTATGATTCATTCACCTGTATGCTACTTCTCCATGTGACAGTTCTTACTGCAATTCTTATTACCTATCTGTTTGGAATTGAACCTTTGAACTGTGACTCAGGCCCCTTAACAACAATACCTTCTTAGAAATCATCATCTTCATTTTAATGTCCACTTTCCCAGGCTTGCATATATCAGAGAAAATTTGTTGAGGCATCTATAGCTAGATACCCTTCCTATCACCAATCCTCACCTGTTTCCAAGCCAGGTAATATTTCTCCTGGTTCTTTGCACATAAACACCACAATGGCTGGACATGATTTCATGGAAGATTGCAAATGGATGATACTGCTTGTATGATTGATGTTTGTTGACAACTATCATGTGATGTCAAGACACCACACACACACACACACACACACACAATCCATGCATACATACACATATATGTATACAATGTGATTCTTTCAGTTTTCATTCACCAAATCCATTCACATGGCTATGGTAAGCCCAAGGCTATCATCATCATCCTTTAATGTCCGTTTTCCATGCTGACTTGGGTTGGACTGCTGGCTTGGGTTGGACTACTGGCATGGGTTAAAATTCTTTCTCATGGTGTTGTGCAGTGGGATGGAAACTGAAACCATATGGTTGGAAATCACACAGCTATGTCTGCACCTTTTTAAAAAAAAACCTTTTAAAATTCCATACATTTAGATTGTAAAAGCAAAGAGGCCACGTGAATAAGGTATTGAACTTGCAGTTCAGAAGCTGTGATCTCAAATCCAATGTTCATGTTTTGCTGTGCTTCTGAAGAGGAAAATATCAGTTTACTTAGCTGTTTGGCATGGATACCAGATTTTATGGACAAAGAACAATAAACTTGAATACCTATTGATACGTACCTCAGATCATGGGAGGTTAGGAAATTGATTCTGTTGCCTTTATTCATCCTCTTACTTTCAACTTACAATTTTCTAATATATCTATATAATATATCTTTTAATCTTTTACTTGTTTCAGTCATTAGACTGCGGCCATGCTGGGGCACAGCATTGAAGAATTTTAGTCGAATGCATCGACCCCAGTACTTGTTTTTTTTTTAAAGCCTGGTACTTCTTCTATCAGCGTCTTTTGCCAAACTGCTAAATTACAGGGATTGTCAAGCGGTGATGGGGGACAAACATAGATACAAAAACACACACACACACACACACACACACATATGTATATATATATATATATATATATATATATACTAAAATTCTTCTGTATGACAGCCGTCTAATGACTTAAACTGGTAAAAGATAAAAGATATATTATATATACACAATGGGCTTCTTTCAGTTTCCCTCTACCAAATCCACTCATAAGGCTTTGGTTGGCCCGTGGCTCTAGGAGAAGACATTTGCCCAAGGTTCTGTGCAGTGGGACTGAACCTGAAACCATGTGGTTTGGAAGCAAGTTTCTTACCACACAGCCATGCCTGCGTGTATATATAATTATATATAATTTTCTAATATATCAATATTCTATGTTAATTTTAATTCATAAATATCTCTTTGCAAGAATCTGAAACCAACTTTTTGAAACCAATATTGTTATATTCTAGAAGAATCTTACTGTTAAAGCCTTTATAGGTTTTATTTATATGACTTCCAAAATGTAACACCAATTCTGTTCAGTGACTTTCTAAAATGTAACAACCAAATGTAACACAAAGTATAACATTTATAAGTTGGAAGTCTAATGTATTCAGGATGTATTCAGCTGACCTGTTCACCTTTACAAGTTAAAAAAATATGAAATTTTGCTTCCCAACTACATGGTTTTGAGTTTAGTCTTCAGCTATAGCCTTGGGCCAACAAAAGCCTTCAGTGGATTTGGTTGACAGAAACTGAAAGTGGCATGCTATATATGTCTGTCTGTCTGTCTGTCTGTCTGTCTGTGTCTGTCTGTCTATGAGTGCGTGTGTGTTTGTGTCTCCTTGTTCTGACATTAAGTGATGGTTGTAAGTAAGTGTCACCGTCATACAGCCACTGTCATTCATTTCCAGTCTTCTATGAAAATATATTCAGCCAAGGGGAAATAATACCTTATTTGGGCACAGGTGAGGGTTGGTGAGAGGAAGGGCATGTGACCATAGAAAATCTGCCTCAACAAATTCCATCTGCCCCATGGAAAAATGGAAAAATGGACATTAAAACAATGATAATATGATAGTGTTTCTTTTAAAAAAAGGCACAGGCATGGTTGTGTGGTTAAGAAGTTTGCTTCCCAACCATGTAGTTTCAGGTTCAATCCCACTGTGCAATGCCTTGGGCAAGTGTTTTCTACTTACGGCCCTGAACTGATGATGGGCATCTTTCAGTTTCCATCCACCAAATTCCAAAATGTAATACCAATTTTTTTTACTTAGTTTAATTCCATTCTTCTTATAACTGTTGGTCATTTGATCTTTTGTTTTAATTTCTCTGTAGACTGTTTGCAGTGTGACATTAAATATCCTAAATTTCTGGCAGCATCCCAACCATTCCAATCCGATCCACAAATCTATTTTGGCTATGTTACTGATCCTGAACTTATCAAAGGTTTCGGGGTCACTCAATATCCATCAATTGTCTACTATGAACCAGGAAGTACATCACCGTCTATGTAAGTCTTTGTAGTTTTTTTTTTTTAGGTTTAATATTTCATGCTTGTCTTTTGTTCCAGATATTTCCTCTTTCCACTTATATAAATCAGTTACAGCAACAGCAGCAGCAGCAGCAGCAGCATTACCATTAACATCATCATTACCATCATCATCATCATCATCATCACCACTGCCACTATCATCATCACCACCATGACAGCAACCACCACACCACCACCATCATCAGCATAATCATCATCATCTTCACTACCACTCTACCACAACCATCATCACCATCACGACCACCAACAACCTGGTGTTTGTTGTCTATGCTGGTATGTGTTGGACGGATCAGCAGTTCAGCATATCACCATTCCTCTCTTAACCCTGTGTCATTTTGTTTGTGTGACACAATATTCCGAGACCCAGCATTACCACTTCTTCCTATATCTTCCATGGTTGTCCTGTCTTCTGTAGGTACTTTCCACTGTCAGTGGATAGTACTTTTCAATTTGCAAATATTGTGTCCATCAGCTTTGCATGTCTCTTTCAGTAAAGTTGTTTCGTCGCCTACATACAACAGCTAATGTCTTTAATGCCTAGCTACTCTCTCAAATCATTAATGCTTTGCTTTTCATGCAAATGAACATTGATCATTCATCAGATCTTAATCAATCCATTTTCATCCAGCCTCTTGCAGATCTTTGGAATTTAATGCTCATACCTCTTTACCAGGCAGCATCCTGTTTCTTGGATGTGCTTCATACAATCTTCCCTTTATGTGTGTGTGTGTGTGTGTGTGTGTGAGAGAGAGAGAGAGAGAGAGAGAGAGAGAGAGATTTTGTTGTCAACAGTTTTAATGCCTCTTTTTTTCTTCTTTCTTTTTTGTTGTTGTTGTTCTAATTCAGTAAAATTCTAATTGATACCTGATGCCATTTCAGAGATTTTTCTGGAAGCAGGGAATTGACATGATTGATTGCTGAAATTAAACTTTACTATTATAGCTATCAAGCAGAAATCTGATCTCTGGAGTGTGCAGTATTTACTGGCTTGGAATATTCTTGAGATTAGTTTAGCTTTTCTTGATTGATTGATTAGTAGACGAAAGGGGGAGAAGAGAGAAAAATAAAGTTGCAAGTTAGTTAAAAGTATTCTGTCTAAAAAAGTTTTTGTTTTAATAAAATTCATCATCATGATCACCACCCCTTCCCACACATCATTTGCAATGAGCCAATGAAGGAGCTTGACCTGGTAGAAACGGCAGTCAAATCTCCTTCAGATTGCACCCTTTCATCTTATAAAAAGAAAAGGGGAGGAGTATATTGGATAACGTAACCTAAAATAAATCTTCTCTCATGGATCACTTGCAATCAGCCAATGAAGGAGCTTCTATGAAGTTGCTTGGCCTGCTCAAAGTATCAGTCGAATCTCCCCCAGATCACATCCTCACCCCCTCTTCTCCTCTTCATCATCATGCCTTATGAAAAAAGGCAGGATATATTGGATAACATTGCCCAAATAGACTGTCTGCCAAAAAAAAAAAAAAAAAGACTTGATGGTTACGTCTAGGTTGATATTGATCATAGAACTAATCTATCAAGATTGACATGGAGTTAAACAACAACAACAATAGCACCAATAATGAGGAAGTCACTTAGCTGTAGCTTGACCGGCTAGATATAACAATCATGTGGTTGAGTTTGTTCATATTTGTCAAAATCTGTTACACCACTCATCACAATTCTGCATAGCAATTGAGAGGTCAACCAGGCAACATCCTATGTCCAAACAGAGCTGGTTGATAAAGACTTTTGCTGAACTTTCAACTCATATACAAGGTGTTCAGGCTAAATTTGACAGTTTGCATTAAAGGAAAAGAAAACACAATATCCCATCTAAAAATAAAAGTATTTGAAAAAAATAAAAAAATCTTAACTAGATTATGGTTGGGAGATAACAGTTTACTCAAAGTAGCCACCCTCAGCTTCCACCACAACCTCAAGACAACCCCAGAACCTGGTGCCTGTGTTCCTGCCTATGTCCCTGGGAATCTTGGCCACTAGCTCGGCTTTGGTGTTGTAGGTAGAGTGGTTGATGTCTTTCTCAACTGCGCCCCACACATAGTAATCATGGGATTACAATCGGGGGGAATTAGGAGGCTAGAAATTGAGGATGGTGAGGTTGTAGAAATTCTCTAACAACCACTTCTGACTTTTTCTGAAGGCATGGCAAGCAACCAAATCCTGCTGCCATCTACAAAGCCTTCCAGCAGCAAACCTCTCCAGGGTTTGACCACAGTCTCCAGCAGCTTCACATAATCATCTGAATTGAGCCTCAAGGATATGGGCATGAATTCCAGTGTGCAGATACTGTCAGAACACCTGCTCTATCCCTTCCTGCTGGCCATGGCTTTGTAGTCTCACTTTCAGCTGTCCATGTCATGTCTTACAGCCTTTACAATGTTCACAGAGCATTGAGCAGCAGTCATGATGTCAGCATTTTGGCACACAGCACAAATCCTTATGATACAGGTAACTCTTTTCAGGTGGCTTCCTGTCTTCCATTTCAGCTAACTTTTTCTCAACTACTACTTTAATCTTTATGCTTTCCAATACCATTGACTGTTCACCAATACATCAAGTTGTTCCTGAAAAAAGGAGACATAAAAGATTGTCAAATTTAGCCTGAACACCCTGTACATCCATGTTGAGTTGTTCATTGGAGTATATCACTAATGAGTTCTTACTTAGCTCTCTCTCCAGCAATGTCCTACAAAACAATGTTTCTCTCGATAATGATGTCAGTGATTGTAAGACGGCTGACATATAGTTGTTGTTTGGCCAGAAGCCTTTTCTTTAAGGTATTCAGAATGGCCTGTAACATGCAGGTGCAAGCACTATGAAGCCTTACCTCCAGGTGTTTGTTGAGTACCCCAATAGTAGACTCATACAACAGCACTAATTCCACTGTGGCATGGAAGATCAATGGGTAGTGATGATTTCTTGATAACAACCAAAGAAACTTAAACTACATCCATTAAAAAACAAACATTGGTCAATGTATTCCTAGATATACAAAATGGTCACGACTGGAACACTTTTTATTATAGGTTTACCTGATTGGGACTGGGCTCATGCTAAACAACAACCAAAATTTGAATCCTCATACACATATATATATATATATACATATATATATATATATACATATATATTCACTTATGCAATCATTTTGGCATCAAAGGGGCCAGTAGGCAGAAGGCCATCAGGTTGGGTGTGGAAGCAGCAGAGGTTGCCTCAAGGTGGCTGTAGATCAAGATATATATATATATATAGATATATATGTATGTGTGTGTCTTTGTGTTCCCCTAGCACCTCTTGACAACTGGTGTTAGTGTGTTTACGTCCCTGTAACTTAGCGGTTTGGCAAAAGAGACTGAAAGAATAAATACCAGTTTAAAAAAAAAAAAAAGTACTGGAATCAATTCATTTGATTAAAAAATTGTTCAAAGTGGTACCCCAGCATGTATATGTGTTTAAGGAATGTATATGTATGCATGTGTTTGTGTGAGTGAGTTAGTATTTCTCCTTCTCTTTGCATGTTTGCTGACTAAACAAAACAGTCAGTGTTGCATGTTTGTCAGCTGCAAAAGCATGTCTCAGCTTCTTGACATGTCTTAACATGTTTCAAACTATTTGTAGACAAAAAGGCTCATAATGATGTCCAGGAGGTTCATAGTTCAATTGATTAGAAAATTATTACCTTTCTCAGAAACAGGCGAGGGTTGGTAACAGGAAGAACATCCGGGTGCAGAAAATCTGCCTCAATGAATTCATTCTGACTAATGCAAGTATGGAAAAGCTGATGTTAAAATGATGATAATATTAATGATAATGATGATGATATTACTATGAATGGATTTGGTTCAAATTATTATTTTTCGCAGGCCTATAAAGATTAGTCTATATCGAAGATTAAATCAAAAAGTTTAATGGTGTATTTACTTTATGTTGAAAGCATCTTTTATAACTACAAAAAAAAAATAATTACATTTTGATCATGATAGATATTCCATTATCACCAGCTCTCAGTTGATGTTTCATCAAAGTTAAGTTGTCTGTCCAGAAGCCATCTCATACAGCAGTCTCTGTATTTTCCACAATTTCAAAAATTTTCTGTTAATTGGTCTTATTCAAGTTATCTGTCTTATTTGTTTGTTGTTTTAGATTTTAAACAGTCTGAGAGGGTGGTTTTGTCTTCCTATTGCATGGATAATCTCAGTTAATTGATGTTTTCCACTCACTGTAGTACATATGTGAGACTCCACTATATTGATATTGAGAAGAGCACTCCCCTGAGGTACTTTCTCTCTGTTAGAAGAGAACGATTTGATTTATAAAATAATATTTTTGATGTTTTATATTAGTGTTTTGTTTGTAGTAGCAGTTTGGCTGAATGGTTAAGAAGTTCACTTTGCAACCACAAGGGCCTTGATTCAATTCCACTGCATAGTATATTGGGCAAATGTCATTATTTATAGCCTCAGCAAGGTGGTGAGCTGGCAGAATCGTTAGCATGCTGGGCAAAATGCCGAGGGGCATTTCGTCCGTCTTTATGTTCTGAGTTCAAATGTTTACCAGGGTAAAGACTTTGCCTTTCATCCTTTTGAGGTTCGATAAAATAAGTACCAGTTGAGTGCTGGGGTTGATGTAATCGACTTACCCCTTCCTCCAAAATTGCTGGCCTTGTGCCAACATTTGAAATCCTTATTTATAGTCTCAGGTTGACCTGTACTCTGTGAGTGAAATTGGGTAGATGGAAACTGTGCAGAAGCTCTTGAGTAGATTATACCTGTAATTCATAAAGTACGGATGTAGCATACATGTATTGTGTTGATTCTGTCTCCTTTAGCATTCAGATTACTCTATCAAATGTGATGCTTATTTGTTCAGATTATTTTAAATTAATCATGCATTGTTTCATAACATAAAGATTTCAATGATGTGATTGTTTATTTTTAGTATGACATTGTAAGGTAGGTGTGAGAGGCTGGATCTGGCTGGTTTGAACAATGGCAGCAATAATAATGTTCGAGACAGATCCAGTTGTCAATAAGAGAGGGGTGAGACAGAGGAGAGTCATGCCATAACAAAGAGAGAAGGTGACAGCCTTTAGCTTGTTGGCATTGCTATTGGATTGGTAGCAAGCAAGTTAAACGAGGAGATGCTCATCTCCACCACCACCAACACCACCACTAGGAGCAGCAACAAAGACAACAACAACAGCGGCAGCGACAGTAACATCAATGATAACAACAACATCTTTCAAGAGAAATCACATCTCGTTTAAATTGATCCACGGGCACTTTGAGAAACATCATGTATTTTCTCCAACTATTTCAACATGTACCCTCTCCTATCACATTTCATTCCACAAGGACCATAACAGCAGCAGCAGCAGCAACAACAACAAGTTCAACAGCCACGGCATTTCCTCTATACTAACCCATTAATCCCCACAATCAATAGTCCTTTACATTCCTGCATCCGTGGCTCATACACTTATATTTCCGTTCTTCCATTCCTCTTATATGCAAAGCTGAAATTAGAAACAAAACAATGATTTCACCACAAACAATATCTCGCTACCCTGTCTCATCTCTCTCTCTGTCTCTCTGTCTCTCTCTGTCTCTCTCTGTCTCTCTCTCTCTGTCTGTCTCTCTCTCTCTCTTTTCCTTACTTTCTTTAACTCTCTTTTCTTCTACTATTTTATTTTTCATCTCTTTTCTTTATATTTCATTCTTTATATTGTATCATATCTACACTTGTTCCTTATCCCCCCCCGCAATTTTTTTTTCTTTCAAACAAATCTTTTTATTCACATATATTTACTTCGTTTTTCTCCCACTACTTTTTCCTTTTTCTCACCTCCATTTCTGGTTACATGCTTCCATGGAGAGTCCGACATGGATCCACTCCCCTTTTCAATCTGGTTTTGATACACTTAGGTACACAGATGCGGCTCTGGTTGTGTCTGTGCATCTTCCTCGTATGTCCTTTCCCCGGCCCTCCACTATGCAGGAGGATGACCTATGTCGCTCCTGCGCTATGCACAATAGGTGCAAGAAGGGCAGAAATTGCTCTAATTGCAACCATTTCTATCACCTCTCCTGTGTCAAACTCATCCGTCACACCTCAGAACAAGCTATTCCAGTTTGCGACTCTCGTTTTGGGACTCCCGAAGACAGGTGAGGGTTCTGCCCCCTCCCTGACCTCAAGACTCATACACAACGTCTCTGCCTTCAGATACCCCCTACCAACCATCTCCTCACTCCTCTCAGGCCGCCTATTGGTGCTGATGCCACGCTCGCAGGTCCTTTTTGATTGTGCCAAAAAGCTTCGAGCCCTAGTTAACCAGAAACTCATTGAGTGCGACGTCTCTGCCACAGTGCACTTGCTGGCCTCAAGCGACATGGTCCTCGCCCCTACACCGGACATTCTGGATGCTCTCCATCTCAAACAACCGGACTACCCGGCAGACATCAGGGTTTTCCAAACCCCTGACAGAGTCACAGCCTTGACTGCATCCAGTGACAATGTAGTTGCCACTGTGAGGCCCTTCCCTGCAAGTAGCAGTGGTGGAGTTGATGGCCTGTGACCTGGTCACCTCAAAGATCTAATCTCCCCACACTCTGCCGGGGTGGGCGTGTACTTGCTCTGCTCCATTACTGCTTTGACAGATGATCTCCTCCACATGGACCTCCCCCGCTATGCCTGAGATCTTCTCTTCTGAGCCAACTTGATAGCGTTGAAGAAAAAGGATAAAGAGGCATCCATCCCAAGCAGTGGGAAACATCTTTCGTTGTCTTGCGGCCAGGCTGACCTGTAGATCAGTCAGTGACGACTTGAGCAAGGCACTCAGCCCTGTCCAGTTGGGAGTGGGAGTCAAGTGCAGATGTGAGGCTGCTGCCAATGCCACCAGGCACTTCATTCAGTACATGCCTTCTACTGAAGTTGATATTAAAAATGCCTTCAACAGCATTAGATGAGACCATATCTTGGAGACTTGTCTCAGACATACCCCTTCGCTGTATTCACTTGCATACTTCACCTATGGTACACCCAGCTCACTCATGGCTGCCGGCAACAGGATCGCCTCTTCCACTGGTGTCTAGCAGGGTGACACTCTTGGTCCACTCCTTTTTGCACTTGTAGTCGACAACGTCACTTGATCATGCTGTCCACATCCTTGGCTTTCCAATCCTCCTGAAAGCCATACTGGAGTGCCTGGAGGTTAAGCTACTACACCAAGTGTTACTGGCCATTCTCCATGGGGCACAGCTGAGTACCCCTCTTGTCTTGGGATACATGCCCCTTCCCCCGTCCTCCGCTGCTTTGGTCCTCTCTTTCCTTTTCTTTTTTTCTTTCTTTTCTTTCGTAGACACCAGTTAGCTGGGTTTATGAATTCTTTTTATTTTTATTATTTTTTCTTTTTTATTATTTAAGAAGAAAAAATGAATTCTCGAATGATATATTTTGGAAACAGTGATTCTGTCTTGTATTTGTTGACAAGTGACTTGTGATAATATTCTCTTATTTTATCGTTTTCGTTTTCCTCTCACTCTTTAACTCTCTCTTTTTATTTTATTTTGTCCCCTCCTTCCTCTTACATTGTATCTATCTACTTCCCATTTGTCTTCCGGGTTTTTTTTTTCTTGATTGGTTTTTGTTTGTTTCCTCATTCTTTTTCACCTCCGTTTCTGACAACCCACTACCGTGCAGAGCTCCTCTATCCACCAGAGAAATGAGCCCCCGCGAGATGGAGTGGCTACTACACCGTGTGTCACTGCCCATTCTCGATAGCAACGCCACTGCAGTCACTACTGTGGGGCGTGACTGGATACCCCCTCATCCCGGGACCCGTGCCATCCCTGCTGTCTACCCCCCCCTTCTTCTCTCTCTACATCTCTTTTATCAGATCAGATTAAATGTTTCAGAAATCAACTGTATTCATTTTATTAATTTGTACCAATACAAACTGTTATGTGGCTGATCCATATTTGGGCTGGGTATGACCAGTTTGAATGCTAAAGGGTTAAGGGTATGTATGTATATGGAATGTTCAGCCACTTACATGTTAATTCAAGAGCAGGTAATTCAGTTAATCAAACAACTGTATCTTCATTTTTATAAATGACTGAACACCACCATTCTAGCCATCCTTATATAACAAGTCTGTGATTGCAAACTGTAGTTGCAAATTTGAATTTATTGATACCACCAGCAAAATATAAATATCAATCTTGTAAATATTGTGAAATCATTTTTATCGATTTTTTTCCCTCTATAATAACTACTTTCACATTAAGTATATTTATGGCATAATTTCCTCTTTCCATTTCTTTCAATTCATCATCATCATCATTTAACATCCACTTTCCATGCTGGCTTGGGTTGGACGATTTGACAGGAGCTGGCAAGTCAGAAGACTGTATGAAACTCTACTGTTAGCTTTGGCATGGTTTTTACCACCAGATGCCCTTCCTAATGCCAATCACTTTACAGTGGACTGGGTGCTTTTTATGTGGTACCAGCAGCTTGTTGGCTGGATTTGAAATCTGATCAATGGTAGCCCATAATCCTGCAAAACATCTTGCTAACAAAGGAGTTCAGGCAGCCCCTAAGGGCTCCAGATATTGCCCAGTTCTCACAACTGTAGAGCATGACAGGGAGGACCAGAGACCTGAAGACCTAAACCTTTGTCCTCCTGTGTTTGGTGATATCTACATTATATAGTACATCATTCATTTTTAAAAGACACTATAGTGTGATTTGAGGGAAGATTTAGTTGCTATTTATAGCAGGTCAAATGTCTATGTAGAGGATGCCTTGCTTGGTATTATTACTATTAGGTAGAATCATAGATAAATACTTTTATAAGCTATTTCCAGATTTTTGCTTGCAAGATACAGGAAATTTTTGATAATTACAATATTTTATAGACAGTAGAAAATAACTAAAGGAAATATGGATGAGAGTTTTTATCTTTGAGAGGGACAGTTTTTATCTTTGTTGAATATTACTTAATATTGGAAGTTTCATATATGTATATCTTTTATGTATTACTAGAGTTGTTTTTTACTCTATAAAATATGGCTGCCTATTTTTTTATTATGTATGTAATTATGAAAACTTGCCGCTTTGCTGAGTTGAGTTGATAAGGTGTCAGTGTAGGAGCCAAAGAATTAATGGTGCTTTCGTTTTTGTATTTGTTTTGCAAAATTCTTGATGTGAAATCATATGTTGAAACAGGATGTTGTTGTATTTTGGTAGGGTTATTTTGTTAGTACCTAGTTTCACACACTACTAATCTTAAAAAAAAAAAAGAAAAAAATGGAAGAAATTAATGGTGTACAGTATAATGTAATCCTAGATACCACTACGTCTGAATAAGAGACAGGGCCATCATAGTTGGAATGCCTCAATAACAGGGCTTGCTTGGTTCAAGGCTAAACAGATGAACAGGAGCAACAACAAACTAACAAACTACAAATATGACAATTCATTTGCTGAAAGTATTTTAAATGCTGTTATTTCTTTTCATTGTTATTAGTCAAATATAGTTAATTAATTAACTAATTGATTGCTTGATTAATCAATCAATCAATCATTTGGTTTGTAAGGGTCTTTTTGTTGCCACCTCATCAATGACATGTTCTCAGTAGTCCAGTTCTGTCATTGATGAAGTTGCAAATGGTAATGAAAAGATTCTGATAAACCAACTGATTGATTGAATGATTAATTAACCAATGTATTACTCAATTGATTAATTGGTTAACTATTTGACTAATAGTAATAAAAAGAAGTGAAATAGGACCAGTGTGTGTTTATTGGTAAAATGACCTTCCCAAGATTCAACAACAATTAATGGTTCATATCATGTAATTGGTATTATGGTGGAGATCAAACTTCCTGTAGATGTTACTGAGGAGCCAAAAGTGCCCAGATAGAAATAATGCTAGTCTGTCCACAACTTGAATAATGTATTTCCAGGGGTACTTTATCTCAAAGATGGCAAATTGGCAGAGATGTTAGAGCACTTGATAGAATGCCTTGCAGTATGTGTTTTGACTGTCTGTGCTTTGAGTTCAAATCCTGTTGAGGTCAACTTTGCCTTTCATCCTTTCTGGGATGATAAAAAAATTCCAATCTAAGGCAATGGCTTAAACCCATTAGCATGTAAACTGACCATGTCTGGCTCAAATATTCTATCAGTTTTACATTCAAATTAGCCAGACCCACCCTTTCACACCTACCCTACAACATTATACTAAAAATAAGAAGTCACATAATTGAAATATCCAAGCTACTACATGATTAATTCAAAACAATGTGAATAAATAAGCATTACAATTGACAGAGTAATCTGAATGCTAAATGGTTAATGGAACTAGTTAGAGAGTTGAGCAAGATGACTTGTGGTATCTGTTTTGGCCCTTTGCATTCTGGTAGCAACACCTGTGGCGACACTGGTGCCAAGCTGTATTGGCCAAAGTCGGTAGCCTTTCTTTTGAATAACATCATTAGAAAAGGCAAATATGCATGTATAGGTAACTGCAAAGCTTCTTCAACAAACATTTTCCCAGACCTGCACATATAATGTATGGATTCATGGTCCATCTTGACCGACACAGCCTCCTACCCAAGAATTTTAACTCAACAGTAGAGGAAAGGGTTGGCTGAAGATACAAGCCAGTGTCTTTAATTGTATATATTTAATCCTCTTCACACCAACAAGGCTACCTCTGATTATCTGACAAAATAAATAACCCTTAGTTCTTCCATACTTAACATTCTGAGCTGAAATAATATTATCATCATAGTTTAGAAAAATATTCTACTAAATCAGGGGTTCTCAACCATTTTTTATCTATAGACCCCTTTGATTACTATTTCATTCTGGTAGACCCCCCATAGCCATTCAATGTTTAAAAACTAGTTTTATAGAAACTTCTTTCAAACTTCCTATTTTGTTTTCCACACATTAACCTGTGTAGGTTGAACTATGTACAATGTTAGAGAATGAAGCCTAGCTGTTTCATGCAATATATACCAATACATACATCTAAAGCAAAATTTTTTTCAGGGGCCCTTAAAATACTATTGCAGGTCCCTAAGTTACTATTTTGTTGCGAGCCCCTCCCTCCCAATCTTATGGACCCTCAGGGGCCATATGGACCCCAGTTGAGAACCACTGTACTAAATTTTGTAATGCTAATCAATCTTTGATGTTTAATGAATAAGAAAAGTGAAGGTATTTACTGTTATCATACTTGTGTTCCTAAATATTGATTGGTATAAATGAAACTGAATAATGCTGATAATAGATCTTTATTGATGAATGACTATAATGCTATCATTAATAGTTGTTATGTTTGTTGTACTGCTTTGCTAAATTCAGAGAAATCATTGACAAACTGCCAGACAATATATTAGAAAACTCACTGCTGCATCCTTGGTAGTTATCACAGAAAATTGGCTGTACTTCTATAATAAAGTACAAGGTAACTGCTATACTGACCTACTCAGTAAAACAGATAATCTTCTTTATTGCTCTGCCAGACATCTGAGAATGACAGCAATATTGGTTTGTTAGATTTTAAAAGTGTGACTGCGACATAGCTTGGCTAAATATGGAAGAATGTCTGCTAAATAATTATTGTGCCATCACTCTTTGAAGTATCATAGAATGAAGGAGTCTTTATGTTTTCACATGAGTTGATAGAATTAGTTGTCAGAACTCCTTCAAAGTACACTCTCATCATCATCATTTAATGTCCATTTTCCATGCTAGATCTGCACCAGGTTCCATAGTCTGTTTTGACTTGGTTTCTACAGCTGGAGGCCCTTCCTAATGCCAACGACTTTACAGAGTGTACTGGGTGCTTTTTGCATGGCACCATCACCACTGCCTTTTACGTGACGCCTGTGCCAGTGCTTTTTACATGGCACCAGCACCAGTGCTCTTTATGTGGCACCAGCATCAGTGCTTTTTTACATGGTACCAGCACCGATGCTTGTCATCTTAAAAATTAACTCATTGGATAATAAAGTCAATAGTATTCTGTTTGACCTCAACCCTAACAGAAAAAGCAAAACAAAAACCAACTTCATCAAAATAAGATGATCACTACTGATATAGTTCTATCATCATCATCATCACCACCATCACCATCATTATTTTAACATCCACTTTTCAATGCTTGCAAGGGTCAGGTGGAATTTGTTGAAGCAAATTTTTCCATGACTGGATGCCTCTCCTGTTGCCAACCCTCACTTGTTTCCAAGCAAGGTAATATTTCCCCATGGCCAGACATGTTTTGATTTGAAGAAGAGAAGCAAAGGACACCACTTTCATGACGATGTCACTTGTTTACAACTATCATGTGATGTCAAGGCAAGGAGGCAGTACACCACACACACACACACACACACACACACACACACACACACACACACACACACACACACACATGACGGGCTTCTTTCAGCTTCTTTCTACCAAATCCACTCATTGTGATTTGGTTGGCCTGGGGCTACATCAGAAGACACTTGCCCAAGATGCCTTCAAACCATGTGGTTGGGAAGCAAACTTCTTACCACGCAGCCATTCTTTGCACTTAGTCCAAATATATAGTCTTATAAATATTCCTAAGTTATTAGCTAATCTACAGTCTTTGTAACTGTTGCTGCTAAATATTTAACAGAGCTGTGAAGCATCAGTTATATTTTTAGAAATGTGGTATAGCAGAATTTTCTATATATAGCAACATAGTGCAGCAGACAATGTGATGTTTAGAATCTTGGTTCTGCCATTGTTCTTTGGTATTGGAGAGGACAACACAACAAACATAGCTACTTTTATTTTTAGCAATCATTCTCTTCCTAATTTAATATAGTCCAACAGACAGATATTTCACAGCAACAGTCACAAAAACTGTGAATTAGTTACTTTGGAGTATTTATCAAGATTGTTTAAAAGCCATTGTGATATTTAGACAAGTAATACAAAGCAACAGATACCCTGATAGATTTTGTCATTGTCTAACCCTAGGTCAACCCTAATAAAGACAGATCTATGGTCTTCCATCCTATTTTCTAATACATTATATCTGGAACTACGTCATCCAATGTCTTTTTTTTTTTTGTATTAAGACAGTAGAGTGTGATTTAAGGAAGATTTCTACTAAAAAGTATTAAGTAATCCTTCAGTTTCATGTTTGCTTTTATGTATAACTTGCCATAAAAAAAACATGCATATATCATGGTCTTATATATATATATCATTGTTTCATGGTATCGACCTGACTATCGGATATTATTATACATTGCTGGTCACAATGCACTTCACATTGTTTTAGCTTTAGAATGGTGCCACCCCACTGGTTAGGTGAACAGGCCAACATTCCCCTTGATCAGAAGGCTATTCCACCACAGGGTTACCCATTTACAGCTGAGTGGATTGGAACAATGTGAAACGAAGTGTTTTACTCAAGAACGCAATCTAGCAATCATGAGTGCAATACCCTAACCACTAGGCCACGTGATTTTAAATATAATATATCTAGGTGCGGCGTGGCTGTGTGGTAAGAAGCTTGCTTCCCAACCACATGGTTCTGGGTTCAATCCCACTGCGTGGCAT
>JAOPUL010004744.1:5375613-5388017 GCA_027564515.1 Octopus rubescens
TCAGAACGTTAAAGCCGGAAGAAATGTCGCTAAACATTTTTCCCGACGCGCTAACGATTCTACCAGCTCGCCGCCTTATTAGTTGTCCTAATAATGATATGAGCCAAATGTTCCTCAGATCCCACCCTACTTTCTGAATAAAGAAAACTAGAAGACAGGATGGTTATGGCTGGGCTGCCTTTGACCATAAGCCTTCTCAATCTAAGTGAATTTAGGGCTAAACAACAATGATATAGATTAATCAATGATATTTTTGGTTAGAGCTATAGTCAAGCCCATAAGGCATCGTCGTCATCATGATCATGATCATCGTCATTTAACACCTGTTTTCCATGTTGGCATGGGTTGGACAGCTTGACAGCAACTGGCAAGGCCAGGGGCTGCACCAGGTTCCACAGTCTATTTTGGCTTGGTTTCTACAGCTGGATGCCCTTCCTAATGCTGACCACTTTACAGAATGTACTAGGTGCTTTTTACGTGGCACCATCACCAGTGCTTTTTACATGGCACAAGCACCTACACCAATGCTTTTTAGTTGTATAGTAATTTTTGACTCAAGCCATTTCTTTTCAGGTACACTATTGAAGTTCTTAGAAAAAAAAAAAATTATCATCATCATCCTCTTTTAATGTTCCTTTTCCATGCTGGCAATAAACCATTTCTCCTGCCATATAAATCAGGATTAATATTCCTTGTTGAAAGAAGCTTATTAACTCATGTTTTTGAGCTCTCACCTTTATCTGAAATAATTTTATTTCTTTGAGGCAAATCTTTGGAATTCTGTTTTAATATGGCAAGTCTCTTGAAGAATTCAGAGAGCTGCATTCAATACACACAACCTTTCCTAGGCTGTTAAATAATTTAAAGAATTATTTCATCTAATATGAAACCAAAAATGTGATATAAAGTTGTCAGGGATGTTGGCTTGGCTGGATGGACCTTTCTATTTGGTGGCTGTTTTAACATCCATCATAATCATCCTTATTGTGTATGGCTTGCTGTTTTAAGTACCTAACACATGTAGTTCCCATTTTAAAGATGGCAAAATGTTTTACTCAAAGAGATTTTATTGCTGTATCAAAAGGTGAGAGTGAGAGTAAATGTTAGCCATTGATTTAACATGAAATTTTTTTTTTATTTAAAAGGTTTTTTTTTTTACTTGTTTCAGTCATTAGGTTGGGGCACTGTCTTGAAGAATTTTAGTCGCATGAATTGGCCCCAGTACTTATTTTTGTTTATTAAGCCTGATACTATTCTATCAGACTCTTTTGCCAAACCGCTAAGTTATGAGGATGTAAACACCAACAACCACATGTTGTCAAGTGGTGGTGGTGGTTGTGGTGGTAGGGGGGTGATGAACACAGACACAAAGACACATACCCAGATATATAAATCCACTCACAAGGTTTTGGTCAGCCCGAAGCTATAGTAGAATACAGTTACTCAAGGTGCCATGCAGTGTGACACAACCTGGAACCATGTGGTTGGAAAGCAAGCTTCTTACCGCATAGCCATGCCTGCACCCTTGCACAAAAAAATAATAAATAAATAAATAATTTTAAAAGGTACTTGTTGTTAATTAGCCCCAGGTTAGCTCTGATCAGACAAACAAATCAACTACATTACCCAATGTGTCTTTCCCTTTTAACTCGTTAGCATTCAGATTACTCTGTCAAATATAATGCTTATTTATTCACATAGTTTGAATTAATCGTGCATTATCTCATTGCTTCGAAATTTCAATGTTGTGATTGTGAATTTTCAGAATGACATTGTAGGGTAGATGTGAGTGGCTGGATTTTGGCCAGTTTGTACATAAAGCAGGTAGAACTATTGGGACAGATATGGCCAGTTGAAAGTAGGATATAATTTCATGGAGAATCAGCTACTATTTCTAGTGTGGAAGCACTCTAGTTGGTTCATGGCAGTTAACAATAATTGTGAATATGAAATGTAGATACAATATGCCCGAGAAATATGTAAGTTATTCTGAGGATTTAGCGTCCATTATATAGGGGATCAACAGTTGCAATGCAAGGTTTATGGAGTATAATATGTTGCTTTATTGTTGAGAGCAATAATTTGTATACTTTGAAGTTTGTCATGATCTATGGCTATAAGGACTGACAACCAGGTAGGATTGGCATAATTCATATTAGATCTGATATATTTTCAAAGGCTGTGTGTCATTTTATGTGTGGATATCTTTATGCATGCACACAAACACATGTATCTATATATGTATTTATAAATATGCATATGTGGGTGTGGGTGTATGCATATGTTTGTGTGTATGTATGTGTGTATATATACATCCATATATATCATCATCATCACCACCATCATCGTCATCATTTAATGTTTGTGTTCCATGCTGGCATGGGTTAGATGATTTGCCAGGATCTGATGAGGACTTCATCATGCTCCCATGTCTACTTTGGCTTTGTTTCTATGGCTTGATGCCCTTCATAATGCCAACCACTTTACAGTATGTACTAAGTGCTATTTGTTTTGTACTACTGCACTAGTGAAGTCGCCACGTAGCTTCCAGAACTACAAAACCTGGTGGGAGTGGGACAAGCAGGTTTTTGTAGAGTTATATGGTTGCTCACCTTTTGGAGAGAGAGTGGGAATCATCATCATCATTTAACGTCCATCTTCCATACTGGCATGGGTTAGACAGTTTGACAGGAGCTGGTAAGCCAGGAGCTGCACCAAGCTTCACTGTCTGCTTTGGCATGGTTTTTACAGCTGGATGCCCTTCCTAACACCAACTACTTGACAGAGTAGACTAATATATACAGAGGAATATATATGTGTTTATGGGTGACAACTGAAGAAGATTAGTATATTTCTATATTTTGTGAATTTTCTTTTGCATTGTCCATTACAACGTTCTGTTTCCCTATCTTATAAATTTTACTATGATGATCGGCAACTTTTATTTGTTTGTGTATCATACCATACAGTGCTCTATGCATGTGATTCTCTGTTTGCATACCTTATAAATTTTACTACTTATTATTAATATAACTCTACGCACCCTCTTCTTAATTTTCAACATTTTGTGACTATTTCTGTGCGACTCAGTTCTGGCCCTTTTTTCCCCTCTTTTGTTTTTTCTTCCCATTTCCCTTCCCTTTCACTTCTCTCTATTTCTTTCTACTACTCCCTCTACCTGCTACCATTTCTTCCTTCCTCCTTCTACCTCATGTGATAAGCTACTCCTTTCATTCTCTTTTGCCTCTGTTAGGCTGAGCTAAACAGATGTGCGTCTTTTTATCTTCGTCCTTAGGACCTTCTTTTCCCAGCGTTACCATTCACATCTTGTCTTTCAGCCCCAAGGCTATGTATATGTTTATTTCATTTTTTCTTGCTCGTTTAAGCCACTAGGCTTTATTCATTATATCTTTACTTATCTTTGTTTTGTTTACATTCTGTTACATTGTTTTTGTCACTATCCATCGTCCGCTGCTATTTTATAGTGACCCTCGGTTGCTGACATCCCCATGGGCTTGTGGTATTGTTGTTCAAAATGTGAAATCGCCCTGACCCCTTGGACAACAACTGAAGAGGATTAGCAGATTTCTATATTTTGTGCATTGTCTGTTACAACATTCTGTTTGCCTACCTTATAAACGCGAGTGTTCACCAGGCACAAAACTCTTGTGGTTGCTCACCAGGCACAGGACTCTCAACTCTGGTCTTCTGAATATAGCAAGGCACCAAGTATCTCAGTGCTTTGTCATCTCATCTGAAAGGTTCAGCATTCTGAGGTCGTCCTTCAGTACTTCGTCCCATATCTTCCTGGGTCTACCTCTTCCATGAGTTCCATTCATTTTGAGTGAATGACATTTCTTTATGAGGCTATCGGCCTCCATCTGCATCACATGCCAAAACCAGCACAGTCTTCTCTCTTGCACACTGCATCTAATTTCTCTTATGTCTAGCTTCTCTCTTAGTTCACTGACACTCTGTCGCACAAGTACACTTACATTACACATCCAGCAGAGCATACTAGCCTCATTTCTCTCTAGTCTTTGCATGTCTTCTGTATTCAGGGCCCATGTTTCACTTCCATGTAGAATTGCAGTTCGAATACATACATCATACAGTCTTCCTTTTACATGGAGAGAGAGACCTTTGGTTGCCAACAGAAGTAAGAGCTCTCTGAATGTTCTCCATCCTATTCTTATTCTAGCCACTACACTATCTGTACATCCTCGCCCACTACTAAGTTGCCTACCTCCCTCCAGGTAGCAGAATTCATCCACTACCTCTAAAGAGCTTCCAGGGCATTTGATAGACTCGATTTCATGGGTACTTGCAGTTTTTATGGCTCCTGTTCATCTTCCACATATGAACCCTATTTTCTTTGATAATTTTCCCATTATTCCACTGCACCTCTTGTGTGTCCATAGCTTACACTGTGTACACTGTATGGAGTTCCTGCCTACACCTTTCCTACAGATTAAGCAGAAAGGTAACCTGAAGTGGGTAGGGTCCTGTCTGTTTTCTTGCTTACTGAGATCTTAGTCTTTGCTAAGTTAACCTTAAGGCCCTTAGAGTCCAGGTTTTGCTTCCACACTTGGAATTTCCTTTCTAGCTCTGCTATAGAATCTCCCATGAGGGCAAGGTCATCAGCATATAGTAATTCCCAGGGCCTGCCGGTCTTGAATTCCTCTGTTATGGCCTGGAGGACAATGATGAAAAGTAATAAAAATGTTTTTATGTGAAGTTATATATAAAAAAAATTTATCATTTAATTGAAGGATCACTCGATACTTTTTAGTTGAGTATATGTTTATTAAGTTTCTTCAAGAAAATGGTTGACAGTGACTTCGAAGTCTTGGCTTACTCTGATGATGGCTAGTATGCCAAAATTTTGGAGTCACAGTCAACGTTTTTCTTGTAAAATTAGAAATCTTCATTGCCTAATCAGACATCAACTCCTGCATTCTGAGGTGGAGGACAGCAGCCCCTTAAACACTCAAGTCTGTACCCTAATTGTATTAATATATGTGCACATACGCACGCACATGGATACACACACAACCTTGCTACCAAGTCGGTAGCTAGTCAAAATTTACTCTAAATTAAAAAGAGAAAGAGAATAACATACACACACACATATTCACACATATATATCTTTGCAACTTTCAGTTTTTTTTTTTAACTGAGGAGTTGTACCTTCCCCTTCATAACTGATGATCCCATTAACCCATTTGATATCAACCTACTCAAAACTGCTTTTAGTTCTATGATAGAAAAAAAAATCTTGTTTTATTGTGCTGCAGTTTTCAATTAAAACCTTCCATTATCATTTTACATAAGAACCTTTAGTGAAGTTATATTCCAAACATCAGTTTCTGTAATGAAAACATTAGTTACTTTACTAAATTGCTTTAAATTTATGATTATACTTTTCAAAATTAATTTAAAAACATAGGCAATGTTTTTCATTAGAAATATGGCCACAAAAAAGTCAAGTAAATAAGAAAAGAAACTAAACAATTTAAAAGGAAAAATATAACGAGCATTGTTTAGTAATTAATCAGATTTAAAATATTTTATTAACTCGAGCATAATTTCACATTGTGGTTATTATAGTTTCTATAGTAGACAACTAATAATTTTGAACATAATATAATTGCAGTCCGTGGAAAAGAGTTACTTATTTCTTCTCTCTTTCTCTCTCCTTACTGTCTCTCAGAGTAAGATGTAACTGCAAGATTGTATTCCGTTGGGAAAAATATTCGATCAATATTGCTTTTCTGTTTATCCAGTAATTATGCGAGAAAAAATGTTGGATTAATCGGACACATATATTGGCGATGTGTAAAGGACACTTACTATTAGAATTTGGCAGATACTTCACTTAATATTGATATTATTCAGAAATAGTCAATAAATATACATTAGCATATTCCCTTACTTCAAAACACCTATAATATATATATATATATATATATATATAGGTCTCAGGGATGTCAGTCTAACCTAGCTCATTGGATATTAAATTTGGGAATAGGGTTATATTTCATAGTTGTGAATATCGCAGAATTCATTTCTATAAGATATAGAAGTGGAATATTGCATGGGAGATAAAAACAAATAAATAAATGAATAAAAGAAAGCCTACCATATTAAAGTATGTAATTTCATTGGAATCCAGTACATCTGACAACAAGCATTCCTGTATTTAGCTCACTGTTCTAAGTTTAAATACTAGCAGAGGTTAATTAGTAAGTTATCAGAGTTGATGCTGTCTTCCTAGAAAGCTGATTTTGTGACTAAACAAAAAGATGGCACTATTTATGTAACTCCAAGACCATGAGTGAAAAAACAGCTACTGGAGACGGTTAATTAATCTAGTATTACTTCAAGAAAGTAAAGTCGTTAGAATTTGGAAGGATATTTAAGAGTAAATCAACCAACTGTTTCATCAATTCTTAGAATTTTATGCAGAAACCTCCAACTATCTATCATAACAAAATGCATGTTTATTTTTAGGTAGGGATAATCCTAAGGAATTAATGATTCATGTTTCAAATCCTCAATATGATCGTATCTATTATTGTCACTACCACTAAGTTGTCAGTCAAGTGTAGATCTTCTCTTTATACAAAAATGTCTGAAGCTTAGGTACAAGAAATCATCATTTTATATAAATATAGTGTATAGAAGGGGATATAATCCAAGTTGTGCCCTCGTGTAACATGAAATTAAAATATACCAAATTTTTCCAGTATTTTGTTTTGATATATATATAAATTACTTTGATTCTATTCACTGTATATAATGTTCCTGTAGAATAATACCCTTTATTTTGTTTATTATTTTGTTTTAACTATGGATAGGTTGGCTTTTGTTAAGCACAAGTGTGGCATATATGTACAGGTGTGACTGTGTGATGAGAAGTTTGTTTCTCAACCACATGGTTCCAAGTTCAATCCCGTTGTGTTACACCTTGGGCAAGTGTCATCTGTTATAGTCCCAGGCCAACCAAAGCCTTGTGAGTGAATTTGGTTGATGGAAACTAAAAGAAGTCTGGTGTGTGTGTGTGTGTGTGTGTGTGTGTGTGTGTCACTGTCTCCTTGCCTTGACATCATGTGATAGTTGTAAACAAATGTTACCATCAAGCAAGCAATGTCTTTTGTTCCCAATCTCCCATGAACTCTTGTCTGGTTATGGGGAATACTGCCATACTTGGAAACAGATGTGGATTGACTAAAGGAAGGGTATCCAACTGTAGAAAATCTGCTTGAACAAAATTCCATCCAAACCATATAAGCATGGAAAAGTGAACATTGAAACAATGATGATGATGGATTTGTTTATACATCTGATTGGTCCTTTCTGCTTTTAATCTCTCAGCTCTACAGCAGACATGGAACCTGTTATCACTCTGACAAACCAAGGCAAGCAGTATTATGTGCTTTGCCTAGATATACACTACAATTGTTGTAAGACTATTTGACAATGTGGTCAGCAGTCTGACATCATAACCCTATGGCCAATGTGACTGTAAAGTAAACCACTTGTCACCTCATTGAAACATGAATATCATGCAGCTGGAGCATTGAAGATTGCTCCATATGTCAAAACTCACAATTACTAAAGATCTCTTATGACAAAAGCACATCCTTAATATAACTAGAACTGCATCTCAAAGACTGGCTCTTTGCTTTGGGGCCAGAAAATACGTCATCCCTTAGTGATTAATGACAAGCTCAGATGAGACTCACAATAAAGTTCTGCTTTGACATCTGAGCCTATATCCAGAGAAAGGTCGCATGACTAATTGGTATGAAGTCACTCATTAACACATTCCTGCCTCTGACCCAGACATGTTGTCTCTTCTCTTTGCCTTCTCTACTGCAACCACAATGGCCTCTATTCCACTGAGCTGGCTGGTCTTATACTACCTCCACCCAAGCATTCTAAAATCACTCGTCTCTTGTTCTCTCACCAACCGTGTTGTGTCCAAACCCCTGGATCTCACACTAACCACTATGTTCACTTCTTCCTCCTCAGAATCTTAGCCCTCTTGAATCTCTTCCTTGCTCCTTGCTTTTTCTGCAAGTGTCAACTTGTAACAGTTTATGCAGAATGTTAGTGACATCAAATCTCACTGATTTTGGAGGGCCTGCAAAGACCATGGTCACCCACCCTCTCTTTCTCCAGACCCAGCACATAGAACAAAATTATTAGTTAATTAATCAATATGATTTAACCCTTAAAGTCCTATACTGCAAGTAACTGCAACTGTTTTTGAGTCCTGAACTGCACATAACTGCAATTCAAGAAGTGTTGTTTAGGCAAAAAACTGGCATTAACCCTTTAGCCTGTCAAATGTAATGTTTATTTATTCACGATGTTTTGAATTAATCATGCATTATCTTGCAGCTTTGAAGTTTTGATGATGACATTGTAGTGTTAGTGTGAGAGGCCAGATCTGGCTGGTTTGAACAGGTACAATATTTGAGTTTGTAAATAGCCAGTTTAAATACTAAGGGGTTAAACCTGAAGAGTGCTTAGTGCAGCAAGCACTCTTCTGTGTAAGAAACAAAGTTTAGCCACATTTTAGAAAGAACTTCCTGTTTACACCATGTGTATTTGCTTTATTGTGGATTATTGAATGAATTTCTTTGGATTTTTCTTCTTTCAATTTTTAAGCATAATTGCAGTTAATACCTCAGTGATGTTATTTAGCAATTATTTATTTATTATCATTTAGTAATGATTTAATTAGGGAAAGAGAACTTGGACTTAGAGAAAATAATCAGAGTGATATTTCAGTGTCATCTGTACACATCAGTGTCCTAAGTAATTCTGACTAGAATTTATATCAAAGTAGAATGATCACATGGTTAATCATGATATTGATACTTTCATTACTGATGTGGGCTTTACAAAATCATTGATCTTAGAAGCAAAGCCCATTGAATATTGTCTTCAACTTTTTCCTGAAGAAATGTTTATCAGGATGAACAGTGAGACCATAAGATGTGCATGTCAACAGGGCAACACCATCTGCATTATATGAATGGAAGAAATGTAGGCATATCACAGAATACTTTTTCTAATGGGAATTGTAGTTTCCAAGTAACAGACAATACTGGAATAGGAATTCAGCTCTGAAATAGGAAATTGATGCCCAGGAATTGATATCTTGCAAATGTATGAGAAAAATATTCATGTAAACACCTATGTGTATTCAACTTAATTATATTCAACCTACCTGGGTAGGTGAAAGTGACATGTCTATAGGTTAAAATCAACAGCAACAAGTCAAAACCACATTCATAATGATCACCAACAATCTTTTCATACTATCACTAAGTTTTATCCAAATTTATGCAATAGCTATATTTTTATCTTTAGCTGCCACATTGAAAGTCCTGTTGTTATGAAGCGGCCGCATCGAGAGACCTAGTGTTAAGAAGCGGCCGCATCGAGAGTCCTGATGCTAAGTAGCGGCTGCATCAAAACGTCCATGTTGCTATGAAACAGACGGGTCGTGAGAGCAAAGCCTTCTGGCTATACAAGGCACCAAAGAGATGCAAACTACAATTCTTAATTATGGGATAGGTCTGAGACTACACTTGTCTTTTTCATCTCTGCTGTGTTGTGTGGGAACCTCACTGAAGGTGTCCTTCGATGTGAGTTCCTACTCGCGACTTCCCACTCTATTTCGCTGTATGTGTCCTCAGAAGCAAGTGCTCACTCTACCCCGCAAGTTCCCAATCTACCCCGTTATATGTGTCCTCAGATGTGAGTCCCACCCTGCCTTGCTGCATGAAGGTTCCCCCTGCCCACCCCCAGCCTATTTGTTCCTGGTTCTGTCTCGTCTCTGTCTCATTCGTCCTGGCTCAATATGTCCATCTGTCTACCATTCGCCTGTTGGGTGCCACGTAAAAGCACTTGTGTTGGTGCCACGTAAAAGCATCAGAATCGAGAGTTCGGTGCCAGTGGCACGTTAAAAGCACCCAACACACACTGTAATGTGGTTGGCGATAGGAAGGGCATCCAGCTGTAGAAACCAAGCCAAATCAGACTGGAACATGGTGTAGCTCCCCAGTTTTCCAGCTCCAGTCAAGCCGTTCAACCCATGCTAGCATGGAAGAACGGACGTTAAATGAAGATGATGATGATGATGATGATTGGACTGACAGTTTTTCTTTAAAATCTTTAGTTTCTAACAGGATTGTATTCTAACAGAATTTTAAAAGTTAATGTTTAATTTTCACTGCAAGAGCCTAAATAAAGAGTTTTGGTTGGTGTAAATTTTATGTCTTTGTGCCTCTATTACAAGATACAAACTTAAATATATCACTAAGGCTCTGAGTAACTTGCTTAATTGTTTTTGTTTTAGCTTCTAATCACTAACAGACAGCAGTATTTGTCATTAGGTGAAAATTATGGTGGTTGAGGCAGGAAAATGAATCCTATTTTTATAAATAGAAGTTTTGTATATTATTTCCTTGATTCTGTTGATATTCTGTGGGATCTTATCATGTTTGTCTGTTGGAGTGACAAGGATCATTTATTCATCCTTAAGGGTGACTGATGACTGGTGCAGTGACTCGGTTTAAAGTGAAGAAGAGTTGCATACTATCATCCACATTCTCTCATTCATGATCATCTTCAACCCAGTGACAAGACCGGATCAAGATGACTGGGGATGGAGATAGATGCAATGGATGGCCTCTTACGTGCTTCATCTTGCTCTCTGCACTCCACAATGCATTACTACAGTTGCCATTCCCTCTAATGAACCATAAAGGTTTCTTCTACAGAGTTCACCAGATCTAGTCTTCAAATGCATAGGTAGGCAAGCCCTAATGAACTAACTAACCCATAACTGGGACCCTGACTGGTACTACTATTCCAGATCAGAGTAAACCTGAGAACAATAGTGGCTAAGAGGTGGTTCCACACTTCTCAAAACCCTGGGCATGACTTTAAACTGCATCCAGTAGTGGGGCCCTGATTTGGGGGGTGGGGACTGGGTTTTGGGGAGTATCTAACCACCCCTTAGCCACTATTGAGCAAAAGAAACAAATAATTTTCAAAGAGACAACAGGAAATTTAATCAGAAGAATTACAAGAGTAACAATAGTCTAAACCAAACAGTTTCTGAATATCTCAGTTTAATAAGAAAGTTGAATTGTATATTTTGGGCAAGTTATCATTTATCTTGTCGAGCTAGAAATATAATAATCTCCATTTTTAGATGCAAGCAATAAACAAGATAAAACCTGTTGCTACAATAAAGATGGACTGTGTGCATCAATTTATTCTCATGTGTTACCTCTCTATACCTCTGAAAAAAAAGGAAAAAATAATAAATTCTTATATATAGTAATTTTGAAATTAAGAAAATATTGATAAAAATAAATGTTCTTATATGATACATTGGCATTCAAGCATAGGACAACATTTATTTTATTTACCATTTTGGACATTAAATGCTTAAATAGATTAAGAAATAAATATATGCTTGTAGGTATGGTTGTATTTCTGTTGAAAGTTTAACTATGAATCCACCCCCTCCCCACCATAAAAGGTTCCAGAGATGATGGAGAACAAGAAAATGTAGACTGCCTTCTTCTGCGAGTGAAATTTAATAGACAGAAACAAGCATGTGTCTTTGTGTGTGTATGTATCTGGTGTTAAACCAGGTGGTTAGGGTGTTGCACATAAGATTGTGGTTTCAATTTCTGGATGGGTGGTGCATTGTGTTCTGGAGCAAAACACTTCATTCTACTTTGCTCTGCAATCACTTCAACATCTAATGTATGGCACACCATGCACCTGTACAGGCAATATCAGTTTGATGGAGGGACTGAGCTCATGTACAGCACAAACATCATCATCATCATCATCATCATCATCATCATCCTTTAACGTCCGTTTTCCATGCTGGCATGGGTTGGATGGATCACAGTAAATAAATTATCTGTCCAGGTTGTTCAGCAAGAAATTGTGGAATTGTCTTTCTCGGAATCAAGAGATTATGAAGAGGAAGAAAAATAAGATGCTCAAATCATTGAGAATATTAGTATCTGTTTGTCCATTCTGCTAGAAATCACAGCCAAATCTCTCTCTCACATGACACCCTACAGTCTTAGAATAGAATGACCCCTTGGATGATGTGATCCTGTGTGAACACTCCCAATTAAAGCTCTGCTTCATCAGGCTGACCTAGAGTTGCACAACAACATAAAAAAGTATTAAAAACAGATTGGGCAGTGGGAAGAGTGCAATATGCCCAGGCTGCAACTCTGCATTCTATATGATTAACAAATGCATGTTGAGGTGTGCATACATACATATACATACATACATACATACATACATACATACATACATACATACATACATACATACATACATAC
>JAOPUL010004744.1:5419294-5431955 GCA_027564515.1 Octopus rubescens
CAGTTTCCAGTCAAACCGTCTAACCCTTGCCTGCATGGAAAAAGAGACGTTAAAGGATGATGATGATGATGATGATGATGATGATATATATATATTCTCTATTATTCAAGAAGATTGATGATAGTTTGTTTTGCAAAGAGTCAATTGAGTAAAAAAGAGAAAGAAAACGAACTTTGTTAGCTGAAATCAGAAGAATAGATATTTCAAAGAATGCCTCATTACAGAAAGTCTGAATATTTTTTTTGTTTTTTTTTGTCTGTCATGGTGCTCTTACTCCATACTGCAATTTAGGTTTCTTAACTGATATATTTCTGTCTAGTCTAATATTACTGAAGTCCACTTTAATCATAAACCTCTTATTAATTATTTACTGTCTAACATATTCAACAAATTAGAAATTTGGGAAACATATTCTTAGAATCGACCATTTGTTGTCTTAAATTATTATGGCTTTTTCAAGTGGAAACATGAATTTATATAGTCTGTAGCAGCAAAGTCACTAAGTTTCTATACTGGATTGATTTTTTTTTCCAGAGAATTTATCTTTAAAATGTATGCAGTCGCTGCCATTCTTGAAATGGTACAAGCATATTGATTAGTATACACTAGTTGAAAAGCAAATAAGTTTTATTCAGCTTAGATAACTATAGATATTGATTTGTTTTTTGATTCTTTTCATGTCTAAGAATGATTGATTCAATGAAGGGTAACATTTGTCAAACCCAAATGACATTTGTATTTGTTTAAATACCTTTTTTTT
This sequence comes from Octopus rubescens, assembly GCA_027564515.1. NCBI lineage: Eukaryota > Metazoa > Mollusca > Cephalopoda > Octopoda > Octopodidae > Octopus > Octopus rubescens. The sequence goes on from JAOPUL010004744.1 coordinate 5,420,055, forward strand.
TTTTTGGAATAATTATTAGTAATGTGGGTTTAGATTTATTGTTATAGCATTAGATCTTGGTTGCAGACTATTTATTCAAATTAGAATACAATAAATACTTTTTATTGCTTTATGTATACAAATATAAATCCTTATTTTTTGCAGCATTAATTTATTTTTCCTTTTCATTCATATTTTATAAAGAATAAAATGAAAATACAAAATAACAATAATGCTTATGTTATTATCAAATTATATTACTTTATATATTTTTTAAATTTTTCATAAAAAATTGTATTTAAGTGTATGTAAAATATTTAAATATCTAAATAAAATATTGTAATTAAATATTTCAACAATAGAGCACCGGATATGATATGGAGCTTAATAATTACATGTCCACTGCTTTTCGATGTTAACACAGTATGTATAATTGACACAAGGTGCACACGTGGCTATAAGGGTATGTATGGCTGTGTGGTTAAGAAGTTTGCTTCTCAACCATGTGGTTTTGGGTTCAGTCTCACCGAGTGGTACATTGGGCAAGTGTCTTCTGGTATAGCCCCAGGCTGACCAAAGCCCTGTGAGTGGATTTGGTAGACAAAAACTGAATGAAGCTTGTTGTATTTACACACACACACACACACACACATATATCATCATCATCATCATCATCATCATCATCATCATCATCCTTTAATGTCCGTTTTCCATGCAAGCATATATATATATGTGTGTGTGTGTGTATGTGTGTTGACATCATGTGATGGTTTTAAATGAGCATCAATGTCATACAAACAATCTTCTTCATTTCCAGTCTTCTAGGTGAAAAAAAGTTAAAGTCTGGCCATGGGAAAAATATTACCTTGCTTGGAAGCAGTTGAAGGTAGTGACAGGAAGGGCATCTGGCAGTAGAAAATCTGCCTCAACAAATTCTGTTTGACCCTTGCATACATGGAAAAGTAGATTTTAAAATGATGATGGAAGCGGCAGTATTTCAACAATCTAGTGATAGTGCACCAGATACCATGTGGATCTTTACTATTTCAAGTTCACTGCTTCTCAATAATTATTTCTAATTAATATTATTTATTTCTAATTAACATAAAGCACATGCATGGCTCTGTTGTTACCAAAATTTGATTCCCAACCATATGGTTCCATGTTCAATCTCATTGTGTAGCACCTTGAGCAAGTGTCTTCTACTATAGCCCTAGGCTATAGTGGATTTGGTACATGGAAACTGAAAGAAGCCCATTCTATATGTATGTGAGGGAGTGTGTGCATGCCTCCTCATCTTCACATCATATGATAGTTGTAAAAGAGTGTCACTGTCATACAACAGTGTTATTCATTTCCTATCTTCTATGATAACATGTCTGTTTGTGGGGAAATATTACCTTGCTTGGAAACAAGTGAAAGTTGGTGACAGGAAGGGCATCCAGCTGTAGAAAATCTCTCTCAATGAATTTTATCTAACCCATGCAAGAATCAAAAAGTAGAATGTAAAATAACGATGATGGTGAGGGCAAGATATCTTTTTAAACATATTAAAATAGCTATTAAAATAATGTGTATGTTGTTGTACACTGAAATAAGTATAAAATCTTGATATCACTTGATAAAAATTTCTTTGTTATTAAATTTATTAATTAGTATAGTGAAATATAAACTAATTGTAAAACACTAAGATTAATTGTCTCATAATGGTGAATTCTTTTGTGTGGCTTAGTGGTTAGGGTGTTGCACTCATGATTTCCAGATCGTGGCTTTGATTCCTGGACCAGGCGGCTTATTGTGTTCTTGAGGAAAACACTACATTTCACATTGTTTGAGGACCAGCATACCAAAGAATAGACCCAATGTTTCCTCAGTGTATCATAAAAGGTGACTAAAAGAGTTGAAGTAGGACTTGCACTTTGAGCTCGTAAAACTCTCACCAGCAATGACTACCCAAACTGACCCATGGTTTGGAGGGTTGTCGCTTAAGTGGTGCAAAGGTGTCATATGCCAGAAATAAGGAATCACCAACAAATGTTGGTTGCAGCGATGTGCTGTTACAGTGCATACCTTCATACAATTGCTACTAGTGGTGAATTCTTTTGATATCAACCTGATAGTAAAACATCCATTTTAATCCTTTCAATACCAACCCACTTACAACTACTCTGGATCTATGATATTACTTCCTGTTTTAAAGTGATCTAAATTAAAACCTTCCATCAAAATTTAATGTTAATTTATGTTCCAAACACTAGTTAAATAATGCCAGATATTTTACTAAATATTTCATTATTTTCAAAATCAATTGAAACGAAGGCAGTGTATTTCAGTTGTGTATTTTGATTGAGCAAAAATAAGGTTAAATCTCATTTTAAATTTAGATTTAAACTCTTGATCATAATTTTTTGTTAGAACATTTTTTAAACACTATATGATCATGAGGAAATTATTTTTACTAAATCTCACGAAATTCTTGATTTTTTTTTGAAGCACATAGATTGTGTCTTTTATTAAAAATATAATCATGAAAGGGTTACTCCTAGAATATGTAAGATTAGTGTTATTATTTGAAAAATGGCTACTGTGAGTTCCATTACCAAAATTGCTTTGTTATTAACCCTTTTGTTACTGTATTTCTGTTGCAATATACTGCCTTTCTTTCAATTAATTTTGAAAATAATGAAGAATTTAGTAAAGAAACTTTGTCATTATTAATCTGACATTTGGAGCATAATTTAACACAAAATGTTGATAGGAGGTTTTAATTTAAATCACTTTAACTCTTTTGTTACCACATTTCTGTTGAAATACACTGCCTTTGTTTGAATTAATTTTGAAAATAACAAAGAAATTGGTAAAATAACTTTGTTATTTGAAGCTAGTGTTTCGAACATAAATTAACATAGAATTTTGATGGAAGCTTCTAATTTAGGCGTTGTACTTTTCAGGCAAGTGAGTGCAGTGGAGTTGCATCAGCAACCAGGTTGCAGTTGGTGCAATGAAGATTTTGACATCAAATGATAAATGTTTAAGTGAAGTTAACAGTTTTGTGTGTTTTGGAATGGTTAATATGTGTCTTCCATGATGTAATTGTTCTAATTTAGATCACTTTAAAACATGAAGTCTGTATCATAGAACCAGGGGCGGTCTCAGCCAGGTTAGCATCAAAAGGGTTAATGCAGTTAAAAGTTAGAAAATCTTTAATTCATCAATAAAGTGAACTTAGTTTGATGCAGTGTCACTATGCCAGGATTACAGCCTGTCATTATTATAACTGATCAATACATTACCTCAGACATGAAAAATATCAATCAGACTTTAAAGTTTCACCTGCATCTTCGGAATTTATACCCAGTAAGCGATAAATCAGTTTTTGGAGACAGTTCATTGACCATTTTAGGTGATCATTTGTAAATTCTCTTCGGGTGATTACTGAATTAGCTTTACTACTACTACTACTACTACTACTACTACACACAAAATGAAGCCTCACATATTGCTTAAATAGTTTATTTTATGAATTATTATGATTATATAATTTTTAAAGTGTTTGCTAAGTGTCAGTTGTCTAAAGAGTTTCAGCTATGAACATTATCAGTGGAACAGTATTTACTAGTTCTTAATCTTCTGAAAGGTTTTATTTAATTTAGTAACAAAAAGTAGTCTTACCTTGCTACAATGCTTGATATCATTATTGTTATTGTCACCATCATCACCATCATTACCGCCACCAACATCATTGTTTTAACATTGACTGTCCCATGTTTGCATAGGTTAGGCAAAACTTGTTGAAGTAAAATCTCTATGGTCAGATGATATTTCTGACACCAGACCTCCTCAACTATTTCCAAGTAAGATATTATTTCCCTTAGTCAATGAACAGTTCAATGGTTAGATGTGCTTTCACGACAGATTGTAATCAATGACACTTTTATATACAAGGACTCTGAATTATCAGTATGTTGCTCTTTTCAAATCAATTAAAGCATTTTTATGTCTATCAGATCCCCCATGGCACATAAAATGCTAATACAAAATTTGAAAAGACATACAGTCATTCTGGCCTATGTATGGATCATGGTGATTTAGAAATTGCCAACTTTCTAAATGTTGCAAGATCTTTGGTACACGAAATTTGGATGGAATTGGTAGCTTCTGGTGGGGATGTTTCAACTGTATGAAAGAGAAAAAAAAAACATTCTAAATGTTCAGACACTATACATACACCACAATTTATCCAACAGGATCAAAACATTATTGATGATGATCTTTGGAAATCAATGAGGGCCATCGCCAAAGAACTTTAGGTATTGGAGGGGTATCAAAACTGTGCTGCAAGAAAATATTCCATACAGGTTGTATGTACCGAGGAGAGGCCAATTCATGTCTGCAAAGACACAGGAAAACTGTTTGATCCATGCCAAGCAGTTACTAAGTAAAGTTAAAAACCCTCACAAACATGGTATGCTTTGTTTCTTTTCTAGTGAGAAAAACTTTGACCCAGACCAAAAGTCTAACAGTAGAAGTGACAGATAGAAATGCAGATCCTTCTGATGGCCCCAGAATGATGCACACTAAGTTTACAACTGTGATGGTTTTAGAAGTGAGGAGTAACAAAGACCACGTTGTGCAACCTCACTTCTTTCTGTGGGGTATTAGAATTAATGCTGCTGGATACATCGAGCTGCTGGAGACATTTGTTAAGCCCTGGATGAATGAAGTATGCAGGAGAAGGCCATACATATTTCAACAAGGCTCAGCACCTTCTCACAAAGTCTACATACCGCAAGAATAGATGCTAGACAATCTTTTCAATCATGTGACACCAAACTTGCCAGATTTAAATCCCATGGATTACTATGTTTGGAATGTTGTTCAAAGAGAAACTAATCAACATTTTCACAATACCATAGCTTCACCAAAGGCTGCCATTGCCCAGGTGATGCCCAAAATGAATAAGGACCATTTAATGCAGGCATGTCAATAATTCTGACCCCACATTTAAACAGTCATCAAAGCTGAAGGCAGATTCATAGAATAATCTTATAAGAAAGCTTATCAAGACTTGTGTGCAAATTTTTATTAAAATATATATGGTTTTACTAGTTTAGAGTTGTTTTATTAAATTATCAAATGTCCTCAAATACTTCTCACACCCTGTAAATAGTGATTTTGCTTTTATCCAGCATGAAAATATCAATGACAAGAAGAAGACATAAACATACCCACACTCATGCACATGTGCGTAGATGCATATATATGTCTGTGTGTGTGTGCTTGTGTGTATATGTTCCATTCTTTGAGTTCAAAAATATCATGTAAAGTGACCATATAAAAAGTAGTATAACATTTTAAGCAATAATTGTTATCAAAACAATGAGAACCTTTTCAGAAAGAGTAAATTTGGAATTATTAGTATAAATTAAGTTGGTTATAACATACAGTGTCCTGAATGACTTTAAAATATGCTAAACTGGCACAAGGGAGAGTTATTTCTATAAGATACCATTTTCTTTTGAGTAATGAGTACAGGCATGGCTGTGCGGTTAAGATGTTCACTTCCTAAACATGTGATTTTGGTGTCAGTCCCACTGTGTGGCACTTTGGACAAGTGATTTCTGCTACAGCCCTGGACCACAAAAGCCTTGTGAGTGGATTGGGAAAATGGAAACTGAAAGAGGCCCATTGTGTGTGTGTTAGTATTTTTTCTTGACTTCACATGATAGTTGTAAAATGAGTGTCACCTTCATACAGGCAGTGCCATTTGTTTCCAATTTTCTGTAAAAACATGTCTGGCCATTGGGAAATATTACCTTGCTTGGAAACAGGTGAGGGTTGGTGACAGGAAGGGCATCCAGCCATAGAAAATCTGCCACAATAAATTCCATCTGATCAATGCAAGCAGGGAAAATGGATGTTATAATGATGAGAAGATGCAGGAGGAAGATGATGATGATGATATTTTATTGTTAGTGTTAACAGATATTGTCCATCTTGTAAGAAATTATTTCTGATTTCATGTGTATCCTTAATTCCAAAGTCGTTCTTTCTAGAAAAACATAATTCTATTAACCCACTTGTTTTTTTTATAGACAATATAATTTTCAAGCGCTTATGTATAATATATGCATAAAATATAAAAATATGGAAGCAAACAAGATTTTAAAAATAATACTAAAAGTCTAAGGTACAGGTGTGGCTATGTGGTAAGATGTTTGCTTCCCAACCACTTGGTTCCAGGTTCAGTCCAACTGCATGGCACCTCAGGCAAGTGTGTTCTTCTATAGCTCCAGACTGACCAAAGCCTTGTGAGTGGATTTGGTACACGTGTGTGTCTTTGTGTTTGTACCCCACCACCACTTAACAAGTGGTATTGGTTTGTTTATGTCCCTGTATCTTAGCAGTTCGGCAAAAAAAGACTGATGGAATAAGTACCAGGCTTTAAAAAAATAAGTACTGGCTTCAATTTGTTTGATTAAAACCCTTCAAGGCAGTGCACCAGCATGGCTGCAGTCTAATGACTGAAACAATAAAAGATAGACAATAACTAAAAGATAAGAGAGGACTCATGTATTGGAGCTAATTTCAGAACATTTTAAGTTTTTGAATAATAGTTTCATTGCTTGTTGTAAGGAGAGAAAAATGACTGAGGGTGACAGATATTTTATGATTTATGCAAAAAATATAGCAGCTTGCAGAAACAGAATTTGTGGGCTGTAGAGATGTTGGTGCCATAAACTCACTGAGTATCAGATAAGAAGAACATTAATCTTATACTGTTAGGAATTAATGTTAAATTTGTTGATTTTTATTTCTATGCAGCAATTGGGGAGAATTTAACCCTTTCACCACCGTATTTGACTTTAGTCGACAAAAAAACTTTGTTCCAGTTAAGTTAGGTTGTTGAGTCCCGTTCGTATAACAACTGGTGCTGAGTACTTGGGTGGGATTTGTGAGAACTAACAGATATCAGTGTTGTGAGTTGGTGAGTTTTTTAAAGTTTGTTGTTGACAGAAAATTGATTTTTATTCAACTTTTATTCGACCATTTTCTGAAGTGTATTGACAATGGCATCTGGCAGAAGACAAAGGTCAATACTGATGGCTGTAAGTGAAGCGGTAGACAGAATATAACAGAATTCTGTCTCAGATTTCAGTATGATTGATTCAGACAATTCTGATGTTGATGATCATGATGTTGATGCTCCAATTGACAACTCATCCTCTGAGGATGATCAGTGCCAGGGGGATGTTGATGGGGCTGGCGATGGCCCTGCACCCTCCATGAACCAGAGAATGAACCAAAACAATATTCCTTGGCAAAGAACATAGACATTTGATGACTTTGTGCCTCTCTAGTGTCCTGTTTATGGTAAAATGCCTGGTCTTAGGCTACCAAACACCTTTCCTGATGATCCTACACCTTATGACTATTTTCTTCTGTACTTCCCGGATCAAGCTTTTCAACTGATGACAGACATGACCAACTTGTATGCACTGCAATGTTTTGACAAACCTGACAAAGGGGTCTAGATTTCTGAGTTGGGTGGAAACTGACATAAATGAAATGAAAGCATATGTTGACCTGCAACTAGCTATGTCTATGTGTGCAAAGCCTGAAATTGAGAGTTCTTGGAGGCTCATGTCCCCAAAATTGGTGACAGCTGGGTTTGGTAAAGTGATGTAAACTGCTGAGCTCTTTCCTGCATTTCATGGACAATGAACATTATTTTGCTAGAGGTCAGTCTAATTATGATCCTCTTCAGAAAATCAGACATCTGATGGATATAACAGCTCCATTGCTCACTGAATGTTGCATTCCTGGATGTAAGGTATCAGTTGATGAGTCCATGAGGAAATTCAAAGCCAAATATTGCAAAGACCTACAACAAATACATGGGTGGGGGTGGATCTATTTGATCAACACTGTTCAACTACCCCATTTCCTCACAAAGTTCAATAATGGTACCATACCATTTTCCATTTCATCAAAGATGTTGCCATAATCAACAGTTACATTCTTTACAAAGCAGTGGAAGGTGATAACTGTCTCTGTTCTGTGAGGTTGAAGGAAAAACTTATGAATAAACTTGTGTCATTTGTTGAACCGAAGACAACCAACCATAGTGGTAGACAATCAGGACTCCGAGAGGAGGCTGAACCAAAGAGACTGAAAGGAAACTCCCACTTTACAATGTTGACCAGCATATGGAGAGTACACTTCCTACTAAATCTTATTTGTAAACCATAAAATAAAATAAATGGGCAATCGACTTTCGTCAGATCGGACCTAGGAAACAATGTTTTCCATTGGTCTTTCAATTGCTAATACAATTTATCAGTCGCAACTCCAGGTAGAAGGAGCAATGTGAAATAAAGTGTCTTGCTCAAGGACATAACTCATCACCCGGTCTGAGAATTGAACTCACAACCTCTTGATAGTAAATCCAATTCTCTAACCACTCAGCCACGCGCCTTCACGTGTATATATATATATATATATATATATTATCATCATCATCATCATTTAACGTCCATTTTCCATGCTAGCATGGGTTGGATGGTTTGACCGGAGCTGGCAAGCCATGGGCCTGCACCAGGTTCCAGTCTGATTTGGCTTGGTTTCTACAACTGGATGTGTATATATATATATATATATATATATATCATTGTATCACACCGGGTGGACTGGAAGGGCCAATGACCATGTAGATCGTTATATATCATTGTATCTGCTGTAGCAGCATTTTAACGTCCAGTATTCCATGCTTGTGTGGGGCCAGATGCCCTTCCTGCCTCCATCCCTTACTTGTTTGCTAGCAAGATAATATTTTCCCATAGCTGGAAACACACCACTGCTTGTATGATGGTGACACTTCTTTACAACTGTCATGTGATATCAATACAAGGAGACATGCACTCACGTATATGTGTGTATGAATGAATGAAGGGCTTCTTTTAGTTCCCGTCTACCAAATCCACTCACAAAGTCTTAATTGACCCTGGACTATAGTAGAAGACATTTGCGCAAGGTACCATGCAATGCTGACTTGTAGAGGCATGTGACTTAGTGGTTAGGGTGTTGAACTCAAGATCATAAGATTGTGGTTTCAATTCTTGGACCGGACGATGCGTTGTGTTCTTGAGCAAGACACTTCATTTCACGTTGCTCTAGTCCACTCAGCTGGCAAAAATGAGTAATTCTGTGACAGACCTGCTTCCCATCCAGGGTGGAATATATGCACCGCTGGAACCGGGAAACTGGCTCTTTGAGTCTATATGACTCGAGAAGGATCTACCATGCAATAGGACTGAACCCAAAACCATATGGTTAAGAAATTAACTTCTTAACCCCACCACAATACCCATGTATGTATTTAAGGTTTGAATTTAATTTTTTTTGCTTTTATAATTGATTTTGATTCAAAACTTTAATTTTCAATTTGTACATTTCTTTTCTATTTTCGATTCAGTCACATCTTGTGTCTAATTTAGAAATCAGTATATTGTATATTCATTTAACATCTGTTTTTCCATGATAGCATGGGTTAGGTGAGAAGCAGACTTTTACAGCCGGATGCATGGCTGTGTGGTTATAAAGTTTACTTTGCAACTGCCTGGTTTCAAGTTCAGTCCTACTGTGCCCCACCTTGGCCAAATGTCTTCTATAGTAGCCCTGAACTGACTAATGTCTTGTGAGCTGATTTAGTTGAAGGAAACTGCACAGAAGTTACAGAAACAATAGTTTCAGACTAAATCTAGTTATGTCCCTTTATACTAAGTGTTTAAATCCTACTACTACCACCTTCACCACCATCACCACCACTACTACATCTACTACTACTACTATTACTACTACTTTTTCTTCTTCTTTTCGTGTCTTCGAAGCATGTGGTTATATGACAGTTTCCCATTTCTTTACACAATCCTTTGCATTATTATTGAACGCTGCGAGATCTTTTAACCCTTTCAAGCACTGGGTTGTTGTACAACATCAAATTTAAACAATGGATTTATAGTCACGTGACAGCTAGGAACCAATTGACTTTGCTGTTAATGTCAAGAGTGTAGAAAATATTTTACAAGAATTTTTTTTAGATTTTTCACTAAAACGATTCTTTTCATAACTAAAGAAAATAATTTGTGCATGAAAGGGTTAAGCTGCACTGGTTGGGTAGTAGAGGTCAGACAAAGCAGTGATGTATTGTAAAGTCCTCTTCTCCCCATTTGCAGATGGTTGGACCGGTCTTGTAGCAAACATATCAATAATAAACTTATTAATCCTTCAAATATTCAAACTGTTTGCCCCCGGAATTCACACACTCCACTATTTTTTAAAGAAAACATTGTGAAAATAGAAATAATTAAAAATTGTAATAATGATTTTAACGAATTAAATTAATTCTAGCACTAAATGAATCCTGCACCCCTATTATTATACTAGCATAATCCTTACTGTATACCTAATTTTGCAGCGACTGTATATTTTTACCATATATTGTATGCATGCATTAGCTAATTATTGGTTTCAAATTTGGGCACAAAGCCAGCATTTTCGAGCAAGGTGGTAAATCGATTATAACAACCAAAGTGCTCAATTGGTACTTATTTTATCGGCCCCCGAAAGAATGAAATGTAAAGTAGACCTCGGCGGAAATTTGAACTCAAAACGTAAAGACGGACGAAATGCCGCTAAGCATTTTGATCGCCGTGTCAACAATTCTGCCATCTCGCAGGCTTATAACCTTGATATTATTGCTTTCAAATTTTGGCACAAGGCCAGCAATTTCGGGGACGGGGGGGGGTAAGTTGGTTACATTGACCCCAGTTCTCAACTGGTATTTATTTTATCGACACCGGAAGGATGAAAGACAAAGTGGACCTCGGCGGAATTTGAAAGCAGAACATAGAGACGGACAAAGTGATGCTATGCATTTTGTTCGGCGTGCTAATGATTCTGCCAGCTTGCCGCCTTAAAGCTTGTTATTATTGGTTTCAAATGTTGGCACAAGGCCAGTAATTTCGTGGGTAGAGGATAGTCGATTATAACAACCCCAGTATTCAACTGGTACTTATTTTATCGACCCCGAAAGGAATAAAAGCAAAGTCAACCACGGAGGTATTTAAACTCAGAACGTGAAGCCGGACGAAATGCCGATAATAATTTTGTCCGGCGTGCTAACGATTCTGCCAGATCATCGCCTTAAAGCTTGTTATTAATTGAGATGAGTTTAAGGCGGCGTGCTGGCAGAATCATTAGCGCGCCGGACAAAATGATTAGCGTTATTTAGTCCATCTCTGCGTTCTGTGCTCAAATTCCACCGGTATGAACTTTGCCTTTCATCCTTCCGGGGGTCGATGAAATAAGTACCAGTTTAGCACTGTGGTCGATGTAATCGACTAAATCTTTTCTCCGAAATGGCTGGCCTAGTGCTTAAATTTGAAACCATTATTGCGAGGAGTTTCTTAAAAATGAATAATGCGACAGCGACATGAAAACAAAATACAACTGTTTTAGTATGTAGCATGTTCCACCTAAATTTCCGTCTGTTGTAATGATAAACATCACACTGAAATTAATTACATAAACCACTAGAGAAAATTATCTGGACGGCGGATATGATTTTAAGTAATACTTGATTGTGGAGATAATAGCGTGCCGTTAATCAGAGAGTTAGACAGGATAATCGACCACTAGTCTCGGTATTATATTCCATTAATATCAAAGAGGATCTTATCAAGAAACATACTAGGTTTCAGAACAAATGACATATACATACATACATATATACACACACACGCGCGCGCACATACGTATATATATATATATATATATATATATATATATATACGTAAATACAGCTTTTTGAAATACTCAGGGCCGCATCTATCAAAAAAGACACTTATTATTTTCATTGCT
>JAOPUL010004744.1:5884781-5895088 GCA_027564515.1 Octopus rubescens
TATATATATAGATAGATAGATAAGTAAACTGTTAAGACCGGTCAGAGTGACCATTGGTTTCGCACTTATATATATGTATGTATGTATGTATGTATATATATATATGTGTGTGTGTATGTAAGGTTTATTTTGTAGTGTGATTGTGTGCGTGCGTATGTTTGTCTATGTGTATATGCAAGCATGTATGTATATGTAATATACACACACAATGTTAGGTAGATGACTGATAGAAAGACATGCATTTAGATAGATAAACGACTGGGTAAATAATTTATTTCTTTCGAAGCACGGTTAACTCTAAATGATTTCTCGTATCTCTTGTTTGCTCTTTTTCAAAGTTGGCAGTTGAGTACAGCATTTTATATCCGATATAATCGACTTGCCTCTTCTTGCCTTTAGATATTGATCACGTTTAATTGAATAAATATAAACATTTACTTTGTCCGTTATTATTTCATCATTGCTCTCTCTTGTTTCCCTCTAATACAGATTGCATAGTGTATAAATACCTCTAGGCCACATTTTTTCGGGGAAGGGGGTGGGGGTATTTTCTTTTTATGTAAGAATGCTCCCCCCTCCCATGGTGTCCCCTGACTTCGTAATCACGCCGCTTATTATCAACTTAGGTGTGTAGGTGTTAGTTAGCAGGATAGAAAAGTGAGACCAGTCATATTTGTTTTATAAAATTTCATTACTATTCTTGTTCATGCATGTTAATGAACTAGACTGCATTATTTCTACCATTTTCGTTAACACGTGTAAAACTAGCTGGCTTAAATAACTGTAGTGGACATTGCATTACATTGGATTCAACAGCATGACTTGCTCGGCAGTACAAAAATATTGCATATATATATATATATATATATAAATTCATTCGCAATGATATTGTCACTCTTAGCAATAGACAGATACGGTGAACGGCATGCATGGCGATAAAAAAAAAAACTTGAGCCTCTTTTACACTGCAAAAAGTTAACAGGAACAATTGCAACAATGGCTGGGATTGATGTCACATATATTTTTATATTCCATTATATCTTATTTCACTTTATTATACATATCACACAATACATATGTGCGTGTATGGGTTATTATGCAATTAAATCTATTTATATTACAATATATATTTTATATTTGTGTATCATAGATTATATATCATATAATTTATATACGATATAATAATAATCAACCTTTTCCCTATTCAGTATATGCTTAAATTGTTAATTAGCGAAGGAGGGACAGTATCAATATAACTTTTTTATAATTACTTGTTTCAACTTCCAGTTCGATTTTAGGAGTAACTTTTCTTGTCTCAAACAGGATAATTTATTAAAGGGGAAAAAAAGAAAAGAATATTTAATATAAATCTAGTTTCATCATAGGAATGGAATGTGTGTTTGCGAGTGATTGAGTGTTTATACACACAAATATTTGTCTGAGTGAGCACGTGGGTTATTTTGGCCCCTTAGCTGGCTGAATGTATCGATTCCTTTTTGGATTCCACAAAGGAAATAGTTACAGCATTCGCTAGTCACTGTCTGCATTCTTTGTGACAAGAACCGGTCTTATAATGGCATTACTCGCCCTGCCTTATTTACATAAACTTATTGCCCCCTTATATCTCTCCACTGTCGGCAACTCCTGCACTTTAAAAAAAAATTTAATTCATCCTAATTTATGAACTTTGTGTAAATAATGTGTGCAAAGTCAATTGCATTTTAACAGATATCTCTACATGTGTGTCTTTCCAAACTGTGTATGTGCATGTATTCGAATATATGGCCAGGTGTCAGTTATGTGTAACAACGCTATTGTCAGGTTATTATGTGCCGCCACTCCGCCTACACATAGACGTACGCATTCACAAATGCGCGCACGTTCGACATTTTTTTTTTCTCTCACCTTTCCCATCAACTGAAGTTTTTCACTCCGGACGCATCGACCACATTACTTTACAGCTTTATCGTATCAGCTATCTGTTTTGACCACGGCAGCTAACAACCATTTCCCATCACCTCTGCTATTAAAACAATCACTGTTTCATACAAACGGTACCTTTTCGTTTTTTTTTTTTTCGAATTAGCGAAACCCATCTTTCGTTTCTCTCTCTTTTATTGCGTAGGCTGTGCATTGGGCGATTAATTCTCTCTTTGCTCTATGCTGACTGGATTAGGAGATAAATAAAATAAGATCTATTGTATAATAACGTTCAGAGATAAACTAGTCAATACTGTTATGTCCACAGATGCGAGACCAAACTAAGTTCTTTGTTAGGATATGTAGTAGTTCCTCTGCCTTCTCATTGACATTCCACGAAAATTGTGGTTTATTAAGTCATGTTTGGTAATTGTCTTGATTTTCCTACAAAGCGATAATTCGTCTTTTAGTCTAAGTAATATATGTATCGAATTTATTTTAATCCTTTTAAGAAAAACACTATTTATTATCACTATCTTCTGTAGTAATGTAATTAATATAATGCCTACAATTTTTGGTAGATCTCTATCTAGAGTGATGGACTAGGTGCTTTTAAGTTATCTGCTCCGTGGCATTCCGTTTCTGTGTTCAAGTGCTGTCAGTTAACTTTAATTTTCGTTACTGTTAAAAATATTTACCAGAAATAGAATACGGAAATGCGTCAACTTTATCATTTCCAGAAAAGTTAGTTGCCCAAATTATATATTTTTTGTTTTTTTGCTAATCAATAAATGGACTTCAAGTTTTTATTAGTTTAAAAGTGAAACAATTGAAACCAGTGATGGTCTGTATCGGAAAATTGTAAGTATATAAGTTTGCTAACTGGAATAAATTCAATAAAATTAGATATGATTTAGCTGGTAGCACACAGACATTGACAGAAAACGTTAATATCTTATTAATAAAATTTACTCTTATTCTATTATGTGTATGATATATTTTCTACAAGTTGTTCATTCCTGTTAAATTTGTACAAATGGTAACAATTTAACAAGGCTTTCATTGCATTTGTAATGTAAAGAAGGAGCATTTTGATGTTTATCAAAGAGCTTAAAAAAGTGGAAAAGAAATCAGTCTGCTGGTAATGCACGCATGGTTTATATGATAATGGTTGTGTGTATAGTATCTGACCTCTTGTATGAGAGTCAAATTGTTAGTGTGAGTACTATGTGGTAATGGACATTACTGTTTATTAATTGACATAGATTGTTCGAATTGCACATGTTGGTAAAGAAATTCTTCATCTATTCAAAGGCGCTACTCAACATAGTCTCCATCACAATTGATGCCCTTTTGCCATTTGTTGAACTCAGCTCACAAACTCTTCGAAAATATTCAGTTGTATACTGGTGTACCTACTTCATGACCACTTCCACCTTGTCTGTTAGTAAATTATTGTCCTCAAAGTTTGTCCTTCATTGGACTCAATAGGTGGAAATTAGAGAGCACCAGATCCAGGCTGTATGGTGGATGGTGAACCAACGACCAGCCCAATTTGGATTGTGGATTGTGCATTGTCACGGTGAATGCAGATCGTTTTTAGATCCTTGTTCAGTCTCTTCCCCCTAATGGTTTCTCTAAGCTTTTTGAGTGCCTCATTGTACTGCTTGCTGTTCATGGTACAGCCATGTTCCTGAAAATTAAGGAGAACGACACTCTTGTCATCCCAAGATACTCGCCATGATTTCCTATGCAATTTGCTGGCTCTTGAACTTTTTAGGCTTTGGAGAAGAGGTGTGATGCCATTCCATGTCTTTGCTTCTGAATCATGAAGATACATTTCAGCCCTTATCATCAGACTGAAAAAAAAAGTGTATTTGCATCAAATGCTTTCAGCAGATCAGTGCAGATTTCCACTTTTCACACACTTTTGGATACCCCAAGTCATCCACCATCATCTTGTAATACATTGTGATCACAGTCCAGTTGTTTAGCTAGCTCAGATTGTAACTCGTCTGTTTGCATGAATCAATTTGCCTACTAGCTGGTGATTAGTGTTGGTGGTCACGATTGATGGTCTCTTATTGCTGGGTTTGTCTTCAGTGATGGTTTCCTCCTATAAATTTCTTTATCCATTTGTGCACATTTTCTCTTGTCAGTGTTCATCATTGCCGTAAATCAATATAGCCTTCTGTGGATGTTGGACAGTTTGCACTCCACCTTTGTCAAGAACTAAATGATGGCATGGTTTTTTCTGTTTGGAGCCCATTATTTTCCTTCAAGGGGGAAGAGTTATTCAATAGAAATGTACAATCTGAATGACCAATGTCAGTTACTAAAAAAGTTATGCCCACTTTTGCATTGCTGTTGGTACAAACAACCCTTTTGTATGTAGTGTGTGTGTGTATTATCAACATAAACTGTCCATCTTCTATACTGACATAGGGTGGATGGTTTGACAGGATCTGATGAACCAGAAGGCTATGTTGAACTTAAATGTCTACTTAGACATGGTTGCCCTTCCTAATGCCAACAAGTTTATAGAGTGTACTGGGTGCGTTTTTCGTGGCAGCAGTAACAAGATGAGACTCCCCAACTGCATGTGTGTGTGTAAATATATAAAAATATATACATATATGCATGCACACACACACATACTCAACCCATACCAGCAGCTGAACTCATGTAATCTTGTAAGTGTGGATGTGAAACAAACAAACACCTTAGTCTTGCCAAATGAGTTGAATATGCTTTGCTGAGAATGTTTGAGACTGGAACATGTCCATTGCTATCACCAGTTAGCTTTAACCTTTAGCACGCTAGAGAAAAATTCATATTGTATGAGTTTTCTCCCCTCTCTATGCAATACAATACGCCTGCAACTACAGGGCGAAAAACGACATAAGGCGCCTAAGTATGCTAAAGGTTAATGATTGACCTTCACTCCAATCTGCATTGTCTATATTTCCAAACATTTTAATCAACTGATCTTCTTGACTTTTGATTTTTAGATTTTATACTCTCCCAGAAGGCGTTTTTGTTTACCAATTCCTTGAACAATCTCAATTCTTCACTTACTTTTTAATTCACTGTGTTACATGTATGAGAAGCTCCATAACAGTCTTTATGTTTGCTTTTTATTGAAAAAGATTTTGTTGCTAGTAACATACAAAACTTCATCGCCTGGAAGCATTTAAAAAATCTGAAATACCCCTCCGCATACACAGACGCACGCGCAACACACACACATACACACGTTAAAAGCACCCTGCACACACTGTAAATGTGGTAGGCGGTAGGCAGAGCATCAAGCTGTAGAAACCAAGCCAAATCAGACGGGAGCATGGTGCTAGACCCTAGCTTACCAGCTCCAGTCAAACCGTCCAACCCATGCTTGCGTGGAAAAATGGACGTTAAAGGATGATGATGATGATATATATATATACATATATATATATATGAGTCCTGTTGCTAAGAAGCAGCTGCAATGAGAGTCCTGTTGCTAAGAGGTGGCCGCACCGAGAGTTCTGTTGCTAAGAAGCAGCTGCATCAAGAGTTCTGTTGCTAAGAAGCAGCCGTGTCGAGAGAATCATTACTAAGAGGCAGCCACGAAAGTCTTGTGTTAAAAAGCAGCCATGTCGAAAAAGCAAAGCTTTTTCTGGCAATACAAAGTGCCAAAGGGATGCAAAATGCGATTCTTAATTGTCTCTGCTATATTATGCAAGAAGTGTGAAGATATGTCCTCAGATGCAAGTTCCCACTCTACCTCACTGTATATGCCCTCAGATGCAAGTTCCCACTCTACCTCGCTGTATACATCCTTAGATGCAAGTTGCCACTCTACCTCGCTGTATGAAAATTTCCTCACCGCTCTACGAAGAGGGTCCACCTGCCCCTGGTCTATATGTCTCATCCATCCCTGGCCTATATGTGTGTCCCCACTCCCCGGTCTATATATGTCGCCTGTCCCTGGTCTATATGTACCCCGGTCCTTATGTCTGTCTGTCCCTGATCTATAGGTCTTGTCTGTCCTTGGTCTATATGTCTCATCTGTCTCTGGTCTATATGTCCGTCTGACTACCAATCGCCTGTGTGGTGCCACATAAAAAGCACTAGCGTCAAGAGTCCGGTGCTGGTGGTACGTTAAAAGCACCCAGCACACACTGTAATGTGGTTGGCATTAGGAAGGGCATCCGACCGTAGAAACCAAGCCAAATCAGACTGGAACATGGTGCAGCCCTCCCGGCTTGCCAGCTCCGGTCAAACTGTCCAACCCATGCCAGCATGGAAAACAGACGTTAAAGAATGATGATGATGATGATGATGATGATGATGATATATATATGCATGTATATGTACACACTATACATATACATACAATATATTTCATGTACCTCTCTTTGTGTGTGCGTGCGGGGGGAGGATAATTTTGTTCACAGATGGCAGCCTTAGATACCTCTCTGTCTCATTCTTCCTTACATTTCTTATACATTGTTTTAACTCCCTGTCTGCTATGACCATCCTATCTTTCATGCAACCATAGTGCATGTAGGACTACAATATTTAATGCTTCCTCTCGTTACGATCATGTGTGTAATTTGAGAGAAATTTAGCTGCTAATTTTTTGAAGGCAGAGTAGCTGCTCAGACACTTGGTGATTTGTTTCCTGCTGTATTATCCAATCCCATAAACTTTAGTTTACATTGCGTCTGATATCAATGTTTCTTGATTGTGTCATTTTATATCTTAAGACAGTATCATATAACAGTTTCATAAGATCTTCTGGCGTCTCTTGGTGTACACTATTCTCAATTGTAAATTATAATAGGTGTTGCTGTTTTATCACTTATTGTCCTTCTACTCAGCTTAGGTCACACTGAAAAAAAAAAATGTATCTGTTTCATTTTGTAACCAAAATATGAAGTAGACATGTTTTAAGCAATATGCTAGGATGGGATGAAATAATAATAATAATAATAATAATAATAATAATAATAATAATAATAATAATAATAATAATGATTCTTTCTATACTGGGAACAAGGCCTGAAATTTTTAGGGATGGGGATAGTCGATTCAATCGACCCCAGTACTCAACTGGTACTTATTTTATCAACCCCGAAATGATGAAAGGCAAAGTCGACCCTGGCAGCATTTGAACTCAGAACGTTAAGAGCCAGAAGAAATGGCACCAAATTTTGTCTGACATACTTTTGTTTAGTGTAGGTTAGCCATGGTTAAGTAAGTAGACCTATGATCAAAAGCATTCCAGCCATAACTATCTTACCTTTTTGGATATTATTGACTACATTGTTTAAAAATGGCAACCAAATCTCCCTTAAATTATGCCTTTATTGATTTGAGGGAGATTTGGCTGCCATTTTTAAGCAGGTTGAGTTAACATATGGAATCTCTCTTGATGATTCAGATTCATAACAATGCTATTTGAAGGGAATGATATGCAGAGCTAGGCTTGTGGCTAAATCTCAAATTTACCTTGCAAAGAAAAACAAAACAATGAGTCTAAAGTTAGCTATTGTTCTGTGCTGAGTTGATGAGATGCTTGTATTGAAGGTTGTTGATTAAATGCTATTGTTGCAGAAAGTGCAGGAATCCTAAGGGTAAAAGAGTAAGAACGAAATCACTATGATATAGTTTAATGATGATAGAGCCCTTTTTAGTCCAACATGTCGAAATTTAGTTCTTCTGTACTTTCGTTAGTAGAGTGTCTGTTACATTCATTATCTGTAAAAGCTTACAGATAAGCTATTTTATAACTTGATATTGCAGGGAGATTTTTCTTTTGGAAGACTGACACATATCACCTAAAACCTTATGGTATGTCTCTATTGATATGCATTTTATAGGTTTCTGGGGGTAACCATATACAGCAAGACACCTGTTCCTGTCCTTCTGTCATACTTTAACGCCTCATCACTTGGCACAAAACCACTTCCATTAATACTACTCCTTCCTCAGTTGAGGGGTCTTGTCTTGCAAGTACTTGGTAACCTCACTGGTGCCACAGTGCCATGTAAAAAATACCCAGGACACTCTGTAAAGTGGTTGGCATTAAGAAGGGAAGACATTGGAGATTGGTGTAGTCCTGTGGATCATCAGCTCCTGTCAAACCATCCAACATATGTCAGCATGGGATATGGAGGTTAAGTGATGATGATGATACTGATGATGGTGATGAGGTTTGCCATCATAGATATAGTCAGTACATATAATGTTACACAAAAGCATTAAAAACTTTAGATGTGCCAGTTTACAGTGGAAAAGAATATGCTAGGAGCAACCATAAGTTGAAGGTGCTGGGCGGTTTGCTGAAAGTAATTGATAAATTCTGCTCTTTAGAAGATTTAGCTTAGTTTAGGTATAGGTCAAATGAAGATTTAGGTGAATGGTTATTAACTTCTTGATATTAGCAACAAATGAATTTTCTCTCTGTAGAGAAATCAGATTGTATGAAATATGTAAGGACTGTGAAATATGGGCATTGAATGCAGGAGATTTTGTAAAAGCTGATGATAAATCAGTTGAGTAGTGTCCATAGAATCTATGATACACATTCATGAGAAAAGTTGAATGCAAAAGCATTAAGTAGTGTATCAGAGGAATTGGCCATTGTATGCAAGAAAGAACTATATAGCTATGGTGGTTTGGATGTGTAATATGAATGGATAGAGGTAAATCTAGTTTGAGAAATAATTTCAATACTAATTTTTATTTACTTGTTTTACTGAATAAATGCTACTTTCACTGTATTTAGGAAATATTTGTCAATTTTGAAAATCATATTGCTCTTTTAGTAACCTTTATTTTAGTAACCTCTATTTTCTATTGAGATACACTGCCTTTGATGCAATTAATTTGGAAAATAGTGAAGAATTTAGTTAAATACCTTTGTCATTATTAAGCTGGTGTTTGGAATGTAAATTAGCATGAAACTTTCGTGGACAGTTTAAATGTTGATTACTTTAAAATGGAGTTTGTTTCATGGAACCACGGGTGGTCTGAGGTGTGTTAGTATCAAAAGTGATAATGACCTATGTTGTTGTTAAGTACAGGTCTGTCTTCATCAAGATCTCTGATCAAAGACAATTGAGTCAAGACCATTCTGTGTTTATGCATGCCAAGTCTGAATTGACTTTATTTTATAAAGACATTAAAGTTTGATTATAGGGAAGTTTGGTTGAGTGACTGAGTTGAGGTTTACTGTTTGGCTTGTATAATGACTTATTTTATCTTAGTAAATAAAACAGGTTTAGGTTGAGCTGTTCAATGACCTCAATTAAATATCCAACATGCATTTTGAGAGATTTATATCACTAACTATTCAACTCTATAATCAGATTGGGATACTGATAAAAATGAAAGAAAATTAACTAAAAGTATCACAGTGATATTACTTTATTGGGAAAAGTTGAAAAATGCTGATCTATCATGTCCATTTTGATTTGTTCATCAAATGCTTCATAAGTGAATCTATACTTTTAGCATCTCTGCATGAGGCTTTTTGTGCAAACAAAATAATAAAAATATTTCATATTTTGATAAAATTTAATCAATGAGCTAAAAGAAATACTGAACTATTATTGTAGGATGAAGCATTTTTGTTACAAATATAAGATTTTTTTTTTTATATGGTTCAATCAAATCAGTCATCAAACTGTTCATGATTGTTCTTTTGAGAAGAGCTTTTCCCCCCCAATGCTACTCCTTCAAATCTTCCCTGAGTTTACCAGAACAACTTATTCACTCACTTGAACAGTGTGTACTTGTTTCTAAGCTAAAGTATTTTCCACTTTTATTTTGTTAGTTTTTATTACCGTATAATTAATTATATTTGACAGCTTAGCATTTCAGTATTGTTTTTTGTTTAATTTTGTACTGTTTATATTGTTAATATTTAACCTGAATATTATACCTTTTACTAGTCTGTAATTATGAAAGTAGGATGTCGGACTTCTTTAATTGGTTTAGTTACTCCTCTTTATTTGTTGCCATTATTACCCATTGTACAACACTTGCTCTCTTTCTAAACAAGAAAACAAAACTTAAGTCAACAGCTAATATGTGTGTTAGTTTATAATCTGTGATATGTTCACCAGTCTTGGTTGTTGTAAAACTACAACAGAATCAACACAATATTGTACTGGTTGTTGAGTTGTTCAACCGGGTCTGCTTCACACTATTGTTTTATCACTTACTGATTGAGTTAATGATGTGTAATTGTTCTCTCTGAGTATTGTTATTAAATATAACAACAATAGGCACAGAGGTATCATCATCATCATCATCATCATCATCATCATCATCATCATTTTAACGTCTGTTTTCCATGTTGGCATGGGTTAGATGGTTTGACTGGAAACTGGCAA
>JAOPUL010004744.1:5958578-5979683 GCA_027564515.1 Octopus rubescens
CATGTACATATGTGTGTTAATGTATACGTGCGTTTATGTATGCATTTATGTATATATGTAAGGATGTACTTGTTTGTGTACATATATGCATCTAATTATATATATAATATACATGCATACATATATATATGTAAAGTAACACTATGTCTATTATTTTTTGATTGTCTTTAAACCATCTAATGTCACCTAATGTATTCTACCCTGTTGTTTAATCTTAAGTCTATTGCTAGCTATGTCTGTTTGACTTGGGTACCAACATTTAAAGGTAAGCTCATAGACTGTTGATTATTTTGATTCTTGCAATGAGTGAAAAGTCCAATATTTGGGCTCTTGCCCTTCATCAGAGAATAGAGGATATCTTACAGCCTGGCCTACTACACCTTTTTGTTATTCTACTCCCTATTAAAGAGTGACCAAATTATTAGTCTTTATACTCATTGCATCAATCAAACTTATCAACATTCTTTGAGTTTTCTTTTTGAGTAATTGTTACCAACGCAGCCTTTTACCAATTTCCTTGGTAAGTTTAGTTTCATTTTTGAGTAAATTATCCATAGGCTACAGAATATTGAGTTCTTCTAGACTGTTTTGCTTATACTTATTTCATTAAGACAAACTCTTTAATAAGACCTCCAACTGCCAGAAGTAGTGTTTGGGAGATTTCAAAGTTAGGTACAATAAGCTTTGGAGAAATCTTAGTATTTCTTTCTGATCACTTTTTAATCATTTTGATGCTTTTCATTGGTGCTGCATCAGATTTGTTTCATGTTTAAATTCGATGTATTGAAATGAAAATACTATTTAGTTTAGTGTTTAATGATTTAAAAATCCGGAGGATTTTAATTTAGTTTGTAAATTTTTATAATAAATGTTTTACATGGGAAACCATTTTGTACAAAGTTTAGTTTAGATTGTATTTATCGAGTTCACTGGTGTTTGTTGTAGTTGTGTGGATAGTTTTGCTGGTTTCTTCTGTCTTTTCTTTAAGATGCATTTCATATTCACAAATTTAATAAATATATATTGTTAGTGTTGAGTTCCAGGTCAGCACTAATTGAGCTGACTTATGATCATATCCTATCTTTTTGTATATCTAGAAGTACATTTTGTTAATGTGTCCTTTCTAAGTTTAGTCTGTCTGGTGTGATTTGAGAAAGATTTAGCTGATATTTCTAGCAGATTGAGCAACTTCACAGAGGTTTCTTTGTTGGCTCACTATGTTGGCTCCCTATGTAATATTTAAGATTCTAAATGATTCTTCAGTGTGTTACTTCAATCCGTTTTGTTTTTTTGTTTATCTGGCATATATATTTATCTTGATTTTCTATCTATAAATGCAAAACTTATGTTAAGATTACTAAGTTCAAAATTACTGAATCAAAAGCTTAGATATTGTCAAGGGTGTTATACTTCTATTTAGTATGTTTTGTAATATAATACATAATATAACTATGAAACAAATTAAACTATAGATAAGAAGACTTCACAAATATCAGAAGGCATTTTTAATATAGTAAACTACCTAGATTTAAATCAAATGCTTTTCTGTTTTATGAGAAAATTAAATGATTCTGATTATGAAATGTTCACATTGTTTATGTGGTAATATATAGACATTGCTACAAAATTTAAATTTAACATCCATGGCTAAATATTGATGGAAGAAGAAATTGTTCATAATTTAACCCTTTAACATTCAAGCTGGCCATATCCGGCCCAAATATTCTATCTGTTTGTTTTTTGTTCAAACTGGCCAGGTCCAACCTCTCACACCTATCCTACATTATCAGCCTAAAAATCATATCATTAAAATCTCAAAGCTATGAGATAATTCATGATTAATTTAAAACAATGTGAATAAATAAGCTTACATTTGGCTGAATAATGTGAATACTAAAGGGTCAAGGCTATTATTACATTATTTGAAGGCACATGGCTCAGTTGTTAGAGTGTTGGGCTTATAATCGTAAGGTTGAGAGTGCGATTTCTGAACTTTGCTGTGTGTTGTGTTCTTGAGCAAGACACTTTATTTCACATTGCTCCAGTTCATTCAGCTGTAGAAATGAGTTGTGATATCACTGGTGCCAAGCTGTATCGGCCTTTGCCTTTCCCTTGGATAACATTGATGGCATTGAGAAGGGAGACTGGTATGCATGTGCGACTGCTGGTCTTCCACAAACCGCCTTGTTCGGACTTGTGCCTGGGAGAGGATTTTTCTAGGTGCAATCTCATGGTCATTCATGATCGAAGGAGCTTTTTACCTTTACATTATTTGAATAGTAAATACTTAAGGATTTTGAGATTGAGGAAAACTTTTTGGTTTCATCTAAAGATGACATAATTCCTTGAGTTTTGTAATTGGAATAGCAAATTGATTGAACATTTCCATAACACTGATTTCTCTCTGACTGGAAAGAGGAATTATGAAAGAATAAGATTCAACAGTATTAAATTGATTTAAAAAAATCCATCTGGTCCAGCTGGATAATGTATAGAACTATGTAATATGCATTACCTAAGATTTTAATTTTCATTAGCAAACCAGGTGTGTGTTTGGCTTATGTTTTAATTACTTCCATTAACTTTACTATCTTACTGTGGCCTCCAACTTTTCCTTTCATAGTTGAATAGTTGGCCTTTAAAGAAAATATGCTACACTGGAAGTTCTTGCTCCAATAATTCATGTGAGGTATCTAATCACCTTTCAACATGTGAGGAGGTGATGGGGTATGGGGAACTGTTCGTTCATAGGTTGCTATTATTATAATTGTAATTGATGCAATAAATTCTTGATTACATGTTTCTAGTAAGGTCATCAGGCTACCTCCATCATATTTAATGTTTCTTGCCTGTCAATAAAAAATGCAAACAGGCAAAACATAAAAAGTATATACAACAAAAAGTAAGGAATTAGTTATTTTTGAATTCACTTAAATCTATTATTCTAGGAGAGATTGTCTGAAGTTGCAAATGTGTCAATCAATAAATATTCCATTATAAATTCATTCATAATTAATTTTCTAATCTTTATTTCAAATACTTTTAACATAATTGCTGAGATTTCTAATACAGAGAGTATCTGAGTAAATTTGTTATACAACAATTTTGTCACATATGGTTACATTCTGAGCTTTTAAACATTTATTACCTGCAGTGATATAGACTTTTCATAGAAGTGCTATATTCTTATAGAAGTGTTGTATTCTTGAAGATCTTGCCATAATGTGGAATTACATAACATAAAACATATTTTCTCAGTGACTTCCATGTAACGTGGAAGTCAGTGGAAAATAGGCTTCACATTATAAAATTTCACATTACGGCAAGATTTCCCAGAATGCAACATTTCCTTATCGCAGGGGATACTTGTATTTTTCACAATAAAACATAGTTGGTTAAAGGTAAAATGTGAAGTTATTTGTTTTTTAAGTTTTCATTTATTATGAAAATTAGTTGTGTATAAATAAATCTTAGTTGTCAGCAATACAAACCATGTACATTAACTAACAGTTCTTTGTAGTGTATTTCCTTGTTATTATTGTTGAGATGACACACATTTCAATGTGTTATTTATCTTCAGGTTTATGTTTTAAGATATTCTATATGTTTATCCTTTTTTTATTGTATCAGGACTAGTTGTTGCAATACATTTGTACTTTACACTTTTCATATATTGCTGTTGTTTCAAGTAATATAACTTTTCATTTGTCAGAGAGTAATAAGGTTTTCAGTAATATCTTTAGTAAGAAAATAGTTTAGATAAATATTTTAAAGCAGTTTATGATTTGTGTTGTTGAAAGTTTTATCTGAAAATGTATTAGCAAGGGGGGAAAAATAACTCAAAATATGTTTTTTAACATTTTAAACCTATTGTTGTTTTTGTTGTTTAAATTGGTAGGTTTTATGTTTTGTATTCTACCTTGTGGTTGCAAGAATAAATGCCATCCTCTTTCAGATACACATGGAGATGGTATGTATGGTGCAGATGAAGGAGTGGTTTTGACTTCTCCTCCCTCAACATGTGATCGTGATGAGAGCTATGCAAAAGGGATTCCGCCGTACGGCTTGCTGACACATTCATCACAAGATGGGTTTTCTTCTTCCGATAAAACAGGTGATGTCACTTCTCCTGCTGATGCTTGTTATGAGTTTCATACTGCTACACCTGACATTACTTCCCCTCCATCACCTGATTCTCATGGTGATATAAGTATTTTATCAGCTCAAGGGCAACAAGTTCAACCTTCGTCCTTCCACGAAAGTGTTAGCCCTCATGTAATTGAAAAGGATATAAAACCTCGTACGATAACTTTATGTAGTACTTCGACTAATCCCAAACCCCAAATTACAGGAATGGAGTTGAATATTGAAAAAACTGGATTTCCTTCACTACAGGGTTTAGAAAGTTGTGATAATGGTACCAAGTCTTTCAATAAATCTCAGTGCCTGCCTTGTGAAACAAATGTCAAAAGTATGGATGTAGTAGACAGTTCTAAACCTTCATTAGAACATGTTTCCGAGCTTGAAGTTGATGTCAGCAAAGCACCCCAGTCTGATGAAGCATCTGCTGATAGCAGCAAATCTGAAGGGAGCAAAGAAACTTTGACACTAATTTCATCAGAATCTTGTCAAATATCCATTACCAAAACTGAAGAAGAAAGTGATTCCGAGTCTGAAGAAAATTCTGTTATAGAAAGAGATCCTTCACTGCTGGACTCTGATTCAACCGGTTATGGAGACCAGAAGTCTGACACTGATAGCTCGTATGTCGAAGAAGAAGAAGTGTCAATTTCTGATTCAGATGAATCAATTCCTTTTGATAATAAAGAAACAGAAAAGAAAAAATCTTTTGATGAAGAATTAATTTCGAAACAAACTGCTGCTGAAACTTCATATATTGAAAGTCAAGAAAGGATGCCTACATTTTATACTGATGCTTTGGATTCTCGACAAAATCATGAAGCATCCAGTACAAGTGCAGACAGCAAGAAAGAGTGCCAAAAAAGTGAAGTTATTGCAAAATCTAAGGTTGGTTCACTTTCGAGTAGTGATTCAACTTCAGATTCAGCAGCAAGTATCATAGAAACTGTACCTCAGAAATTGAAATCTGAATTGTCATCAGTGTCTCAAACATCTACAACATCAAATGTAGTTGAAACTTCAAGTGCAGTGAAGTTGTTATCATCAGTTGAGGAAGATGATCCAAATTTTCAGGAAGGCCCTCAAACTGTTGAAGACAGTTCTTCAGATAGGGATGAATTTATGTATACATCCGATATCGAAGCTAAAGTCATCCAAGAAAAAATTGAATCTCTCATTTCAGAAGTAGCTGAAGAAATGAGAAAAGGTCAATGCTCATTTGATGAAACAATAAAAGAATACCATACAGAAACTCTTAAGGCATTAGAAGCCGTTGAGGGTGATAATCATTCCTCAGGTGATATGCCTGATGAGAGTTTGGAGCAGTACTATTCTTTAGATGAAACTCACAGTGTTGACAGTAATGAGACACTTGAATTTGCTGAAGAAAGTGCTGAAATGAAAGATACAGAAATGGTTGTGACAGCAGACATGACAACATCTGATGATATGCTGAAAAAGGTTGTGGATGACTCTAAAAAGAGCTTTGAAGAAGAAAGTTTGAAAAAAGGTGTAATGTCCCCTAAGATAGATACTGGGAGCTCGTCTATTAGTGATAGTTCTTTGAATACAACTGTTCATGAAAAGGCAGAGTTGGAAGCAGTCCTTTCTAAAGTCGAAATGTCTATTTTGGAAGATAAAGTTGCTTTAATAGAAGGAAATCCAACAGAGACACAAGAGGCCCACAGAAAAGAAAGTATGGAAACATGTCCAACAGGCAAAGCCCATGTACAAGATATAAGTGTGAAGGACCAATACAAGGAGGCATCAGAAACAAGTAAGGAGGTTCAATCATCAGTTGAATGTTTGGAGGAAGTAAAAACCAAACCAAAGGAGAGTGATACCCATTTGGAAGAAGACTCACAAGATATTACTAGTATATCTTCTGGTATTTATCTTGGGAAAAGACTAAGCCTCGTAGAGTTTATGACAGAAAGCCCACAGGAAATGATAGAAATAGCTAGAAGAGGAAGCATCATGGACACAAAGTCAGTTTTTTCTGGGGTTACACAAGTGAAGCCGATAGAACCATCTCCTATAGTAATTAAAGAGCAGACAGCAATTTCAGAGCCTGCACCCACATTAATAAAAGAGGATATGAAATGTACAGAAACTGTACCTCCTCTAGCAATAGAGGAAATATTCATTGAAAAGACTGCACTTTGTGAGGTTGAAGAAATAAAAACAATAGAGGCTGTGGTTAAAGATGTACAACCTACAGAATCAGTTTCTCTTTTTGAGAAAATGGAACAACCTGAAACGACTGCACTTCCTCTAATTAAAGAAGAAAAAGCTATTAAAATGATCCCATGTACTCCACCTGAATCCATTAAACAAGAAGTAAAACCAGAAGAGAAAAAGACTGCACCTTCTATAATTAAAGAAGAAAAGGCTATTAAAATGATCCCATGTACTCCACCTGAATCCATTAAACAAGTAGAGACTGCACCTGCAATGATCAAACAAGAGATAAAACAAGAAACTGAGGCTGCACCTTTAGTTAAAAAAGAAGAAAATCCAGCAGAAACTACACCCACAGTGATAAAAGAAGAGGTAAAACCAGCAGATACTGCACCCACAGTGATAAAACAAGTTGAAACAACTCCTACAATGATTAAAGAGGAGGTAAAACAAGTGGAGACTGCACCTACAGTTGTTAAAGAGGCGGTAAAACCAGCTGAGACTGTACTTACAGAAGTTAAAGAGGAGATAAACCATTTAAAAGAAACAACTTTCGACTCACAAGATATTGCCAGTGTTCCTTCTAATACTTATTTGCAAAAAAGACTAAGTCTGGTAGAATTTATATCAGAAAATCCATTAGAAGTTATGGAATTAACTAAAAGTGGAAGCATTATTAAAACAACTGAACCAGACAAAACTGATGATAATCCTGGTGATGGTGAAGAATCACAAATGAAAAATGGTATAAATCCTACAAAAACTGAATCTGCTGAAGTCAAAGAAGAGACTTTATGTGCCAGTACTGAACCCGGTGAATTTAAAGAAATAACAAAACTCCCCCCTGTTACAGATAAAGATGAAGCAAAATTAAAAGAAACCGCCAAAGATGATGAGCCGAAAATATTTGAAAGTGCTGTTTCTACAACTGATGAAGGTATAAAACCAGCTCAGTCTGTTCCTGCAAACATTGAAGAAGAAGTGAAAGTAGCAGAAATTGCATCTGCAGAAGTTAAAGATGAAGTAAAACCAGCAGAGACTGCATCTATGGGTGCAGAAGTGGAGGTAAAACTGACAGAAGCTGTAATCATGGGGGTTAAAGAAAAAGAATTAGACAAAATAACTCCAGATATAAAAGAATTAAAACCTATGAAGATGGCTCCAATAGAGTTTCCAGAAGAAACATTGATTGATATTGCAGATAATGAGGTAAAACATGCAGAGATTGCACCCATGGAAATTTCACTTGCAAAGTTTGAAGAAGTAAAACCTACAGAACCTGCATTTACAGAGATCAAAGAAGTGACTCCTGCAGGAATGGTAATCACAGAAGAAATACCAGCAGAAAATGTAGCCACAGTGATAAAAGAAGAAATAACATCCTCAAAGCTTGAAGCAGTGATGATGCCTGTAGAAACAGCATCTGAAGAAAGTGTAAAACCAATAGAGACTGGACCTTTAACTGCAGAAATTTCAAAAACCTTGGCTAAAGATGATGTTGCAAGTGAAGAAGCTGCACCTACAATGGTTAAAGAGCAAACAATTCAAGAACCAGCACTTGTAGAGGTCAAAGATGTTGACATTATTGCATTTCAAGAGAAAGATGAAATACAACCAGCAGATACTGAACCCCCTATGATTAAAGACATGAAACCGGCAGACACTCTACCTATTGAAGTGAAAGAGGAATTAGAGTTTGTAGAGGCTCTGAAAACAACAAAACCTTTAGAAACCCTACCCGTGGAAGCCACTGTGGAAGTAAAACTGTCTAAAACTGCTCCCATGGAAGAGCCAGATCAAATAAAACTTTTAGAAGGGGCAACTGTTGAAATGAAGCCTCCAGATTCTAGTATTATTCATGTTGAACCTACCAGTGTGACATTGAGTGAAGGTGTGAAACTGATCGATGTCACTGCTATAAAAGAAGAAAGCCCTGAAGAGGTTATGTCTAGCAAAACAAAAGAAGAAAGAAGTGGGTCTGGAATGATGGCTGATTCAGATGACAAGAGTACACTCTTGGTCATTGCACCTGAAGAACAAAGTAAAGTTGCACATGCAGAGGTTATTATTGAAGAGAAAGCAATTGTGGAAGTTCAAACCAAAGCAACTACTGAAGATCCTTTGAAGGGTGCAGAAGAAATAGCTTCTGATAAAGAAATATCCCAAAGTGTTATTAAGGAGCTGTCAGATGTATTGGATGCACCTAGTGAAGTTGCAGAGAAAGTTAGACCTGACACAGGTGATGAATCATTACCTGTTCAAGAAAATATTATGGATAGTGAACATGCAGCTACCACAACTGAATTTGCTAACAAGGTAGATTTAGAGAAATCTGAGTTAGAAGATTTTATCCAAATGGGTCAACCTGAAAAATCACCAAGTTCTAGTTTAGAAGTTGTTAAAGAACACGTATCTCATAGTTTAAGTGATCAAATGGACTCATCTATTAGCTTTCATAGTGAAGACATTAAGAAGGAAGCGATAATTACTGAAGTACAGGATAAACCAACTAGTATTGACTTAGCTACCAATGCTAATTTAAATGCCTTAGAGGCACTGAGTTTTGAAACTGTAGTTGAAAAGCCAGCTGATAATCTTTCAATAGCTGATCTTAAAGAATCTGAGGTATCAAAAAATGCCTCTAAGACTGATGAAGTCACAAAGAGGATAACTGAAGCTACAGTCTGTGAGGTTGTAGAGAAAGTACACCCGTCTGACTCCACAACAACTAAGATTGTAGAGAAAGTAAATCTGAGCAGTGCTGCAACAGCTGAGCTTGTAGAGGAAGGAGGAAAAGCTGACACTACAACCTCTGATGTTGCAGAAGTAATCCAATCAGTTGTGACTGCCGAAAGTAAGTCTGATGGTAGTGAGGAAAAAGATGAGGATAAGGACATGAAGCAGTTGGATAAGGAAGATATCAAACAACCATCGAAACATACACCTGAAACAGTGTCTTCTGAGCAAGAATTAGAGTCTACTAAAAACGTGTGTGGAATTTCACTGCAAGATGTTACACCGCATGAGACTGCAACCTCTGTCGTTGCAAAAGATCTAATAATGCCTGACAATTTAACCGATGATGTCAAACCATCAACCCAAACTGCACCCACAACTGATTGTGTAAAGAAGGATGATGATGCAGTCAGTGCATTTATTGCACCAGTAGCATCCATTCAAAATGAATCAATAACAAGACAGTCAATTGAAGAAAGTCAGAGTGACAAAACAACTATGGTGGAAAAATCAGATGTAGAAAACCTAGAAGCTCGTCTTCCAAGAAGTTCATTACAAGAGTTTGGCCAGGAATATGATGAGAAAGGTGATGAAGTAGAATTAAGTAAAGATACTCATGTGGAAGTAAAGGATATGCAACAGCCTGATATAAATGTTGTTAATATCAGTAAAGTAAGTGAAGATGTAATAGATTTATTAGATTCAGGGGCTCCATCTGAAGCGATTAGTAAATTAGAAGGTTCAGATGTAGCAGTTGAAAAAATTGAAGCTAAAACGGTTGAAGAAGAAACCAAACCATTAACAGAGATTAAACCAGCAGAAATTCAAAAAGTTATAGCTACAGAACCTGCAGTAGAATTGGTGCAAGAAGAAACATCTGCTAAAATTGTTCCTGGAGATATTGAAGTGAGAGAATCGCAGAAAGAATATGAAGAAATAACATTTGAAAAAGAAGAGGAGATCATTAAACCAGCCGAGAGTACACCACCATTGGCAAAAGATAGTGTGAGATCAGTAGAAACTGTAATTTCAGCTACCACTGCACCAAGTGAGGTTGAACAAGAGATATCTGAAAAAACTGACTTGACATCTATTAAAGAAAAATTAACATCTACAGATACTACAGACACCACAGTTGAGGAAGGAGCAGTAAAACCTGCAGAGGTTAAAAAAGCGGAAAAACCAGCTGACACTGCTCTCACACTTGATAAAGATGAGATCAAAGCAGAAGAGACTTTGGCTGCATCAGTTAAAAAAGAGGTAAAACAAACAGAAACTGCACCTTCATTGATTAAAGAAGAAACAAAACCAGTTGAGACTGCACCGCCAGTGGCTAAAGACAAAGTAGAAACTGAACTAAAGGTGAGTGATAGTCATTTGGAAGAAGATTCACAAGATGTTGCTAGCAAACCTTCAAGTACTTATCTTGAGAAAAGACTAAGTCTGGTAGAGTTTATGGTAGAAAGTCCATTGAAAGTAATGGAAATAACTAGAAGGGGAAGCGTCTTTCAAACAACAGCGCCAGTTGTTTCTGAGGTTACACAAATAAAGCAGATAGAGACAACACCCGCAGAGCAGACAACAATTGCAGAGTCTGCACCTACGTTACTTGAGGAAGAGACAGTGATTGCAGAACCTGCACCAACGTTAATTAAAGAGGATATAAGAGCTCCAGAAATGACACCAGAAGTTATGCAAGACTATAAACTAACAACTCAGGAGGCTTCTGAAAAGAAGCCTGCGAAAGATCTAGAAGAGAAAACAATGGATGATTATGAAGATTTTGAGCAGAAATCTGTGGAGGCTCCTGAGGAGAAACCTGTGGAAGCTCCTGAAGAGAAACCTGTGGAGGCTCCTGAAGAGAAACCTGTGGATGCTCCCGAGGAGAAAACTGAAGAGGCTCCTGAGGTGAAACCTGTGGAGACTTCTGAGGTGGAATCTGTGGAGTCGACTGAGGAGAAACCTGTGGAGGCTCTCGAGATGAAATCTGTGGAGGCTCCTGAGATGAAACCTGTGGAGGCTCCCGAGAAAAAACCTGTGGAGTCTACTGGGGAGAAGCCTGCGGTATCTGCTGAGGAGAAACCTGTGGAGGCTCCTGAAGAGAAACCTGTGGAACCTCTTGATGTAAAATTTGTGGAGTTCACTGAGGAGAAACCAGTGGTGTCTACAAAGGAGAAACTTGTGGAGGCTCCCGAGGAGGCTCCTGAAGAGAAAGCAGTGGAGTCTACTGAGGAGAAACCTGCAGTGTCTGCTGAGGAGAAGCCTGTGGAGGCTCTTGAAGAGAAACCTGTAGAGTCTACTGAGGAGAAACCTGTGGAGGCTCTTGAGGAGAAACCTGTGGAGGCTCTTGAGGAGAAACCTGTAGAGGCTCTTGAGGAGAAACCTGTGGAGGCTCTTGAGGAGAAACCTGTGGAGGCTCTTGAGGAGAAACCTTTGGAGGCTCCTGAGGTGAAACCTGTGGAGACTCCTGAGGCGAAACCTGAAGAGGCTCCTGAGGTAGAACCTGTGGTGTCTGCTGAGGAGAAACCTGTGGAGGCTCCTGAAGAGAAACCTGTTGAAGTTCCTGAAGAGAAACCTGTGGAGGCACTTGAGGTGAAACTTGTGGAGGCTCCTGAGGTGAAACCTGTTGAGGTTCCTGAAGAGAAACCTGTGGAGGCTCCTGAGGTGAAACCTGTGGAGGCTCCTGAGGCGAAACCTGTGGAGGCTCTTGAAGAGAAACATGTGGTGTCTGCTGAGGAAAAACCTGTGGAGGCCCTTGAAGGGAAACCTGTGGACGCTCCCGAGGTGAAACCTGTGGAGGCTCTCGATGAGAAACCTGAAGAGGCTCCTGAGGTGAAACCTGTGGAGGCTCCTGAGGCAAAACCTGAGGAGGCTACTGAAGTGAAACCTGTGGAGGCTCTTGAAGAGAAACCTGTGGAGGCTCCTGAGGCGACACTCGTTGAAGCTTTTGAAGAGAAACCTTTGGAGGCTCCCGAAGAGAAACCTGTGGAGGCTCCTGAGGCGAAATCTGTTGAGGCTCCTGAGGAAAAACCTGTGGAGGCTCTTGAAGAGAAACCTGTGGAGGCTCCTGAGGCGAAACCTGAGGAGGCTCTTGAAGAGAAACCTGTGGAAGCACCTGAGGCGAAATCTGTTGAGGCTCCTGAGGAAAAACCTGTGGAGGCTCCTGAGGCGAAACCTGAGGAGGCTCTTGAAGAGAAACCTGTGGAGGCACCTGAGGCGAAATCTGTTGAGGCTCCTGAGGAAAAACCTGTGGAGGCTCCTGAGGCGAAACCTGAGGAGGCTTTTGAAGAGAAACCTGTGGAGGCACCTGAGGCGAAATCTGTTGAGGCTCCTGAGGAAAAACCTGTGGAGGCTCTTGAAGAGAAACTTGTGGAGGCTTCAGAGGCGAAACCTGAGGAGGCTCTTGAAGAGAAACCTGTGGAGGCTCCGGAAGCGAAAGCTGTCGAGGCTCCTGAGGCAAAAACTCTGGAGACTCCTGATGTGAAACCTGTGGAGGCTCCTGAGGTGAAACCTGTGGAGGCTCTTGAAGAGAAACCTGTGGAGGCTCTTGAAGAGAAACCTGTGGAGGCTCTTGAAGAGAAAACTGTGGAGGCTCTCGAAGAGAAACCTGTAGAGGCTCCTGAAGAAAAAACTGTGGAGGCACCTGAAGAGAAACCTGTGGAGGCTCCTGAGGTGAAACCTGATGAGGCTCTTGAACATAAACATGTGGAGGCTCTTGAAGAGAAACTTGTAGAGGCTCCTGAGGTGAAACCTGTGGAAGTTCCTGAGGAGAAAACTGTGGAGGTTCCTGAGGTGAAATCTGATGAGGCACTTGAGGAGAAACTTATAGAGGCTCCTGAAGAGAAACCTGCGGAGGCTCCTGAGGTGAAACCTGTGGAAGCTCTTGAGGAGAAACTTGTGGAAGCTCCTGAGGTGAAACCTGAGAAGGCTCTTGAAGAGAAACCTGTGGAGGCTCCTGAAGAGAAGCCTGTGGAGGCTCTTGATGAGAAACTTGTGGAGGCTCCTGGGGTGAAACCTGATGAGGCTCTTGAAGAGAAACCTGTTGAGGCTTCAGAAGAGAAACCTGTGGCGGCTCCTGAGGAAAAACCTGTGGAGGCTCCTGAGGCGAAACCTGAGGAGGCTCTTGAAGAGAAACCTGTGGAGGCTCTTGAAGAGAAACTTGTGGAGGCTCCCGGGGTGAAACCTGATGAGGCTCTTGAAGAGAAACCTGTTGAGGCTTCAGAAGAGAAATCTGTGGAGGCTCCTGAGGAAAAACCTGTGGAGGCTCCTGAGGCGAAACCTGAGGTGGCTCTTGAAGAGAAACCTGTGGAGGCTCTTGAAGAGAAACCTGTGGAAGCTCCTGACAAGAAACCTGATAAGGCTCTTGAAGAAAAAACTGTGGAGGCTCCCGAAGAGAAACATGCAGAGGTTCCTGAGGAAACACCTGTGGTGTCTGCTGAGGAGAAACCTGTGGAGGCTCTTGAAGAGAAATCCGTGGAGGCTCCTGAGGCGAAACCTGTGGAGGTCCCTGAGGCAAAACCTGTGGTGGTCCCTGAGACGAAACCTGTTGAGGCTCTCGTAGAGAAACCTGTGGCAGCTTCTGATGCAAAACCTGTTGAGGCACTTGAGGAGAAACCTCTGGAGGCTCCTGAGGCAGTTCCTGAGGCAAAACCTGTGGAGATTCCTGAGGTGAAACCTGTGGAGGCTCTTGAAGAGAAACCTGTGGAGGCTCTTGAAGAGAAACCTGAGGAGGCTCCTGAGGTGAAACCTGTGGACGCTCCTGAGGAGAAACCTGTGGAGGCTCCTGAGGTGAAACCCGTGGAGGCTCTTGAAGAGAAACCTGTGGAAGCTCCTGAGGTGAAACCTGTGGAGGCTCTTGAAGAGAAACCTTTGGAGGCTCCTGAAGAAAAACCTGTGGAGGCTCCTGAAGAGAAACCTGTGGAGGCTCCTGAGATGAAACCTGTAGAGGCTCCTGGAGAGAAACCTGTGGATGTTCCCGAAGAAAAACCTGTGGAGGCTCTTGAAGAGAAACCTGCAGAGGCACCTGAGGAGAAACCTGTGGAGGCTCCTCAAGTGAAAACTGATGAAGCTCCCGAAGAAAAACACTTGGAAGCTCCTGAAGAGAAACCGATAGAGTCTACTGAAGACAAAAAACCCATAGAATCTCTTGAAGAGAAAACTGCAGAAGCTTTTGAAGAGAAACCTGTGGAGGCTCCTGAGGAGAAACCTATGGAGGCTCTTGAAGAGAAATCCATGGAGGCTCCTGAGGCAAAACCTGTGGAGGCTCCTGAGGCGAAACCTGAAGAGGCTCCTGAGGTAGAACCTGTGGTGTCTGCTGAGGAGAAACCTGTGGAGGCTCTCGAAGAGAAACCTATGGAGGCTCTTGAGGAGAAACCTGTGGAGGCTCTTGAAGAAAAACCTGTGGAGGCACCTGAGGCAAAACCTGTGGAGGCTCTTGAAGAGAAAACTATGGAGGCTCCTGAGGCAAAACCTGTGGAGGTTCCTGAGGCAAAAGCTGTGAAGGCTCCTGAAGAGAAAACTGTGGAGTCTACTGAGGTGAAACCTGTGGATGCTCCTGAGGTGGAACCTGTGGAGGCTCCTGAAGAGAAACCTGTGGAGGCTCTTGAAGAGAAACCTGTGGAGGCACCTGAGGCAAAATCTGTAGAGGCTCTTGAAAAGAAAACTGTAGAGGCTCCTGAGGTGAAACCTGATGAGGTTCTTGAGGCAAAACCTGTGGAGGTTCCTGAGGTGAAATCTGTGGAAGCTCCTGAAAAGAAAGTTGCGGAGACTCTTGACGAGAAACCTGAAGAGGCTCCTGAGGCCAAACTTGTGGAGGCTCCTGAGGCAAAACCTGTGGAGGTTCCTGAGGTGAAACCTGTGGATGTTCCTGAGGAGAAACCTGAAGAGGTTCTTGAGTCGAAACCTGTGGAGGTTCCTGAGGTGAAACCTGTGGAGGTTCCTGAGGTGAAACCTGTGGATGTTCCTGAGGAGAAACCTGTGGAGGCTCCTGAGGCAAAACCTGTGGAGGCTCCTGAGGTGAAACCTGTGGATGTTCCTGAGGAGAAACCTGTGGAGGCTCCTGAGGCAAAACCTGTTGAGGCTCCTGATGCAAAACCTGTGGAGGCTTCTGAGGTGAAACCTGTGGAGGTTCCTGAGGCGAAACCTGTGGAGGCTCCTGAGACGAAACCTGTGGAGGCTTCTGAGGCGAAACCTGTGGAGGCCCTTGAAGAGAAAGCTGTCGTTGCTCCTGAGGTGAAACCTGTGGAGGCTCCTGAGGAGAAACCTGTGGATGCTCTTGAAGAGAAACCTGTAGAGGCTCCTGAGGTGAAACCTGTTGAGGCTCCTGAAGAGAAACCTGTTGAGGTTCCTGAAGAGAAACCTGTGGAGGCACTTGAGGGGAAACTTGTGGAGGCTCCTGAGGTGAAACCTGTTGAGGTTCCTGAAGAGAAACCTGTTGAGGTTCCTGAGGCAAAACCTGTGGAGGCTTCTGAGGTGAAACCTGTGGATGTTCCTGAGGAGAAACCTGTGGAGGCTCCTGAGGCAAAACCTGTTGAGGCTCCTGAGGCAAAACCTGTGGAGGCTTCTGAGGTGAAACCTGTGGAGGTTCCTGAGGCGAAACCTGTGGAGGCTTCTGAGGTGAAACCTGTGGAGCCCCTTGAGGGGAAACCTGTGGAGGCTCCTGAGGAGAAACCTGTGGAGGCTCTTGAAGAGAAACCTGTGGAAGCTCCTGAGGCAAAATCTGTGGAGGCTCCTGAAGAGAAACATGTGGAGTCTCTTGAGGTGAAACCTGTGGAGGCTCCTGAGGAGAAACCTGTGGATGCTCTTGAAGATAAACCTGTGGCGTCTCCTGATGTGAAACCTGCCGAAGCTCCTGAGGCAAAACCTGTGGAGAAACTTGTGGAGAAACCTGAAGAGAAACTTGTGGAGGCTCTCGAGGATAAACCTGTGGAGGCTCCTGAGGAAAAACTTGTAGAGGCTCCTAAGGATAAACCTGTGGGGGCTTCTGAAGAGAAACCTGTGGTATCTGCTGAGGAGAAGCCTTTGGAGGCTGCTGACGGGAAACCTGTGAATGTTCCAGAGGTGAAACCTGTGGAGCCTACTGAGGAGAAACTTTTGGAACCTCTTGAAGAGAAACCAGTGGAGGCTCCCGAAGAGAAACCTGTGGAAGCTCTTGAGGGTAAACCTGTGGAGGCTCTTGAAGAGAAACCTGTGCAGGCTCTTGAAGAGAAACCTGTAGTGTCTGCCATCGAGATTCCCGAAGAGAAGCCTGTGGTGTCTGCTGAGGAGAAATCTGTGACCTCTACTGAGGAAATGCCTATAGAG
The DNA here is from genome assembly GCA_027564515.1 of Octopus rubescens. Lineage (NCBI taxonomy): Eukaryota > Metazoa > Mollusca > Cephalopoda > Octopoda > Octopodidae > Octopus > Octopus rubescens. The sequence goes on from JAOPUL010004744.1 coordinate 5,974,938, forward strand.
GCTCCTGAGGAGAAACATGTGGAGTCTACTGAGGAAATAGCTGTCGACACTCTCCAAGAGAAATGTATAGAGGCTCCCGAAGAGAAACCTGTGGAGGCTCCTGAAGAGAAACCTGTGGAGGCTCCTGAAGAGAAACCTGTGGAGGCTCTTGAGAAATCTGTGGAGGCTCCTGCAGAAAAAACTATGGAGGCTCTTGAAAAGACACCTGTGGAGTCTACAGAGGGGCAATCTGTTGAGGCTCCCCAGGTTGCATCATCGGGTATTACACGTATTGATAGTAATCAGTTAGTTGAAAAGGAAGAAACTATAGGGACTGAGGTTTGTGGCGAAGCACAAGGGAAGGATTCTGACCAGATGGGTCTTTTAACAGCAATTCTTGATGAAGAAAATCGGAGTGTACCATCAGGGGATAGCATTAGTGACTCTGTTGTATCAACTATTTGCGAAATTGGTGTCGCAAAGAAAGTTGAACCGGAGATACCAAAGGAAAGCCAAGAGATTGAAGTATCTGATGTATCAGAAATAGATTCATTGAAGTTAAATGACGATCACTCAGAAGTTAAACTGTCTGACAGTGGTCTTGATCATTCTGATGTTTCCACTGAATTTCAAAATCAAGTGGCGAAATCAAATCTTACTGCTGTTGAATCTAATAAAGACATTGCTGACCAAATTGGCGATATATCACTTGGAACTGCTGTTAGTGCTAAAGATGAGGTAGAATCTGTGATAAAACCTATTTCTGTTGAAAAAACTCCTCAGATTAAACTGAATAGTAATAAAGTGTTCAAATCTGATTCTGAGAGCCAATCACTTGATACAATCAATGAAAAGCAAGCATATTCAGATATTGAACACTTACAGAAATTAAATGGTGATTTATTACCAAAAGATCTTGAAGAGATTGTCAAAGTAACTAAGACTGAAGATGGCAATACCGTCAATAAAGTAGAGCTGCTGGTTCAAAAGAAAGCTAAGATCTTGACCTCTGAGCAAATTATCAAAGATAACCAGAAAATGACTAAAACCAAAGACACAAAACTGAAAAAGTCTAAAAAGAAAGAGTCCAAGAACAAGAGTCGTGGAGAAATAACTCCTGGAAAAGATGGAGTCCGATCTAAATCCTCAAAAAGCAGTCCAGAGAAAGGTGTAAAAAAAGAGAAAAAAGCTTCATCACTCGTCAGTACTCCAAAACAGAAATCAACTTCTTCTAAAACAAATGTATCAAGTTCAATGAAGAAATCAAAAGGAAGTAGTAGCCCTACAAAATCAAAGTCTAGTTCTTCAAAAAGCAAAGGCACAAGTAGTACAGAAAAATCAAAGCCAGTACTTAGGTCCGTCTCTTCTCCCCCCAAAGCAAGTAGTAGCCCTATAAAAACAGATAGTATTGATTCTTCAAAAGTATCTGATTCGTCACTGAAGAAAGAAAACAATACTTTGCCTGCTGAGAAACCACGAGGAAGATCAACAAGTAGGAGCGTCATACTCAAGAGAACTACCAAGACTGAAAAATTAAGACTGGCAATGATAAAAAACACTTTGGAAGCTAGCCAGAACCAAGTTGCTCCAGTATATTCACATTCTCCAAGTGCCCGCCGAATACGCAGCTGCAGTCCCCAAAAAACCTCTCGAGTGACATCACCTGATAAAAGGACAGGATCACCTTTGAAGACAAAGTCAACCACTGCCCGTTCAAGAAAAGGTTGAACTATCTGTATCAGCTTAATAGTCTTCCCTTGCAGCAAGCAATTGTGTATGCCTGGGTGTGTTAGCATTTTGTCTCCGTTCCGCTATTATTTTGCAGCTTGCATTGGACAAACCATATGTATAACCAGTTGTTTCATAGCAGATGTAGCAATATACAGTGATATTGGTATTGATATACAGTGATATTACATTAAATCATAGAATTTGTATTGATTAAATGACCCTTTGATGGATGAATTTAGTTGCCGCAGTGATACCACTATTTGCTTTTAAGAATTTTTAATAATTATTGCTTAAAATATTGATTCTCGTTATTTAATTGCTACTAGGATAAATGCTATTTAAGTGGTATCACTGTTTTATTTATGGGTGTATAAAAAAATGTGCGTATATAATTGCATACTTACGTATATGTATGCATGTAACTTACAATGTTTTTTTTTCATGTACATGCATATATCTATATGTACATTTTCAAATATGTATATATATGTGTGTATATTTTTGTGTGTGCAAGTGTATGCAAGTAATGTGTGCCTGCATTTTTACAAGAGTTATTACCAACTTTTAAGTATGTTTCATTACTGTGTGTAGTGTTGTAAACTCTATACACACTCACATATCAGAATGTATGAAAAAGAACCTTCAAAATTATTTAAATATAAACACATATACATATAAATACATTTTGTACATACGCTCATCGTTAATTCGTATAATATATATATAAACATATATATATTAGCTTTCTTAGCTTGCATGAAATTTTGTTTAAATTGTAAATTTACTAACTGCTTTCTAAGACTTTACATATGGTCAAATTTGTTGGTTGATTTTTTTTTTCTTTTATTGTATCAAAATGTTGTTGGTTCATTGTCACTGTATGTTGCTACTAATGTTCTGCTTGTTTTTTTTTTAACCCATTTAACCTTTCACCTTTCTGCATGATTATTATTATTCAAAGCCACAATTTGGGCATGTTGCAGTTGCAGATTTAGAACTTATTTGACAAGATATTGTAATCCCAACATTATTATCTCCACCTCAGTTGCTGACAGCTCAACATATAAAATTCACAAGCTAAAAAAAACCCCTTAATTTGTATTTTGATCTTAATTGCAGTCATTTTTGATAATTATTCATTTCTCACATTATTCTGTACGTGCATGTGTATTTTTATGCATACATATACACATGCACATCTTTGCATAAGATTTTTTGTGTGTTTATATAAACTCATATGTACTTAGACATCATTTGTGTATATAATTGTTTATTAAGCAAGCAAACGTGAATTGCCATGGTGTACATTTTGAATGCAATTTTAAATAATCTTTGTCAGTTAAACAAAGTTGTGTGTGAAGTTGATTATCCTTGAAAGTCAAGAACTGCTGTCAACTGTAACCACTTCTTCAGAATGTAATTATTCAGAATTGTTTAACCCTTTTGTTGCCATATTACTGTCAAGATATACTGCCTTTGTTGAAGTTAATTTTGAAAATAATAGAAATAGAATTTATTAAAATAACTTTGTTGTTATTAAGCTAATGTTTGCGACATAAACTCACATAAAATTTTGATGGAAGGTTTTTAATTTAAATCATGTTAAAACATGAAGTTTGTATCATACAACATGGTGTGGTCCCTAGCAGGTAGGCATCAAAAGGGTTACAAAAAAAAGTTTAAATCTAATTTTCATTTTCTATTTTTTGAAATAATTTTGTATATTGAAGTAGATGCATATTCATTCACACGAGATAAACTTATGGGAGTAAAAAATCAATGTTTTTTTTTATTTAAGCCCCCCCACCCCACAAATGTGGGGTGAATAAAATCATTAATAGATATCTTAGTTCATTATTATTTTGTAGTAAGTTACTGATATCAATTGATTGGTTTTGTATATGGAGCATTTTGGAGTAATCATAGTTAGAAATATAAACATGTTATCTAGTAAAATATTCTAGATGGCCTTTGATTGGGTATAGTACTTTTTTTTTTAATTCCTTGCACTGCATTCTAGGTCACCATTCATTAGCATGTAATTTTGTTTCTCTTCAGTAGTAACTGATGTAATGCCATGGAGTTAGCAGATGATCTGTTGCTGACATCAAAGCAATGTTTTTTCTATTTATACTTTTCGATCGCAAAATTAGAAGTTTCAAGATGTTGAAGATCATGATGATCATCAACATTATGATCATCATGATTATGACCATTATCATCGTCATCGTCATCGTCATCATCAGCATCATCATTATCCTCATTGTCGTCACCCTCATCCTCATCATCATCATTACCAGTATCATCATTGTCATCATCGACATCGTCGCCGTCATCATGATTGTCATCATCATCATCATCATCATCATCATCAATGCCACAAATCCACCTAAATTTCAATGCACAAAGTTATATTTTTCTATATTTTTGTCCTCATATTCTTAGTAGTTATTCACCATAGTTTATTAAAATGTTCTTTTGCAAACTAGGTACTGTTTGCTTTTCCTGACATTTTATTTTATATGTATTTCTACAACAGGAGTGTCCATGTACATGTGTGAGCATGCATATGCATACAATCACATATGTATGTGCCCTCAATTGAGGTGTACTTTATATCATACTGCATGAAGCCTATTGTAGACTCATGCATTGGACGGGAGTCCTTGGTCACCTCTAGTAATCTATGTCTTTAACTGCTTCTGAGTTTCTGTTGATCTAGGTCTATCTAGTTTTATGCCTTTGAGCAAACCATTTTTGCATCTTGTGATCTTGCTAAGTGGCATGGGATTTTTGGAGGACTGGAAAAGAGTGTACAATATGATATAAAATATATAATTTCATATAATATAAAGTGCCACAGAATGTTTGACAATTTCTGTGTAAAGTGAGTAAAGATTCTAATGGTGTTTGTTTTAGGCAAATTGTAACATCCAACCTCTTCTCCCTCCCTCTCTCTCTCTCTCTCTCACTCCCACTTAATATATATATATATATATATATATATATATATATATGAAAGCAAGTGAATTAAGC
>JAOPUL010004744.1:6158379-6168639 GCA_027564515.1 Octopus rubescens
TATGTATGTATGTATGTATGTATGTATGTATGTATGTATGTATGTATGTATGTATGTATGTATGTATGTATATTTATTTGTATGGATGTTTGCACGTTTGCAGATTCTAATAGCATGAAATAAAAGGGTGAATAAAAGATAGCTTAGCGTTTGCTTTCTAGAAAATAGTTGGTTGGAAGTGTTTTTTAGTTTCAGTCTTGGTTAGCACATCCATGTTAATTTAGACCAGGGAGTGTTCCTTTCCGTATAATATCCATTTGATTTGCTTCCAGGCATTGCAAACGATTATTAGTAGATTCCTTTGAAGGGTAACGATGGCACTGGAATTTACTTGGCCAGTTAACTCCGGAGATTTCAATCAACTTATTTTTGCACGAATTGTAAACTTCTTCACACACTTCTCGGCATGGCACACGGAATCCGTCGTTACCTTGGTTGTCAGTGCAGAATGGTAAGTAAACACCACAGACAAAGAAAGCAAGATTCGGTGAACAATTTGTTTCAATAAGTGCTTTGAAATTATTCATTTCTTTGAAAATTCTTTCTGGGGAATTCTGTAGAAACATGTTTGGTAGGACTCCAAGAACGTATTTCTTCTTCTTTATGTTTGGAGTAAGATTTGCACACATTGGAATGGTATTGATAATACATCTTGTTCCAGTTTCTTCAACAGGAGTAATATGAGTTAGGTTTGAAGGACTCACACAGTTTTTGGTTGGGAAATTGCTGCACTTCAGTTCATTAGGCCAATTTATTTTGTGCGCATTAAAAATATTGGAACAACCCCTTTTAGCAACTCTGCACACAGATCTACAAGGCAGCATTGGCTCACCTGTTGTAGGGTTGCATTTTGGCAGATAATAACCACATGCCAGCTCCCGGAATTGTGGAGAGCACTCAGTATCCATGTAGGCCCAAAGTGGTTCAAGGAGAGAAGACAATTGGCCTTGGGTCATTATTACTCCTTCTTTCTTCATTTTTAATTGAGTATCTGAATAAGGAATTAAATTCCGGCACATTGGCAGCATTATCGGAGCGCAGGTCGTTGTGTTGTAAGTTTCCACTGGAGCGGGTCGCTTCCTTTTCCTTGACTTTTTCCTCTTCTTCTTCTTTGCATTTCCTGGCTGGATAACGGCCATAATTAAGAGGGTTGCCAAAAGAAAGTAGATTAAATAATTCTTAGTCAACATTGTAATGGCTTATAATATCCAAAGTAGTGAAGCAGTTTTTCAAAATATAGAAATGAATTTCTATGGTGGCCTGCAAAAAAGAGACAACTATACAACCAGGGTAAGTTGTTCAAGCAAAATCTGTGTTTATGGTCTCCAGCTTCAGTTGAAATCTGCTTCTGTCTGGGAGTGAAGCCAGATACGAATAAATAGTGGACCGACTGAATTATTATAGCATCAGAGAGACTGACTTTAAATCTTATCTTTATCTTTCTCAGTGGGGTGAGGATGAGTATGACAGAATAAATTTGGTTGTCATGCTTGTCATAGAAATATAGCTAGCACTTTTCTCAAGGAATTTTAAAGAAAAAAATATGTGAATGAATGCAAAAAAATATGAATAATGACAATAATAATAATAATAATAATAATGATAATGATAATAATAATGATAATAATAATAATAATAATAATAATAATAATAATAATAATAATAATAATAATTTATCTACAATACGCACAAGGCCCGAAGTTTTGGGAGGAGAAGTTAGTCGATTAAATTGACTCTAGTGCCCGACTGGTACTTTATTTTATCGCCCTCGAAAGGCTGAAAGGCAAAGCTGAGATCAGCAGAATTTGAACTCAACGCAAAGATTTGGAAGAAATACGTCAAGCCAATTTGGTCGGATGATCATGATGATGATAATAATAATAACAACAATATGAACGATTGTAAACGTAACTCTATTATATCTGAAATGATTTCAAACATCACCAAAATGAAAACGAAATTTAACAGGGAAATGAAGAAAGTGATGTTATAGGAGTTCCAGTATGTCCTACACACACTTGTTTTGTGTACTAGGTTGTGATTATCACATGAGATATATTGTTGAAATAACACATATATGTACATAAAATGAGGTTAGCGTGCAAGACAAACAAAACAGTGGCATGAACTGTTGAATAGAAACAAAATAACAGGAAAGGAATGACACAGTAAATAAGTACAACTGATACGCAGTTTGCTTTGTACAACACACATGTATACACATGAAAATACTAGAGACAAACATAAACTAAAGAGATGTGGTATAAACAAACTATCTAAAAATATAACCTACGCTATTTCAATGAAGTTAAATAAAATATACCCAAGAATAAATCAATCAGCAAAGAAAACAATGATGAATTTCGTAGTATTGCGTAATTCACAGGCGGTGCCTTAGCAGAAATACCCGTCATTTAATGTCAGCATCCAAAATAGAAACAAAATTAAAAGAGAACTTTGAACCAATGAAGATTTGCTTAAAACTCGACAATATTTTATAGAAAACACATAAGTGTAATAAAATACACATATGAGCTATGGGGAAAAAGAACAGACTAAGTGAAAATATTACAGTAATTACTCTAGCGAACGTACGGAGAGTTGTATCAATCAATAATAAGATTTTTTAAAACGGAAATATCTGACTATACATAACAGAAAAAAACCTGCTACAAAGAAATGAAAACATCTCAACAAAATCCAGAGCATACAAAACACGTAAGATCCTACAAAAAAATAACACCAATACAACTGAGATGTCCACATATACAATATGTGGGAGCTAAAACAAAGCAAAAATACTGTAGAGCCAATCATGCAACAAACAAACATGGTATTATGGCAAATCACAGAGAAAAACGATGAACGAAGGATGACTTTACGGATCCTCACGAAAACACTCAACAGAATATACAATCACAGCAAATGTATATCCTCGATTCCACATAATAACTAACACACAGACTAAAAACACATATAGTAACAGACCAATCTAATGTAACATTAAGAAGTATCTAAAAGAAACGATAACGAAAATAAAAGTGAGCATCAGAAAATCAATGAAAAAGGTTCAGTGTAAACACCTTCCCAAACTACAAACGATTAAGCAAATGCATGAATATACAAACAAATATATCTACAAAGAATAAACAAACTTGGTGGGCCCTATGGAGATCGGATCGTTTCTTGAAATTTTCAAATCGTCCACGAGAAGCAACAAACGCTTGAGTATTTTCCGCGGCTTCTTGTTTCTTTTCCTTAAATAATTTAACACCTTTTGCTGAGTGGTGCTGTGACACGTCATCCACCCAGAAACTTGAACATTTTCTCTATATTTTCTATGCTTTTATAGTGTTTAGTTAATTTATCAGGGTAATTTTATTTTGCCAGATTGGTTCATTGTGATTGTTAAAGTTGACACTAAAAGTCTCAGTGATTTCTCAACAACATTTTTCTTTACTCCTTTTTTTCTCCTGCGCTTTTTATAGTTTATAGTTTGGTAAGCTCTAGTCACGTCAGCTTTACATTTACATTGCATTATGGGATCAATAGAGTATTAAAATAGCCTTTTCTTTTTAATAGCAGTACTTGAAGAAATTGCTACACATGTGGTAAAATGTAGTTCGAGGAAACTAGGCGTGACTCGTCGCTTTCTTTTGTACACGCTAACAAAGCAACGAGATAGATCCTTATAAGAGGGTTTGTATATAAGCGGGAAATTCCGGGGATGGCCATGCAACGAGAATGAGGTTTCGTTTTGGGATTTTATCTGTTAAAAAGCTGCTAAGTTAAGCTTCGCTGTAACGATGTTTTGTTCACAGATGTAACGTAAAATGAGAAATTAGTGTATAAAGAAACAATAAACTACAAATAGGAAACTAACTATATTCGTATAACAGATTTAGATCATCAGGCCAAAACAATTGAAAAAATTACAAAAATAATGACAGATAAAAATGAATATAATTTGAAGGAAGAAAATGAAGAGAAACTCCACTTCATGGCCCACATCCTACTAGTCTCGACAGAGAGGTTAGAGTGGAAGTCAACAATGGTCAATAATGGCTCAAAAGCCCTGGGCTAAAAGGGGAAACAGAAAGTTTGATTTTAGCTGTACTGGATCAACTCTTAACTACAAATAATCACAAAATATAACAAAGTTGTTCGAATCATGTGAAGACTATATAACTAGTATAATGAGACTGTTGGTCATATTATCTTCAATTATCCAATCCTTGTTAAATCGGATATAAACACTAACATGAATGAGCTAGTAACTGTGTCTACTGGGAAATAAACGAATACTTCAACATGGCAATGGATGTGGTATAGACATGCACCGAACACGGTACATGACAACAATCACTTGAGACATACGTATTCAAACTTACAAAGTGTTCGTCGAGACAAATTCAATATATAATAATCCAAGACTGGAAGGAAATTACAAGAATGTTGATAGGTATTGCGATCTCCTCAGATGAAAAGGAAGACGAGAAATTGTCAAACTACAAGGATCTCGCAACTGAAATAAACAGGGTGTAGAATATGAAGGTACCAGTAATAACTGGAATATCAAGTTTGATAAAAAAAAAATATAAACAAAAACATAATCCATACCAAGAGACAACATCTAAGATAATCCTCACCCTCGCCTCAAAATAGCACTACTAAAGTACAACTTACATCTTTCTTTAAATTCAATAGCACAACTGAAACATCACTTCTACACAAGACACAAGAACCACCCAATAAAATTACACAACATACACTACTTCATAAATGATACTCGACGCTAATATCTACCGATACATGTTACCAACAACTCACAACTTACATTCTACACAGCTGCAACAAACCATACAATCACCGCCTGTCACTGAAATGCATAGCACCAGTTACACGGGATTTACGAAACAGATTCACCCCTCAAACAAACTGGAAAGCAGCATATTCCTCTTTACCGTCAACCTCCTATTCAAGCAGTTTTTAAAGACGTTCATGCAAACTTAGCCAGAAAGCAAAATATCTGTCTTCAAATCTTTTAACCGTGTTCATACACGTTCCCTCGCCATAGTGTTACTAGATAGAGGAAGACTAACCACCTTTCTCTTCAAAAGTAAGGCACTCGGTAAATTTTCACTACAGGCTTTGTTGGTTGTTAGATCCTTTCTACAACAACTGTTCGACGTAAACTTCCATGTAATCAATGCACGGACTGTGACCAGGAATGTTAAAAGTCGGTTTCGTCACTATTTGCATCTTGGACAAATTCGGTTGTTAGTACTTCCGTATTTGTAGAACTTGTCTCGAGCAAGTAATTTTCTCTTTCTGTATCACTACTAGGTCAAGCACTTTGGGATGTTAAAAGAAACAAATAGCCCCTGACATTAAAAAAATCTCCAAGTAAAGCTTATTCATTCTGTCCTCGTCGAGGGAGATCCATTACACCACATATGCTCATTACTGTGGATGGCTACCTCTATCGCGATCAGAGTGAGTACGAAGGTGGATCGGGGTCCCAAGAGGTCTGGCATTTTCATCGCTAAATGTTTGCAAAGGAATCTGTCAAAGAGCAGCAGATGATTTGTCAGCTTGCGATCTTCATCCTTTTGAGTAATAAAACCTAGATCTGTCGCCGAATTTTCCAGACTGCTACTGGAGAAAGTATGAATGCTGGTCGCATCCCAAATTAGAGATTTGAAGCCTCAGAATGGATCATTACAATATAGCATCAGAATTAGACTTAACTCTTCGTCATCGATAGGTAGTCATGGTTACAATTTAGCGCCAACAGTTGAATGGTTGACACGTTTAAAACATTGAGAAGGGAACTCTACTTCTCAGGTCAAGCTCTCTTCAACTACTTCAAATTCCCTTCGAGGCGAAAAGTGCTATTCTGTAGCAAATATAATGAGATGTGGGCGCAAGATATGAAACTGGGACGTATGAGAGGGCCAATTCCTAAACTGTGTCTGGTGTTTGTAACCAGTAGAGGGTAGCTGCCCGGAGTGTTTAGCGGGCTTTGTCTTGGATCATTCATAGGTGTAAGTTCCTGTTTTTGTTGGAGCGTTCGTTTGTTTTATATTGTTATATATTTTTCATGTTTTGTTTTGCGTTATATCACGTTTTGTGCTCTTTCTCCATTTTAATGCATATGTATAAGTCAACATATTGGTTTGCAATCATTTTTTGTAAAATGTTTTGTATGTACGTGTGAGCGACCTTTGGACAATATAGAAAGAATTTGGCAGAATAGAGCATTGAAGAAAATGCTTTGCGATATTTGTTCTGGCTTCTTACGTTCTGGATTCAAATCCCGCCGAGTTCAACTTTGATTTTTATATAACCAGGATCGATAAAATAAAGTATCGGTCAACTATTTATGTCGATATAATCGATTGCCCTCTTCCCCTTCACATTTCTGACCTTTTTTCATAACAGTAGTTATTATTATAGATTGAAAAAAAGGGCGGTGAGCTGGCAGAATCGTTAGCACGCCGGGAAAATGCTTATCGGCATTTCTTCCGACTTTACGTTCTGAGTTCAAATGTCGCCGGGATTGACTTTGCTTTTCATCCTTTCGGGGTCGATAAAATAAATAGCAGTTGAGTACTGGGTTGATTGAATCGACTATCCCCATCCCCCAAAAATTTCAAGCCTTTGTGCCCTGTATAGAAAGGATTATTATAGATTGAGAAAGGACGGTCGATAGATAGAATCGTGACGAAATTGAATAAAATACTTTGCAGTATGTCTCGGCTCTTTACGGTCTGAGTTCAAATTCGCTGAGCTCATCTTTACCCTTCATACTTTCGATTTCGATTAAATATAGTAACAGTCAAGTACTCAACTGACTCTAATCATTAAAATATTTGGCTTTGATCCTATGTATGAAATTATTATTATTATTATTGTGAACTTATTATTATTATTATTTATAGATTGGAAAATTTCTTAATCATTTCACAACTGTAATTACTGCAGATATTTGATGCAATTAAGATACTCTACAAGTTTTATAATAATTTAGAAAATTAATACTGCAATCCTGCCAGTAAAGTAGTTACAGATTTATGAAATATAGTGAACGCCCGTATATAGTTACAGTTGATTGAGTAAAATGCAGTGGTGCCTCGCAACTCGGAAATGCTGTAAAGGTTAGGTGCATATTCTAGAAGCAGAGAAATTCCTTGATCTGTAGCAGTATCAGATCTCTCGTCTATGCTAATTAATAATAATAATAATAATAAGGCCTGAAATTTTGGAGGAAGACGGTTATGTTGACCTCAGTACTTGAATGGTACTTGTTTTATCGGCTCCGAACCACGTTAAAGGATATAACAAAGGATATAAAAATAGAAGTTGGAGAAAGAAATAAATAATTAATAAATACATAATTAGAATCCCCAATAGTGGGGCAGTCCATTTAGGGTAATTCGGGGTAAACCCCACGCAAAAGTTCCTGATTACTCTGCCATCCCCAAAGCATGGGAGAAAGTGCCTTCTTCCAGTTTCTTTCCTCTTGCTTAGAAAAGCATATTCAGAGTCGATCTATTCAGTCTCACCAGTCTTGCCACTCTCGTCCGCCTTTTGATAAACACACTAGAAGACAGCACCTCCCTCTCTACCCTCACCTTCCACTTCAAAGGATATTTGAAGAAATTGATGAAAGCTTGGCCAGATAGGAAAGTACTTGTCTTCAAACCTTTCAGACGGGTTCACCACAGCCTCTTTTGCCACAGCAGAGAAGGATCTGCCTTCCTTCTCTGCTAAAGGTGGTACATCGATCTTCACTATACACTGGACGAACAATTGGATTCGTCCTACACGAGACAGCAGCTGCTCCACATAAGCCCACAGGTTTCTAATGAACGAACACTGAATGATTGCATGCGGAACGGTTTCGTCCCCCTGCATGCGTCTCGAGGAGGTTCGGCTGTTGGCAATTCCATGCCTGAAGAGCTTGTCTCGAACAGGCAATACCCCCCCCCCCCTGTAACATTGCAATGCCAAAGACTTTTGGAAATTGTCCATGATCTTCAACCCGAAAGTTCTCCGGAAGAGACTACTTAGACTGTTCTTGTTGATGCCCAGAGTTAATCGTAGGCCATCGTCGCTTATACCCTCAACTAGGCCCCTATAGAAATCTTGGGGTTTCCCCTCCCCCGCTAACTGTTTTGTCCAGTTGATACAATGCAGTGAGCGCCTGGCAACATTCTAGATGCCAAGTGCCCAATCTTGGTCTACGTTTGAGCCATGACTGCAGCTCCGTCAATGAGATGAGCTGAGGAAAGACGTGTCGCATGAAAGACGCCCACACCAGTTAACCCTTATTTTCGTCACCGTCGTTCACACCATCGCAGTGATTTAGATATTTCTGCAGGTGCGTCTGTCTCAACACGTGGTGCTGCATCATCAAACATGGCATCCCAAGACCACCACGGAGTGGGTGTTGACAGCAAATACATTTTCTGAACAGTGGAACCTGACCCTTCCATAAGAATCGAAAAAGCAAGCGCTCCAATCTGGTCAGAGTTTTCTTGGAACAAGATGCGACGGCTAGGCGGTAGTACACTACCGAAGCGATGTATGCATTCGTTACTTCCACCCGGACTTTCAGAGACAGCTTCCTTTCTGCCTATTTCTGGGTGAACTTGGCCACACTGGCCATAACCTCTACCCAGTTCCTATCTACCTGGAAATATAGTCCGAACCAGACTCCAAGCACTTTCACCGGATCCTCCGTCCAGCAACAGAAATCGCCGCTAGCCAACATGGACTTGCCTCTTCAAGAACCTGCTGATTGCAAACCTACTAATTTGTCCTGGTTTATGAGTGCTCCTGTACATACCCGATATTCTTTCAGTATAGTGTCGATCGTTTCTATATCCGAAGAGTCCGACACCTTGACAGTGACGTTGTCCGCTTATGCAGGCACATCTCTCCTGTGGCCTAGTTCCAGCGGGATACCCCTCAAATTCTCCAGACTTCGCAGCAAGGGTTCTAATGAAAAAACATATAACAGCGGTGAGAGGGGGCATCCTTGGCGAATCGAGCGTTCAATACTGAAAAGTTCCGGGAGGTGGCCATTTAATTTGACGACCGAGCAGATGCCACTATACATTGTGGTGATCCAGCCTCTGAAGATAGGACCGAAACCGAGAGCTTTTGGGACAGCCACTAGATGGCGATGGTCCATCCTGTCAAATTCTTTAGACTGGTCCAAATTCACCAGTGCGTCTCCAAAGCAAAATCTATTCCCGACCCGTTCTACACATATATCGCATGAGGTGGAGGTTATGGTGGATAAACCTACCGGGGATCGCACAGGTTTGTGTATCCCCGACTACTCTACCGACAACAAGCGCCAGTCTCTTGGCGAGCACCTTAGCTAAAATCTTTAACTCAGTGTTGAATAGAGTTGTGGGCCTGAAGTTTCAATCAGGTCCCCCTTGTCCGGATCCTCCCCTAGCAGAGTCACCATTCCCCGGCTCACACAACTGGGAATACTCCCAGCCTGTTGCCAGGTGCAGTAGACGCTGCCAAATCCGTAACAAACAAGTCAGACATGTGGAAATATAGTTCATAGGGCAGACCATCCAATCCGGATGATTTGCGTCCCACACAGCTGTTCTGTATATCTTCCACTTCCTCCATGGAAATCGGCTTCTCCTTGTCTGATAGGCGCGGCATACCATCGAGGTAAGCCTCAAAGCCCGCTGTCTCAAGAATGCCACTTCCCGAAAAGAGGTCGACGAAGTGCTGCCGAAACACTGCGTTCATCTGTTTGGAATCAGAGAGCACATGGCCGCTGCGGTCCGTCACAGACCGAATTCTAGATTTGTTTTCGTTCTATACCTTCGCCACCCGGGCCCAACCAACGGCTTTTAAGCCCTCATGTTTCAGCGCACGCACCCTAGCTCGGACAGCACAGCCTTCGTGTTTTACGTCGAAGAAATGGTCGAGTGCCTTTCCCGCCGCTAGCACGTCATTTGTTATCCCCCTTGTACGGGCCTCTTCTAAGCTACTAACTAGTTTATTTTCTATTCTGTTGTTTTTTTAAAGCAATCTCTTTGCTAAAAATAACTGACGCCTCTCTGATTTTCCTTTTTAATGAAACCCACCACCTGTTGTTGATTAGTAGTAGTAGTAGTAGTAGTAGTAGTAGTAGTAGTAGTAGTAGTAATAATAATAATAATAATAATCGATTTTATTATTAGCCACAAGGGCTGACAAAAAGGTACATGAAAAGACAAT
>JAOPUL010004744.1:6215048-6225881 GCA_027564515.1 Octopus rubescens
ACACACACACACACACACACACACACACACACACACACACACACACACACACACACACGCACGCGCGCGCGCGCACATTCATACTCATACATAGCCATGTTTGCACTCTCCTGCCTTCAAAAACAACAATCTCTATCTCTCTCCAACTTCCGGTCAGTTATTTTTCAGCCATAGACTGGCATACGGGCCTACGTGCTTTTGTCCCGACTCTCTGATCCTTCCTTCTTTTCCTCTTCTCTGAACCCCAACGAAGAACTATATATATGGTCAGGGTTGAAATACCTTAAATCATATGTATTCCCTAAATCGGGACAGGCCTAGGTCTAAACTACAATAGGGATTCGTTCTCAGAACTATTTAGTTAGCTTCAGAGAGTATTCACAAGTATTCACAAGTCCCGATCTCTCTTCGTCCTCTCACCACTTTTACTGTGTCTCGTTTCCTAGAACTGCTTACTAAATTCTCCCTACACTGAAATGAGCCTCTCTCTGGAATTCTCTCTCCAAATATGTATGTCTCCCCTCTGCAAATACCGGCCTAAAGGTTTTGAAAATAAGCAGCAACCGTGACATTAATGTTCATTTACCTAGGCCTTTACCTAGGCCTTTCTCCATAAGTGGGGATAGCCACGGTAAGACACATACCAGACATTCCTGTCACTTTCCAGCTCAAAGGGGCGAGCGCCGTTCCATGCTCGAGTCAAGGCATAGAACGGAAACCCCCGATATCAACAGCGGGACCCGACAGCATATACTGGTTTACCCCGCCGCATCATGCTGGTACTCTACCACTTGATCATTCCAGAAATTATTATTAAGGTGGTAAACTGGTAGAATCTTTGGTGCGTCAGACGAAATGCCATTAGATATTTCTTCCAGCTTTACTTTCTGAGTTCAAATTCCACTGAGGTCGACTTTGCCTTTTATCCTCTCGGGGTCGATAAAATAAGTACCAGCTGAGCACTGGAGTCAATATAACTGACTAAACCCTCACCCACAAAAAATTGTTGGCCTTATGACAAAATCTGAAACCATTATGCTTTATAAACCTTTATAGTCCAGAAGAAAAGCAGTGGTCCATAGCTCCTTACCAGGCCCCCCTGGACTATAGGGAGAAAAATATCCTGAAATCAGAAGCTTGGCATGAATGTTTGCAACAGAGTGGACTGTGTTAAAGGTACCCGAGGTGCCAAGTGGAGGAGTAAAAGAAGGAGATGGGTTGTCTACCACACATGTAGGCCCTTGCGGGAATTGAACTCAGAATGCAAAGTGCTTGAGCAAATTATGCAAGCCATCATCATCATCCGACAACCTTACAGTTCTGCCAATCTAATACATCGAATTGGTACTTTTTTAACGGCCCTTTAAGGATGAAAGCAAAGTTGATCTCGGCAAGATTTGAACCCATATTGTAGACTGTGTGCACAAATGAAATAAACATACAAAGATCTTGATCACCCTCGTTACTTATGAGAACACAATGTCATCTCAATAATAGTTTCAAATTTGGGCACAAAGTTAGCAATTTTAGGGAAAGGGGCCAGTCGATTACATCGACCCCAGTGTAAAACTGGTTTTTATTTTATCGACTCCGGAAAAGTTGAAACCTCGACAGAATTTGAACTTAGACTGTTAAGAGCTGGGAAAATGCCGTGAAGCATTTTGTCCGACGTGCTAACGATTCTGCCAGCTTGTCGCCTTCGATGACATTTCAATAATCGTTTCTACTATAAGTACAATGATTAAAATCCTTGGGGAGGGGAGCTAGTCGGTTACGTCAACCCCAGTGGTTAACTGGTACTTATTTTATCGGCCCCGAAAGGATGAAAAGCTAAGTCTACCCCGGCGGAATTTGAACTCAGAACGTAAAGACGGATGAAATGCCGCCAAGTATTTTGTCCGGCGTGACAACGATTCTGCCAGTTTGCCGACTTCAATGCCATTCCAATAATGGTTTGACCCTTGAATCATAAAGAAAGAGAACGAAAAACAAAAACAGAGTTCAACCCTCTAAATTTTGAAATTTATAGAATGAAAACGGAAAAGGTTGTGCCTATAATAATAGGTGCATTGGGAACTATAAGCAAAGATATAGATAAATGGTTGAAGGAAATTGGAATACAGTGTCCCGTGGAACTCCTACAGAATGCTTGCCTCTTGGGGACAGGAGGGTTCTAAGCACTTGAAAGCTTACGGAAAGCATGTGGATACCTAAGGTTACAGGTAGTAACTCGCTACCCACAACATCTTACCAGGAATAAGATCGAAAGTGTGTCAAACCATGAACAACAACAACAACAACAACAACAAAATCAACAATAATAATAATAATAATAATAACAACAACAACAAAAACAAAAACAAATAAATTCTTATTTTCGTGAAATTACCTCTCTTTATGTTTGAGCGTTTCAATTAATTACTGCTAGGTCTTTGGTTTCTTCCTCCAACTTGGAGAGATAGGGAAAGAGGACATTTTAATAACATTAGAACTTATCGTTCAGCCCATTCAGTTAATAGCAAAAGAACTAAGTGGATAAGACAATCAACTACATACACATAGGTGATAGGTTCAAATCCACACAGTATTTTATCTTTGCAGTGCATCAGCTAAAGTTAAAACTAGATGTCAATGAAGAAGCCTTTGTGTGGTCGTTTGACCATTTAGAAATATCATCATCATCATCGTCGTCATCATCATAACCATCATCATCATCATCATCATCATCATCATCATCATCATCATCATCATCATCATCATCATCACCTTTATTGTCACTACCGTCTTCAGCATCAACAACATCACGTATACCACCACCGCCATCTCCTGCCCAATCTCAATTACTTTCATTATGTTTATCTTGCTGGTCGTCGTCATCATAACCATCTCCATCTCTAACACCAACTGCGACAAAACGATCGCTACCATCATCGTCATCATCATCATCGTCATCATCATCATCATCATCATCATCATCAACACCATCATATTACTCACAACACTACCAGCAGCAGCCGTAGCAGCATCAGCACCAGTACAAATAGCAATAGGTGTAACACCATCACCACCTGTAGCAGCAAAAGTAGCACCCCCAATTAACAGAACCATCACCATTTTCACCACTCTCTTCGTCGTCATTACCACCATCATCGTAACTAACAACATGCTCCCCCTCCTCCTCATCCTCCTCCTCCTCCTCCTCCTCCTCATCATCATCATCATCATCATCATCATCATCATCATCATCATTATTATTATTATTGAATGCTAATGTGTTAAGGCAAGTTTTTGATATCACTCTTCGAAGCTTCGGATTCTGTTAGGTTTTAACTGCATGATAAAATAATCTTTATGTATTTATTTTCATAAAATGAATAATTCAACATACTGCCGTGTTATCTAGTAATTTAGTTTTAGGCTAATACATTTTGTTTAATTTTCTCTTCTGCTGCCAGTGTATGTCTTTTTTTTTTATTGATATACATTTTTTTGTTATTATTTTTTTCTTGTTAAATCCCTCCTTTCTCTAAGTAAAGATATGTTTTCCATATGTTTTTTCAATTGTGTATAAGTATATTTTCTTTCCACTTTTTACACGGGAAGTTTGAAGGTCTGACTTTATAAGATTAAAACCCAGTTTTCCCCCCAATACTAGTACAGTTGTTAAATAAGTCATATTGCTCAGTCTGTTGATATCAAAGTAATTTTTTGCTAAGAACAGAATTTGTTGTAGTGCTCTGCTATATTCATTTCTTCCTTTTACTTTTTCGTTTGTAGCTTGGAAGGTAGTTACATTGATCCATGTTCATTGATAGTTATTTATGGTTTCTGTTAGAGATCCACTTTAACAAATTTATTTAAATAATTTATTTAAGTAATTTATTTAACTAATTTGGTTATGGTTTCTGTTAGATCCACTTTAATAAAGATCTGTTAGATCAGCATTAACAGAGTTGCTCTGTTGTAATATGTCTAGCTTTTGGCATTCAACTTAGGTATGAGGTCATTGATATACTTTTATCGTGGCCGTGTATATTTGATTGTGTGTTTTATGGGGACTTTTATAATTTTCATTAATATCTTCTCATTTTGGAGAGTAGTTCTTTTTTCTCTCTGTTTTACTTGTTTCATGTGTGGTGGTTTCTGTAGTATTTTCATTGTTTTGAGGGTTGATTTATTTCATGTATAGTCGTTATGTTGTATTTTTTCTTTCCTTTGTGGGGGGTATTGTGTTTTGTATGTAGTATATTCTATTATGATGCTACCAATGGCTTTTGGTGGATCCTTTTTTCCTATGAAAAATTCGATTGTTTTGTTATATTTTCAATGTGTCGTTCTATTTCAATTTCTGAGATCTTGTTATTGTTTATTTTAAATCTCCGTAGTTTTGCAAATGTGTTTGCAGTGAGTTTTTGACTTTCTTTTTTTCCTCATAGCTAATCCATCTCTTACATAGTACTCAATTATGCTAAATACAGTTTGATATGTAATGTACAGTTCATTAGCCCAACGTTCTTTATTGATTTTGTTTTAATTTTAGATGCTAGCAATAGGAGATTGGTCATTCAGAGTTGAGCTTTTGAGAGCACATTACTTCTGAATCACGCGTTACATTATTTTCGTATCGTAATCACAATAAACTCACACTGTGAAATTCCTCATATGCTCTGGTCGGATTTGTAATGATTTTGTCACTCACTATGTTATCAATGGACATGGGTAATTTGTTTTTCAGTAGTGTAGATTTTATTTGAATGTAGTTTGTGTCGTTTTCTTTGTGTTCAGGCGTTCGTTTCTTTTCATTTGGTTGGTCCTAAGTGCTTATTTTGCCCGTATTTTCCAAGATGTGCGTTATTAAAAGCACAGTTTGGGTGAAATAATTTCATATAACACATATAAGGCAATAACCATTAGTTGCACTTATTGATATCGATTCGTTCTGATTTTATTTGTATTCAAAAGTTCATTCCTCTCTCTATATTTTGCATATAATAATCACAAGTAATAAATGCAATAAACGTAGTACGCATTAGTGACCTTATCTAACTTTCTTGATTTTGTTTTGTGTGTATATTTTGGTTTTGATAATTTCGAATTTGTTCCGTATTTTGTAGGAAGCCATGTTAACACGGTCATGATGTTATTCAATTCAATTCGACCGCACTCTACTACTACTACTACTACTACTACTACTACTACTACTACTACTTGATTGGCAGACTCGTTCGAACATCGGACAAACTGTTTTGCGGTATGTTTGTGCTTACTTTGTATTTCATCTTTCTATGATAAAATAAACACCAGCCAAGTAATGGACACGATACAATCGACTAAATTCCACTCCTAGAAATTACTTTTCTTGTATCAAAATTAGAAATTATTATAAATGAGGGAAAATTGGCAGAATCGTCAGAATCGTCAGAAGCGTCAGAAAAAAATGCCCTGGAGGCATTTCTTCCGATTTTCTTTTATATATTCTGAGTTCAAATCCCTCTAAAACTGGTCCATCTTCAGAAGCTGGATCGCTGCAATGTACAGCGACATTTGCCCAGCGGTCAGAGAAAATGACCACTTGTCGGAACCGTTTAGTATTATGCGTTCAGATCACCAATGATCATTCTTCTCTTCACTTCTGTACGTTCTGACTCTAGAGCCAATACTGCAGAAGTTAGAGGTGGTTTCGAGGGGAATCTTGTGAGAACTACGATATAGAAGATCCGATTTTGCATATGCAGACAACGTCCTTTGTGTTTTGTGTGCGGCTCTTGTGGCCAATAGAGAAACATTTGTAGCCGACAGACTAAGCACTGAGTTTGATATAATTGACTAAAACCCTCGAAGGGTGTGCTCCAGCGTGGCTACTACCCAGTGACTGATATTGGTAAAAGTAAAATATTAGACTAGCCACGTCAACACATATGACGACCTACTTTAATCATATTCTTTAGATTTTGTTAACTTTATATTCATAAAATTAAAATCTCTGAGTAGACATGTACATTTTATAAAGAAATGACTTAAAGGCAAGAATTTATTTGTAATATTTCATTGAAACTCAATTGCTGTTTAAAATTGATTAAAATATAAATCTACAAATGACGTCACGCTACTTAATATCAGAGGAGTTAGAATAGAGTTTAGCGGGAAGCGAATGGACTCAACAATTAAGCTGCTTACATTAGCGAGTGTAACTATACTACATAACGCTTTTGGTGGATGATATACAAATACATTCTTCCCATTTCTTTATATATAAATCGGAAGCCATGTCGTCGTGACTTTTCATATTTTTTGAAATCTTCAGAATAGCACCCGATGGGATAATTCGGCGATTCAGCTTCAATTCGTATTCATCACCTTTCGTATATAACAATTGAACGGCCACCAGGAACTGACGGTCATTTAGTACATTTTCATCGAGTAGTAATAAAAAAGAAATATTTTAGATTCTGTGTTTGTTAGCTGCAAGTAAAAATGTCTATATACATTTCACAGTTAAACATATTATATGGCTTCAATGAATCATTTGATATTCTGAAAGAATATAACGACAACATCTGCGTTAAAAAAAATGGCGACGTTTCATTTACATTATCTCTTTAAGAGTTACAATTTATGCTTAAAGGCTGACTGGTATTCTTTTTCTCTCTCAGACTGTATTCCACTAAGTTCGTAGATTATTTTTGACAAAAAGATTTTGTCATCATCATCATCATCATCATCATCATCATCATCACCACCATCATCATCATCATCATCATTCGCTCGAAAGGAATGCACTCATTTGTTTACGCGTTAGTCTTTTTGCTTTTAATGTTGTCTCCAAAAGTTGTTTACTGATTGTTTTGCCACGAAACGTTTGTTTAAACCACCATCTTTGCATAGGTTTGGTTGTTTTCGCTGTTTGTGCCCCTCTGGGGGCTCAAATCCGGAAAAAAGAATTTGCTTCGAAATATTAATTTTAAAAACAAATATGGCGAAGCTAGCCATGCGGAAAGACATGGAAGAGGAAGTAAGAGGTAGTTTAGATAGAGAGGTGGAAAACACGGTAGTGCCATATGCCTTCTACCCACAAATAGAAGAGGAGGCGAGCACCCACTAGGTTCAAAGTTCAGTCGACCAAATTACCACTAAGTCAGCAAAAAGCAGCAACAGATTCGGCGATATCATTTCGCAAAGAAATAATTCAAATTACGAAGTTGAATACCCCGCAATCAAATGGAATATGCCAAAGACAACAATTAACAGCAGTAGCGAGTCTACGAACACAGCTATAACATACTCCGCCGCCACCACCACCACTACAACAAATTCTAATCAACGACAATAATAAAAACAACAAAACATTTACAGCAACGGCTGCGAAAAACAAAGAGCTTTTCATAGTGGACCTGCTTCAGAAAGACATTTGTCTGGCTGAGGCAGCTACATTCATAAGACTGGAGAAAGCGCGGGCAGACATTGCCACCCCCACCCTCCGAGGTGTGGGCAGAACAAAAATAAACTGTACACCATAAAAGTATCTCTACAAGCACAAAGCGACCGGAGAAGCCTAGTCAGGCAGATGTGGAAGGAGATCTGAAAGAGATAATGTCCGACATTCAGCATGTGTCGAAAGCAAAATAGTTTGCGAGCATTACAGTGCTCTTTGAGTCTGAAGCTCTGGCTGCCAAATGCTCTGTCGTTCCCGGTCGGAGTGAAAAATATTTGCTCCACCCATCCTTTTCAGGAAGGAGGATGGTGCGCATAAAGATTGCAGGAATTCCACTGGAAGTAAATATATGGTGGATTTTTTCCTGCATTGTTTTGGAAGGGAATAATAACATCATAGAACCCGTCGCGAAAATTGGTCTGGGACCAGTGTGAAGGTGCTACTCCACATTAAACCAGACGCGATCAAGAAGATCCCAGACCTCATTCGCCTTCCAGGAAAAAGCTACACGTCA
This sequence comes from Octopus rubescens, assembly GCA_027564515.1. Classification (NCBI taxonomy): domain Eukaryota; kingdom Metazoa; phylum Mollusca; class Cephalopoda; order Octopoda; family Octopodidae; genus Octopus; species Octopus rubescens. The sequence continues at coordinate 6,222,995 of JAOPUL010004744.1, forward strand.
CGGTTGAGGGTGGAAAGCAACGGTGCCACCTGTGTTGAGAGACAGGCAACTTGAGAGCTCTCTGTCCACAACAAAAGAGGGGAAACCATGGAACTATCTTACTGCCAGCACCAGGTCCCCAAAAGTCTCAACAACCAAACCAGCGACGATCAGCAACAATTGCAGCTCCAGCCCTGGCAACAACGGCATCATCAACAACAGGAGCAGAAAAAGCAATGAATGCCGAAAGATTACCATCACCAGCAATAATGGAAAACACAGCAACACCAGCCACAGGGGCAACACCAACAACAACAGCAACACCAGCAACACCAACAACACCAACAACGCCAGCAATAGATGCACCACCACCTTAACAGCATAAGGAATAATAAAAAGGGACACACACACAGCACCCAGGGGCTCTCCCAACGAAGTTCTCCCACACCCTCCCACTTTCTGTCTACTCCAAACCCAAATACTTCCATCGATGCACACCCAGATTTCACAGACACGGGTTCATCTGCAACACGCAGTAAAAATTAGGGGACCCCCCCACACCAAAAAGGGCACACTAAAGCATTATGCCCAACATAAAAACACACACTCCAAAAATCATAGAAAATACACCACAACAGCCACAACATAACCAACCGGTCCAGTGCTACATTTCTCAAAACATATACTGCCATCACAAGCAACTCTACTAACACTATCACAATTGCAACAGCCCTCGAAAAGAAAGTATCGAGAGAGAGGGTGTGAACTTCAGCACCAGCAGCTTTCATGCGCCAGAAACATTGTTGATGGTACGAATGCCTATAGAAGCATATACAATCATTAGGGAGAGCTTCCCTCACGACGTGGGAACCCCTAATGTAAAAGCCACGAGTAGGCTTTTAAAGGGGTTACCAGAGGAACCCAAATAATTTACGTAGAACCACCCGACATCCAGTAAGTAGACGCCCTTTGTTTCTTCTTCAAACTCTATCCGGTCATCATGGTAGGTTTAAGAGTAGGTTGTATAAATGTTCGTGGTCTGGGGTCACCCTGGAAGCAGAATCGCTTGCTCAACTACCTCAGGTCACTATCTGTGGATGTGACGGCCGTCAGTGAAACCAGAATTTCCGACACACGTGACTAGCTCCATTTTAGATGATTTTGAGATCTACACATCTTTTAGTCGGCCTGGAATAGGAGACAGGGTAGCAGTGCAGTTTAGGAAAGGTGTGGTTCTTTCAGACAAGTCATTGTGTAGACCCCAATAGGGACGAGCAGCCATATTTCTTTAGACGTTTGGAGGTTTTCACACTTTAGTTCTAGTGGACGATTGGAACGCTATCTTGGACGCATGCTTGGATAGGGTGGGGCTAGCGAATAGGAGAGAAGGGGGATGTAAAATCTTCACAAACCTGCTCAGCCGCTTTCAACCTCTCAGCCGCTTCCAACTGGCGAATAGGTACCAACTGGATTTCCCGAATGCGCCAAAGTGGACATGGGCAAACAGCACCGGGTTTTCTAGATCATATCTAGATGGAATATTCTGTAGGCCAGTAGATTGAAGTAACATAGATTGTCCACAATTCAAAGTCACAAATTTGTGATCTGCACGGTCGATCTAGAAAGGATCCATACGCGTCTTTACTTGCTTGTCAAGCATTCAGAAACCGTGTTAGCAAGTTAATCCGTCGGAGTTTGTCGGGTGCAATCGTCAACAACTGATTGTAGATAGCCCCTAAAAGGGCTATTACAATAGAGGCGGTAGGGTTAAAAAAGGAAATAGCTTTATAAAAATCTAGGATAGGGAGACCTAGTTACGAAGTCAGAAGAGGCGCTTAGGAGAGGCATAGCGACTGACATGCTGGCGGCAAGATTAGCTCTTGATCAACTCTTCAATGCCAAGCACGAAGGTTGCATTATCAGAGCTAAGACATGAGGGGACGAAAGCCTTTCGATGGGCCCGGGTGGCAGAGGTGCGAGGAGGGGGCAATAAAACCACAATTCGGTCTTTGACGGGCGGGGACGGACGCATGTTACACGAATTCAGTCAGATGTGTACGGAATTTCAGCTGCACTTCGCCGAACTGTACGGAGCGCATGGTGTGTGGGAACGGGGGTGGATTTCACCTACTTCGGCAGTATGACGCGCCTCTCGCCAGGAACGCGAAGTTCTGCGAAATGCCGATAACAGCTGAAGACATACGAGGCGCGATGGCAGGCAGCACAAAAGAGAAGTCACCGGGCTGGATGGTCTGCTTTTCGAGCCTTATCTCTATATGTTCGGTGATCTCTTGGCCGATGTCTACCACAACTGGCAACAGAACAGGCGAATACCCAGTGCTGTGAGCCGTAGAGTGGTGGTGCTGCTGAGGAAGAACCCGAAAAAGGGGGACAAAATAGATAATTGTAGGCCCATGACTCTGCTGAACGCAGATTATAAGATTTTGGCCTATGTGTTAGCCAAGAGGTTGGAGCTTATCGTCGATAAGCTAGTCGGTGACGCGCAGACATACCCTATCCCAAACAGATCTATCCACGACAACCTCCACCTCACGCGCTACATCACAGAGAGGGTAGGGAAGGAACCTGACATGGGTAGCGCCCTGATCAATTTGGATCAATCGAAAGCTTTTGATAGGATAGACCATCAATACTTGGAGGCTGTCCTTGCGTCGGCCGGTTTCGGGCCCGTTTTCAGAGACTGGATGGCTGCAAAGTACAGCAACATCTGTTCGATGGTCAAAGTAAATGGCAAGTATCAGAATCGTGTAGCATCGTTCGTTCGGTCCGTCAAAGATGCCCACTCTCGCTCCTTTTGTACGTGCTGGCTATTGAGCCATTACTAAGGAAGTTGGATATTTCGAGGGGCATCCCGCGTGAACTAGGATGCGGAAGGTTTGTGTCGGCT
>JAOPUL010004744.1:6383406-6394231 GCA_027564515.1 Octopus rubescens
TGTGTGTGTGTGTGTGTGTGTGTGTGTGTGTGTGTGTGTGTGTGTGTGTGTGTGTGTGTGCGTGCGTGCGTGTCTGTGTCCATATGTGTTTTGTATGTAAGTGCTTTGGAATACATTTACATGTATTTTAGTATTAGTAACATTAGCATTCTAATGAAGTTTAGCTCTCCTCCCTACCATTTAACATGTTCCTGGTGACAAATACTAACACCCAGCATGTTAATCATTATTTGTAGTGAAGGAATAAATAGCAAACTGATTGATGGAAACAGCTACGTGTGAAAATCTGCTCATTATCCCCAAGCGATTGCACAAACGTTTTTTTCTTTCAGTTACAGAAAACAGACAGAAATTTACCTGCCCACCACCAATTACTGCCTCACTCTGTCAGGTTCAAGACTTTAGGACTTCCACAACCAATGCCAGCAAAATGAAAGGTAAACGAGGAAAGATTGTAGAGCTGTTGAAGCAGAAGTAAGTAGATGAGTACTGTGCACAAGAAGGAAGATAGAGTGTTTCAGCAAGACTCCTCAGGGAGCAAGGAACAAAAGACAAATTCTTCTGGGTGGGTAACTGATGACAAATGGTGGGTTGAGTTGGTAGATATATCGTTAGCAGAGAAGTGGATAGACAAATTCATTGGGGTAAATAAGAGTGGGTGATAGAATAATTAAACTTAGGCTAGCCATGGAGACAAATGAAAGCAACAATTACCTCTACATATACATCACAATCAAATCTGGCAGATGCACAGAAGGACCACTTTTATGGGGCCTTCTTGTCTCAAAAGGCACATAACAACAACCTCATTATCATAGTTGACAATTTTATGGACTTGCTAGGCAACGCTACGGAGGCTATGAACATGGTACGAAAAATGAGAGATCAACACTCTTGAAATTCTGTGATACAGTTGACCTTAGCATTTGCAACACTAACTTCAGGAAACAGGCCAGCCACCTGATTACCAACCAATCAGGTGAAAATACAAACTAGATAGACTTCATTCTCACCAGGAAATGGGATAAGCAGATAGTTGTGAATGCTAAGTCTCTTTTTTCTTTCTTTTTTCTTTCGTAAAGAACATCCCACTCAACATAGACTTGTGATCAATAACTTCTGAGTAGTCAATCTGCAGAAAGAAACTATGGAAGCTGAAAAAGCCTTCAATCTGTAATAAGGTTCAGAGAAGTTCTGATTTATATAACAGGAACAAGGTGGGGGAAGGGACTTATAATATAGAAGACAGCTGAGTGTTTCTAGATGACAACCTGCTGAGGGCTACAGACCAGATATTTCGTTAGTCCAAGGTTGCAACCAGATGAAAGAAGACATGGTGGTAGAATAGTGGAAAGCCATAAAAGCTATGAGACAAGCTTGGAAAGACTGGAAGAAAAGCAGCAAAACAACAATATCAAGTCACTAGAAGAGAAACTAGACAGAAAAGGGATGAGCAAGAATTTTATATGGCGTATCCATTACAAACTATAGATAACCAAGATGTTTAGTGGGATTATTACCTAGCTGACAGGAAGGAAGACTTCATAAGTATTTGTAAACAAAAATTCCATTCATAATGTATTGATAAATCCAAGGCTATAAGTAGAAGATATATACCTAAGATGCTACACAGTGGAATGTAGTTGTGATGCACTAAAATAATGGAGCCTCATCAATGCAATAAGAACTAACACCAAGTTGCACTCTGTTGTTTCTTGCAAGGAAAGTGAGAAAGGTTAAGGACAGCCACATAGTGTTAATAACGGCAAAATGGATTTGAAGGAAGCATGTGTTCCAAGCCATAATGTTATAATGAAGTAACATCTTATAGTATGGTCTGACTTAACATAAAAGGTTCTGATTGTTGAGTTGATATCTTGGGAAGGCAGTATGGAGTGAGCACATGAAATGAAGGGCCCAAAATATGAAGAATTAAGAAATCATGCAGAGCATGGAAATGGCAGTATATGGTATTCTAGTAGCGGTGAGACATCATGAGTTAGCAGTTAGACCCGCTATGGTGAACTTGACTGGCACTAGACAAAAGAAGGAGAAAAGAAATATGATTTGTGAACTAGAGAGGAAAGCATAAAATGCTTTATCATAGATATGGCAGACACATGAGAGAAAACAGCCATAGTCGAGAGCAAATAAATTATCAATGAGTAATAAATCAAAATAGATACTGTACAGTAATAGTAGTTACAGCTGTGCACAGTTTGTTGTGGAGGAGAAATGGATCATGGAGGAAAGAAAGTATGCTACAGTGTGAACGAGAACCCAGACATTCCCTGGAGGTCATAATGCTGCTTGGCACTGTGATACTAAAGGGGCATGACCTGTAATACAAACTGCTCCAGTCAGGACTGACAGATGAGCAAAAGGATTGTTTTTATGACTCGCTTTCACAGGCCACCTCCAAATGTTATAATAGTAGGTGACTTTAATAGACGTGTCAGACAACATCAAAATGGGTATTTTGATATACACAAAGGATCTGGCATCAGTACAAGAAATGAAAAGGTATCAAGACCCTTGGAGTCCTGTAATGCAGAAATAACCCAACCACAAATTTCAGAAAGCCGCTTGATCACCATTCACTCAGACAAATACGCTGGCTAGACAGATATCATTCTCATTAGGAAACAGGGGAGACAGCTCCTTACAAACACTATTTCCTTGAAGAATGTACCACTTAAAATAGACTAGTAATTAGTGACTGCAGGATAAGAGCTAAACTGAAACATAGACAGAACACTACTTGGAGAAAGAAGGTGTGTGTGTGTGGAAGCTAAATATATCCTTCTACTTTATGTAACTTTCAAAATTTACTACATAATGAAGGAGGAGGAACTGGAAGACTACAATAGATGATGTTTCAGTGAGACAACTGCCAGCAAGAGACAAGATTTGTGGATGGAGCAGCATCCTAGTGGCAGAGAGATGGAGAGAACATGGTGGTAGAATAAACAGTACAATAGATAGAGCCAAACATTCTGAAACAGGTCATCTTGAAAGAATTGAGAGAAAGGAGGAGCATGGAATACTACAAGGTGGGTCAGAAGTGCCTGGGTAGCGGAGGTATGAGATCAGGCAACACCAAGAAACAGAAGCTATTATAGTAGCAACAGAAAAGATAGAGGAGAGGAGACAGGCCTCTTGTGGATAAAAGGCTGAAGTGAATCTTTTAGTCATTAAAGGCTAATCAGTCAAGTGGGCCTCCTCTGGATGAAATCCAAGATGTCTGCATGTATTCTTGGGCAATGATGAAAGAAATTATGTGACAATTCACCACCACCACTATTTCCCCACAGACATAACTGTGTAGTTAAGAAGTTTACTTCGAAACCATGTTGTTAGGATTTGGTCACACTGTGTGGACACAGTTAGCTGACATCCTTTACAATAGCTGCAGGCTGACCAATACCTTGTGAGTGGAACTGGTAGATGGAAACGGGAAGAAGCTTGTCATGTATATATGAATGTGTTCATATTTCCCCTCATCTTCATGTGTTCACTGATTGTAAACAAAGGCTTCATTATTCATACAAATGGTGACCTTTGCTTGCAGTCCAGATTTCTTGATATGTCACACAATCTTTGTAAACAACAGGCTCATTCATATGGTATCATTTATTTTCAGTCATTTGTATAAATATGACCAGGCTGTTCATTATGCAATACACAGGGGGCTTATTACTTTGTGGGAACACAGATGAGGTCTGGCATCAGAGAGGGCATCTGGCCACAGAAATCTTTGCTTCAATGTATTATCTACTGACTCATTCAACCAGGGAAAAATACACATTAAAATAATGATATATATATATATATATATTTATATATATATTTACTGGTTTCAGTCACAGAACTATGGTCATGCTGGGGCACTAGTTTTAAGGGTGTTAGTTCATCGTGCCAATCCCAGTCAATCTCAGTATTTATTTCAGTCTGGTGTATATTTCATTATTCCTAGTCATATAGCAAGAGATAAAAAGACAGTGAGAGACAAGACAGACAAATTATTTTCCTTGTAACCATTGTTTAGACAAGCCAGCTAATCCAGAAAGTGGTTGTTGGATTATTTTACTTCCAGGTCTCCGATGTTTACAGTAAAGTGAGAACAATAGAGAACATACACACACACACACACACACACACACACACACACACACACACATTATGTGAAGTAGTGTAACAAAGCTAGTCATTTGACTCATCGTGATCAGAGTCCATATCTTTGGATTGGGTTGGCCAGCCCTTTTGACTTTTCCCTTATGTGAAAATGGAATATCAATTCCTAACAGTCAGATGAACATGAGTGATGTGGAACAAAGTCTCCTGTCCAGAGATAGATACAACAAAACTCTAACAGAGCACTGCAATTCATGACCTGACCTATAAGTAGATGATGCAAAACTGTCTCTACTTAAAACAGAAGCGAGCCAATGACAGAGTGTCTATATGGTCACACAACTTGCTAAAAATAGCAGCAAAATCCACCACCATTACACCCTCCTGTCTAAAATCCAAAAGGAAGGTCATACTGATAATGTTGACAAGAGCACAGGAGGAAAACAAAAAGTTAGAATGGTCATGAATGGAATACCTTCAATCATCATAAGTCTGCACGAACAGAGCAAATTTGAGAACTAAAAAATGGAGGAAAAGCAGTTAATCTGATACTGCTTCTAAAAAAAGGGAGAATCATTACCATCATTTAACATCCATTTTCCATGTTGGCATGGGTTGGAGAAGTAAAATCATTTTCATAAATATTGCCGTGACTGGAATTTAATGTCGGTTAGAGAATACTAATGGATAATGCAAAAGGTAGACACTTGATTCTCTATATTAAAACTAAAATTTAAAGATTTCTGAAGCCCAAAACGTCAGTACCTAACTGTTAAGTGTAAGCGCTACTGATTTTCCAGTACCCTTAGTTTCCAGACATGTGCTAAATTATCCATTTTTCGAGACTAAAAGGTGTCATATAATAATTCAGGATAAAAATTGATACCATATTAATAATTTTTGTGTGACTAAATCTTCACAACATACTTTTGTTTATTCACTGACCGCAGAAACATTTTCCCTTCCACTCAATTGTAATATGAAGGCCTGAATGTTTAAAACTAAATCTAATGCCAAGGACTAATCTCTTGATTTTTTTTACACACATCCTAGGATCCCTCTCTTGCAACATAATAGTGAACGGCATTTATTTACTTTTCCTCCTTGATGCTAGGACACTGTATTCTCTGCAATGAAGGATAAATGTCAACATGCTCTTTATAGATATAATCTGAGAGAAGGTCCTGAGGCGGTTGCCACGTAGTATAAGATTTAATCTTAAACAGCTGCACCTCTTTATTATCTTTATTATTATATAGGTGAATCATAGGGAGAGTGTTTCAGCTTTCGCAATACAGTTGCTAATGAATAAACGAAGGTCTCATGTCAAAGTTTGGTAGTAAGAAAAGAAGTTATAAATAACATGTGAACAAGTCTGACAGGTTGCAGGAAATTAAAGTCTCTGTTCATAATCCTTTCCAGATAAAAAAAAAAAAAAGGAGCTAGACCCTCAGTTGCTGGAGAATCGGTTCTCTACTAGTATAAATAAAATTATAATTTTACCCTTTTGTTATCATATTTCTGTTGAAATACACTGCCTTTGTTATATTTAATCTTGAGAATGAGAGAGAATTTAGTAAAATAACTTTGTCATCATTAAGCTAGTGTTTGAACATTACATAGATTTTGATGGAAGATTTTAATTTAGATCACCTTAAAACAGGAAGTTTGTATCAGAGAATCTGGGGAGGTCCCAGGCAGGTTGATATCAAAAGGGTAAAAAATACCTCAAAAGTTCAGTGTGACAGTGCTTAGCTCTGTTAAGAACACATACTCTGGGTCAGGAAGACTGCCTGATGCAAGTAACATGCTACAATGATCTGATTCCTACTTCCAAACAAATTGATGAATTAACTGAGCTATATAGGAAAGTATCTGGAGTCCATGGAAATTATTGATGTTCTGATTTGGCAATGAGTTGTCCATAGTAGAGTTCCATAAGTTAACTGACATGAAGAATTAAGAGTCTAATGATTCAAGATGTTAACATGCGAGAGAAGAAAGAGAGAAAGTGGTGTTGTCATTTTTGTTGTGGGCATGTAGGAAGGAATTTAAAGGGTGATGTGGGAGTAAGGAGGAGGAGTAGAGTTATGTGGAAGAGGGGAGAGAAGTAAGGCTAAGAGTTATGGGGTAAGGGATAGGTGAGAAGGCCAGAGACTTATGTGATTATGTGAATCGAGAGAGTGAGAGAGAGAGAGGGGGTGTGCGTGAGGGGAGAGGATCAGTTAAAACAAAAGTGGAGAGGAAGGCTAAAACTGAGTCATGTAGAACTGGACTGTAATTGCCCAAAATATACACTAAAATACCTACAGAGGCTTTGAACGCAAGACCATTTGAGTCAAATACCACACTCAACAGCCCATTTCCTCTCTGCCTTGCCTTCATCAGTTCGGCCAGTATGACTCAGCTTCTCCACAATTTTAAAAATCCACTTGCTGTTTTTCTATAACAAGAGGAATTCTTTGTCAACACAAGCACATGTTGTTAGCTGCCTTATAAACACTGCTATTTATTGATTCTGTCTGTATCTTCCAAGCTATCTAGTTAGTATAGCTCACAAACATCTTTTACATAAGAATAAGAATTCGATGCATATTGTCATACAATTCACATTACTAATATAAATAAACGTAGCATTAGTATTTGTTCTGCATATGGCTATTGAAACTACCCAGTACTGAAATAATGCTTGGAAGACTTTTGTTTAAAAATATTACAGCAGAAAGCAAAAAAAAAATTTTTTTATTATTTTGTGCCCGATGTAAATTGTGAGATCATAAGCTGTAGCTTGTTTGGCTTATCCTTAAATCTGACACTGCTTGCTTTTATTTTATTCTTTTGCTAGTTTCAGTCATTGCCCTGCAGCCATGCTGGAGCAACCCCTTTTAAATGATTTAGTCAATCATACAGACCATTTAGTTGATCATACTGACAGACCTTATTTTAACAAGTACTATTTATTGTACTGCTAAGTTACAAAACATAAACACTTGTGCACACACACACACACACACACAGCTTCTGCCTACCAAATTTAACTCAAGTCTACAATAGAAAACATTTGCCCAAGGTACTATGCAGTGGGACTGAACCTGAAACCACATGGTAGGTAAACAAACTTTTTAATCAGACAACCATACCAGTGCCTAAACTAAACAAAGTGATTTACACAGTGGCTTTTGTTATTTAGCTCAATTTAGTCAACCTCATATGATAAAAGATATTCCACACAGTGGGACTGAACCTGGAACCATATGGTTGGGAAGCAGACATTTTACCATACAGCAACACATGACCACATTCTTCAAGACATCATGAATCCCCTCCAATAGCATCAAGACACAATTGCAATATATGCTCAGTCTAGACATCTGCTGTTTGACACCTGTTGAAAACACGTGGTCAAAGAGACAGTTCAAAGATGCTGCATTCTTGGGACAGGAAGTGACTGTATAAAGTGTTTCGTGCAAGAATTGATGAGAGGAAAGCAGGGAACAAGGCAAAGAGAAGAAACAGAAAATCTATGAAACTGGTGGCAAGTGACCTTCTGGATTTGATGGGGAATGTGTGTATTTAATAGCAACTTTGTCCCATATACATGAGCAATACACTTATTTAAGTCATATTTCATCTATGAAATCTAAGATACTTTCTTACCAAAGAGAGAGAGAGAAAGCCTAGTCTTTGGGATACTTTTTTAAACAAGTAATACTTGGGTATGTGAGCTCACTGCAATGAATCCTTAGAGACTGTGATATCTAGCATTAGTCACAAGGGTTTTAATTTCAATGTTCATGTATTGAAAGGATATGGACTTTGTTGTCACCAGTTAGGATGGTCTGCAAAGGTCAAGATTGATGCCTGAGTAAAATATTTTAAAAGAAAACTTGAGATGAATTCATAGCAGGGAGAAATCATCCTCCCCATGTATAACTAATAACTACATAATATCTAAATTATAATAGCCAGCAGGCTATTTCAACAATAAATGCTGTATACCAAACACTACATACAAGAAACCCACCAATACCCCTGCATTTGAAAGTAAAACCTCCCTCTCCATTAATCTCACACAATTATATAGGTTGACCTTTTCTAGCTGTCAAAAGCAACTGTGACCTACCTTCATCCCAATCCCATCTCGTTAGAAATTCTGATTTTTAAAACTTACAATCTCGGCTGTTATCCACAAAACTATGATGTATAATTCACTCAACCACATAGACATACTGAGAGAGAGAGAGGGAGGGAGGGAGAGAGAGTTGTGTGTATGTGTGTGTGTGTGTGTGCGTGCGTGCGTGCGTGAAAATGTTGCCGGAGGTCAACTGTCTCAAACTCAAGAGAATCTGCAAAAGTTTCATAAGCAATTTACTTAATTAATTATGTAAACTGATTACTTTTGAAAATTTATTTTAGATAAATGTAAGCCAATCCGTGTGTTCAGGATTAACAGATTATGAAGGAAATAAAAACCTGTATAGAAGGGGCTAGGAATTAATAATTCACCTCGGTTTCTGGGGAAGTTTGACAAAAGTTGGACTTCATTTGAAAGGAAGTAAATTTGACAAACAGAAGAACAAAACACAGAATATGACTTTAAACCCATTTTCTTCTTTCGTTACTGAATTTTATAATCCAAATAAATTATCAAATTGAATGCAATGTCATATATACATTGTTTTTATGTAAAGTTATATATAAAATCTGTTCAACATTAAACTGAAGGATTACTCAATACTTTTTAGTAGAGTGAATGTTTAATTTTTTTACAAGGAAAACGTTAACAGTGACTTCGAAGCTTCGCATTCGTCAAATTTTGAGCAAACAAATATATAATACTAAAATATGTATGTCTTAAATATATATGATGATTATATGTATGTTTATATATGATTTAATAATGAACTGAACAGATTTAAAATAGATAATGATTTTGTAGAAAAATGAACTCAAAAAGTAATCCTTACAAAAAGAAATCAAATGGATTTTAAATATTTTATAAATATCAAAATATTCTCGGTTTATTAGAAGAACCATAACAACACACGTGTTATTATAAACGTTGTAATATATATTCTTTGATGTGTGTGTGTATAATAACAATACACAATGGGTAGAGAGTTGGATAAAATACCTTGCGGTATTTAGTTACGGCCCTTTACGTTCTGAGTTCAATTCCTGTCAAGGTCAACTTTACCTTTCATCCTTCCGGAAGTCGATTAAATATCGTACCAGGCAAGAAATAGGGTCGATATATTTGTAAACTAAATTCGACTGTTAATTTCCTTAAAATGTGAAGCCTTGTGCTTTTGTTAGAGATCGATGTAATTCTGCTATTTGGTTTTTGAAACTCCATTTTGCTTTTAATCTTTACTAAAATCACCAAATAATTTTACCTAGAGTTAGCATATTTCTATTGAATTGTATACACTGCCTTTGTTTCAGATAATTTTGAAAATAATGAAGGATTTAGTAAAATTAGTATTAGGAACTTAATTAACACTAAAATTTGGTGGAAGGTTTTCATGGAAATCACCTTAAAATGGAGTTTGCATGTTAGGAGCTCGGGGCTGGTTGGTATCAAAAGGGTTAAGAACGATAATAAAACACATACTAAGCATAGCAACCTGGCCTTAGAAGAATAAGACATCAACAGTCTGACTAAGGTTGTTTAATATAGATGAGTCATAAAAATATCTACCACAAACAATCACAGAAAAATGTTCACAGTATGGCAAAAATATTGACATTTAACGAGCCAGAGGGAGCAAGCCTCTGCATGATTGCTCGATCTGTTAGAGATAGCAGCTAATATATATGCAAAATATGACCCTTAATATACGGAATGTTAATAGCTGGAATGCCTTTCATCCCAGGTTACTCAATCAGGGCTGACCTAGGGTTAAACAACAACATCATTAACATTTAGATTGAGGTGAACAATTCGCAATCCTACATTTAGACACCAAAATACAATACAACAACAGCAATAATAATAACAACAACAAAACAAGTACATATAGTTAAAAATAGGAAAGTTATGGCCGTTTCTATTTCGACGGCATAGCGACAAAAAAAATAAATAAATATGGTAATCAATTTTTCTTAATCATTCCCTGTTAAATTGTCTTTTTTGATGGTGTGTGTGCGTGGGGGAATTGTTTACAAACCATGGAAACAGCGAGAACATTTATTGCTAGCTACTATACATACACACACACACACACTTGCAGTTTTAGACCAAAATATAATCACAAGAAACTAAACCGACCACTAAGATCTTTACATATTAATCTTAATGTAGCTGTTTTATAATGTAGGTTATTCCAGTCAAAGTATATATATATATATATATATATATTGACGATAATGGTGTGAAATTGTTATGATTTTTGGGACGTCAACTGAAGAGGCGGTGAAAAATTGCCAGTGTGTACGTCTTTCGTTCGTTTCTCTATATCATTATTAATATATATATATATATATATATATATACATACATGCATACAAATACACGATTCAGAATTGCTATTTCAATTGCATTCCCGTAGAGATTTCCATCTCTGGTTTGTTGTTTATTACACAGACTTAGATTTATATTATGAACAATTACTTAAATGAGATAAGGCAGGTTAAATTATGAATTATCATTGATTTATCGTCATCAACATTATATTTTATACATGCATAT
>JAOPUL010004744.1:7200034-7210890 GCA_027564515.1 Octopus rubescens
TCTGGTGCAGCTCCCCAGCTTGCCAGTTTCCAGTCAAAACTGTCTAACCCATGCCAGCATGGAAAACAGACGTTAAATGATGATGATGATGATGATGATACATACATGTATGCATTCTTATACATACACACACACATATATATATATATATATATATAAACAAGTGAAAGAATGGATATATTGGTATTACATTTATTCTTAGGTTACAGCCGTTTCAACAACAGATGGGTCAAATAAATTGTTTATCAAGGTGAAAAACATATAACCATAAATATAAACAATTATTATGTAATTTTTTTGAATGGGGGAACTCGAAGTAGATAAAGATATGACTAATAGCATGTAGAACATTGGGTTAAAAAAAGAAACCTTGGATAGAGAAAAAAAAGTCGAAGGTTGCCTGTGGAACACAAATCCATATCTTCTGTGCACATGGCAGATGTGCTACATGCTATTATTGATAGCTTTATCTACTTCAAGTTCCACCACTAAAACAATTTATTTCATATCTCTTCAAGTTTCTAAAAATTAAAAAATTCTTATAACGTAAGCAACATACAATTCTTGTTGGTAAGAGCAAAGCTTCAGAAACAGATCGAGAAAATTTGAAAGGTTGCTTTGGTGTAATGGTAGCACATCTGTCATGTCTGCAGAAGATGTGGGTTCAATTCCACCAGGCAGACTTTGACCTTTTTTCTATCCAAGAGAAGTTTTAAAGTCAATATTCTGCACGCTATCAAGGCAGCGAACTGGCAGAATCGTTAGCACGCCAGGCAAAATGCTTAGTGGCATTTTGCCTTTCTTTACGTTCTGAGTTCAAATTCTGCCAAGGTTGACTTTGCCTTTCATCCTTTCAGTGTCGATAAAATAAGTACCAGTTGAGCACTGGGAGTGATGTGATCAACTTACTCCTTCCCCAAAAATTCCTGGCCTTGTGCCTAAATTTGAAACCAGTATTTTGCATCCTCTTATTTCTAGTTTTATCTTCTTTGAGTTCCACCATTAAAATAATATATTTCATATCTCTTGAAGTTTCTAAAGCATGAAAATCTTTTTATGGTGTAATGATTATGTAATTGTAATTTTAAGTTATATACATCTGTCGGTGTGTTCACCCAAGTGCATGTGTATTGATTTGTTCATTTGGTTTTGATGAGGTGACAGATGGGTCACATGTTATATAGCTTATATTACATTACACTATGTAACAAATTCGTTATTTTTTTTTTGTGTGTCTTTGGTCAGTAAGTGTTGTTTTCTATTTGGATCTATCTAGAAATCAAAGGAAATAACTACTATTCCCCTCAAACTTTGCTTTTGTGACCTGGACATCAATGTTTTGAAACTGACCTATTTTCCATTACATTTCAAACAGATTCAGCACTGAGTTGCTAAAGCAGAAATATCATTATAGTAAATATTCTACTCAATACCACAGATTTGCTTGTCAGTTACTTGAGCATGTCCTTTAGTTGCTGACAATATGTGCAGCTCTGATTATGAGTAAGAATAATGGGGGAGCATCATAGCAATGTGTTGAGAGGGATTCTTTGGGGTTTGAATAAATGTAACAAAAGCAAAGTTTGAAGGAAATAACAGTTGCTACCCAAGGGCAAAAATGTTGTTACACAGTGTAATTAATACAAGGAAGCTAAAGACAGAGTCCTGGTCACACTTAGCTGTACACTAAATTCTCATTGAATTTGCTGCTAATTCTTTCCTTGCTAACAGCACACAGCTTCATCATTCATGATTTTCACTGTTTTCACAAGTGATTCATGTACACCTAGTTTTGTTAAGGATCCACCAGACTACAAAGCATGGAATTTTATCTAAAGTCTTCTCCAGATAAATTACTACATTGTAGGAAAGTAAAGTGGTTTGTTTCGAAGTGAGAACTACTTTTGCTGATAAACTATTTTTAGGCATAAATAATTGTTAGTCACTGATGTTTAAATGACATTTAATTTTGTTTAAATGTCATTGAATTTGTGATAGCTACAAGATCAAAGGTAACTATTTGCATTAATTGTTGGCTTCTTGATGATTGCTTCATTCTGTTTTAATTTTTCATTAATTAGTTAATCTGTTGAGGAAGAACAGTGTCCATGTCTTTCTAGATGTGGCAGGTGAGAAAATCATTGGACCCTAATTAATCATTCCATCTTTTGTCTGTTTCAGATTCCAGTTTTAGACTTTGACACATTCTGTTGGTCTTACATCACAAGCTCTAGAGATATTAAGAATGGTCAGTATAGATTTTTGTTTCACCATAAACCTTTAAATAATAATGCAAATTCCTTTTATCTAAACTAAATGCATATCTCAGGGATCTGCATTCAAAATTGAATTTGTTTAAAATCGAGACTTCAAAGCAGTTTGCTGTGCTTGAGAAGACACACCAAGCTAAGTAAAATTGTGGCTGTCCATGTGTACAGGCATGTCCTCTATATTCCTCTCTTGTCCAAGAGATCCTAGTCTTGCAGGCTCGTGGGTGCTGGTGCCGCATAAAAGCTCCTGTGCCAGTGCCACATAAAAGCACCCAGTACACTCTGTAAAGTGGTTGACATTAGAAAGGGCATCCAGCTGTAGAAACCATGCCAAAAAAGACAAATGAAGCCTGGGTAGCCCTCCAGCTGGCCACCACCTGTCAAACCATCCAACCCATGCTAGCATGGAGAACGGATGTTAAGAGATAATAATGATGTAAATAAACTTAATATTGAACCATTAATAAATAAGATTCATTGATGACAATCAAATGAAATGGCTACAACCAAGTATATGATGCTGGGTGGCATCATATACTTGATCCATCTGACTTATTATATAGCCTCTTGATCCATCTGACTTATTATATAGCCTCAGATCAGTGACCATTCCATTTTCTTTTCTTTTTTAAATCTAGGACAACATTTTCGAATGTGCCCTTTGTTTCAAGATTGTGATTTGAGTGAATTTGACTGCTATTCATAGCAGATTGAGCAACCACATAGAGACTACTTCATTGGTTCATCTCACCTGGTGTTTCATCTCACCTGGGGATTATCTCATCCCTACTGTGGTTACAACACTTCCTATATTCCTATATCAACCACTTGGTATGGTTGAGTATTTGAGTTGTTTGTTCATCATTTGAAGAACTATGAGTTCACTTCAGGTGGAAGGTTAGAAAAAAGAAACATAAAATAGAATTCTTCAATGGTGGAATATCAACCAAACTATTGTTTTTCATTGTTTAACCCCCAAGTAAGTCAGCTCTGATTGAGGAGACCTATGATCAAGGGCACTCCAGCTGTGACCATCCTGTTTCTTTTGTATATCAAAAATTCCATTGTCCAATGAATTTATATGTCTGAATTCAGTTTGAAGGAGATTTAGCTGCTATTGTTAACATTATGAGTAACCCCATAAAGTCTTCCTTATTAACTCATACCAATATAATTGGAAATTAAAGACTGACACTGCTATGATCAAATCCTTTCCCACAAAATAGAAACTTGCGAAATTTTTCTAATTTTATTTTCTATTTCAGGTTTGCCATCAGATAGGAAATGCCATGGCTGTGTACATTATAAACACTGTAAGCTACTTTTGATTTGATTTCTCTTCACTAGTATTGGTCTAAGTTCATTCTCCCATGATCAAGTGTACACTACCATATGTACACATTGCTTTAACCCTTTTGATATCAACCTGCCAGAGACTACACCTGGTTCTGTGATACAAACTTTCCATTTAAACTCTTTAGCATTTAAACCAGCCACATCTGATCCTAACCTGTTTTCTGTTCAAACTGGCCAGATCCGGCCTCTCACATGACCTACACTGTCATTCTAAAAATAAACAGTCACATCATTGAAATCTCAAAGCTTAATTCAGTACAAGGTGAATAAATAAGCACTACATTTGACAGAGTGATCTGAATGCTAAAAGGTTAGAGTAATCAAAATTTCTTGTTAATTTCCAAACACCAGCTTAATAATGACAGTTATTTTACTAAATTCTTCATTATTTTTAAAATTGATTAAAACTAAGACAGTGTATTTCAACAGAAATCTGGTGAGAAAAGGATTAAACTTCTTATTTATGCTTTTGTTTTTATTTCTAAAAGATTGCAATAATAATATCATATTGATTATATAATATTAATTATATTGTTCTGGTTGTATGTATTTCTAAAGGAATGAAATACCATGTTTATATGGTAATATTGCTCCATAATATAAAGTTAATATCATCCACATGTTGATATTGTTACAGATGTATATATTTGTGGAGGTACGAAAAACAAAATTATTTTCAAAGATGTTTGGAGATTCTCTTTAAAATCCCATAAATGGACTTATGTTGGAGAAATGCCTAAGAATTTATACTTTCATGGATCTGCTGTTTCACCTGTAAGTAATTTCCTCTTTAACCATTTTCTTTGGGTTTATAGCTTCTCGTTATTTTAACCTATTATTTACAACCCACCTCATTACCATAACAACATTACCCCCCCTCTTCCTTTCTTTCACACTAATTCATGACATTAGTCTTCCCCTCCCACTCCTCTACCCCCATCCCAACACTATTCTCTTTATTATTCTCTCCATTACCATACATTTACAGTAACTTTGTTCCTTTCCATTATAGGGTGCACTCTTTGCTTTGCAAGCTACAAAACAACCCTCAACAGTCCCAGTGACACAAAAAGACACCCACTATACTCTAAGTGTTTGATAATTGAATCAAACACTGATAATACAAGACTTGAAATATCTCTTTAGTCTTGCTGATGGCAAAGTAACTGCTGTAGTGCTGGTACCATGAAAAATGCACCCAAAGTGTTGCCCTTCCTAACACCATCCACTGTAAAAGAAGGGCAGCCAGCCATAGAAACCATGCCAAAAATGAGACATTGGAGAAAGATGTGATCTTCCCACCTATTGAATTCTGTCAAACTGTCCTACCCATGACAGCAAGTAAAGCAGACGTAAAATGGTGATGGTAGTGGCAGCAATGGCTGCTATTGCTGTTGTTGCTGCTACTGCACATGCAAACATCCTAGACAGCATCCAGAAAAGGCCACCTTCATGGTTGGCATTAAAGTCACCCATAAACTGCTCCATCCTGTGGCTCATGGGCATACTGTCTCCTGTGTTTTTTTGGGGGTTTTTTTTACTGCTTCTGTAATGACCTTTACTCCTTGGAAGTAGCTGGATTCATGCGACCTCTGTCCTATTTGTCCCTCTTCCTCCCATCACCTTCCCTCTGTCCAACTTTGCCGGTTTCCCACCAATTACTACACCCAGTCCTTTCTTCCCAGAATGTCATCCATCCCACTAGAATTCCCTTCCTGCAGGCATTGACTTATGAGATTTATAAGGGATGCCATTAATAGCGTCGATTTCATTGGTCTTAGGAAGGCCTGTAAAGGCTATGGATGCTGCCCCTTTCTCTTGACTTAGCAAGAAAACAAATTCCAGCTGCTGATCCTTTATTTCCTTTCATCCCTTCCTGTCAGCATCACTTCTTACTTTATCTTTCCCTATTTCTCTAGTAATTCTTCTATTTCTTTCTCTGCATTCCTCATGTTATTTAATCTTAATAAAATCCATGTGAGGTAGGCAACCAGAAGTGGGGAATTCTAACCACGTTTCCTCTTCACTATTTCAACAGCTCCTTTATAGGATCCAGTTGCTAAAAAAAAATCATCAGGAGGAACCACGTCCGGTTTCGGCCCCTACTCCTCTACTGTTTTTGACGTGCCCCCCCCCCCTTTCGGAGGTGTCTTCAACTCTGGTGTTGAGTGTGTTTCTTCTTTCTCCTTTTCGTCTGGCCTTTTCATCTACACCTGTGCCTTATCTCTTGAGATCTATGTTTATTGAGGTGTGTGTGTGTGAGG
Source organism: Octopus rubescens (assembly GCA_027564515.1). Lineage (NCBI taxonomy): Eukaryota > Metazoa > Mollusca > Cephalopoda > Octopoda > Octopodidae > Octopus > Octopus rubescens. The sequence continues at coordinate 7,205,925 of JAOPUL010004744.1, forward strand.
AGACAACTGGTGGTCGCATCTTGTTGTGATTTATATGCTGATATCTTAATCTGTGTGAGGGAGACAACTGGTGCAGATGGCTTAGTGTGTGTGTGTGTGTGTGTGTGTGTGTGAGGCACAGTATATCTTAATGTAGTCAAGTTCTGATACTTTTACAGTAACATGGAAAAGTATGTAACACCTCAGTGCACGTAGTTCTAGCTGAACTTGAACTGAATCTGAATGAAGCTCAACTGGATTGAAACCGTAACCGTTTGGCTATCAGACCTCTATGTTCTCTCTCCATGAGATATAACCTGATGTACGTTCTCTCTACAGTGTTTATCATCTCATGTATGTTCTCTCATCATCATCAGTTAACGTCCATTTTTCTATGTTGGCATGGGTTGGATGTTTCAACTTAAACTGATGAGCCAGTGGGCTGCACCAAGCTCCAATATCTGCTTCAGTATGGTTTCCACAGCTAGATGCCTTTTCTGATGGCTGCTTTTATCATGGCACCAACAATGGTGAGGTCATCAAGTAATCTTCAAAACAAGATCCCTCAACTGAGTGAGGGTTCTGAAAGTATTTCTTAGAGCAATACTAGAAATATATTTTGACAGAATTAACATTTAATAACGGTGTTAAATATATTTTATTCTTATATATATATATACGACGGGCTTCTTTCAGTTTCCCTCTACCAAATCCATTCACACGGCTTTGGTCAGCCTGATGCTATAGTAGAAGACACTTGCCCAAGGTGCCATGCAGTGGGATTGAACCCGGAACTATGTGGTTGGGAAACAAGCTTCTTACCACAAATCTACACCTGTGCCTTATTTTTTGAGATCTATGTTTATTTAATTATATTTTCTTTTTCTTTTTCGATTCAGAATGGTTGCATGTATTTGTTTGGTGGTGTTACTAAAAATGAACAACGAGTGAACACACTGTTTAGCGTGCAGCTGGATGTGCCAAGCTTACAAGAAATGTGTTGGAGATATATTTATCTTTATAGTTCTCATTTATACTCTAAGACAGCAAGTGAACTTCGAGAAATTGGAATTCCTTCACACCTGATCAAAAGAATGACTAATTGTCTGCTATAGATTTGTAAATTTATGATATTAATTGTTACTATTTATTTACTATTAATTATTTGTGAGGAATCTATTCACAAATCATTAAAACTGTTTTCAAAAAATTTCTTTATCATTTTGTTCTTGTTTTTTGGTTTTGTTGTTTTATAATTCTTCATTTCATTTATCTTTTACTTGTTCCATTCATTAAGATATGGCCTGTTAGGGCTTTAGTTGAATAAATCATCCTCTGTACTTATTTTCTCAGTCTCTTTTGCTAAAACCACTAAGTTACATGGATGTAAACAAACCAACACTGATTGTTGAGTAGTGCATGGATGGCCGGAGACATACACAGACACATGTGTGCACACACACACACACTACAGGCTTTCTCACTCAGTTTCCATCTACCAAATCCACTCGCAAGGCATTGGTCAGCATCAGCCCAAGGCTATAATAGAAGACACTTGCTCAAGGTGCCACACTGACTTTATCTGTTATTTGATTTACTTAAGGATATCAGTCTACAGCTGTAGTTGTCCAACTACAGTGACATTTCTATCTACTTTAGGATATACTACATACACTCACACACATGTCATCATCATCGTCATCATCATCATTTAACGTCCATGTTCCATGCTGGTATGGGTTGAATACTTTGACAAGAATCCAATGTGTCCAAGCCTGCATCAAGCTCCAATAATTGCTTTGGCATGGTTATTATAGCCGGATGCCTTTCCTAATGCCAATCAACCACTTTACAGCGTGGACTATATATATAAAATCATCATCCTTTAATGTCCATTTTTCATGCTGACATGGGTTGGACAGTTTGACCAGAGCTGGAGGGCTGCACCAGGTTCCAGTTTGATTTGACTTGGTTTCTACGGCTGGATGCCCTACCTAATGCCAACCATTTTACAGTGTGTGTGTGTGTGCTGGGTGCTTTAACCTGCCACCAGCACCGGACTCAGTGCTAGTGCTTTTTATGTGGCACCGGCACTGGACTCCAAGTGCTTTTGACTCTTAACGCAGCCACTTCTTGCAACAGGACTCTCGACATGGCCGCTTCATATAACAGGACTCTCAACGCGGCTGCTGGGGCACTACCTTGAATATTTTAGTTGAACAAATCAACCCCAGTACTTATTTTTTTAAAAACCTGGTACTTATTCTATCTGACACTTTTGCTGAACCGCTAAGTTACAGGGACGTAACAAACCATCACCGGTTGTCAAACGGTGGTGGGGGACAAACACAGACACACACAGATTATATATATATACGACATGCTTCTTTCAGTTTCCATCTACTAAATCTACTCACAAGGCTTTGGTCAGCCCAAGGCAATAGTAGAAGACACTTGCCCAAGGTGCCACATAGTGGGACTGAACCCAAAATCATGTAGTTGGGAAGCAAGCTTCTTACCACATATATATATATATATACATACTCATTATTTATTCAGAGGAGGTAGGTTAGGACTTGTGATTCTTTTGCAGGACCTCTGACTGATGGAAGGAAGAGAGGAAAATTTATATATTCTCAGACCGGAGACCTGGCCTGAATTCTTGTAACAGGAGTACAACAACTCTGCTAAAGGTAGAGATGTATATTTAATTGCTATTTGTAGCAAGTCAAGCAACCACATAAATGGTATTTTGTTGTTGATTATAGTATCCTCTAACAAATACTAATTTTCTTGGTGTTTTACTTCAAGGGAGGGTTTCTTTCAAGATGTATTATACCTGCAGTTAACTTTACTTTTGTCTCAGTCAAAAGACCAATTAATACAATAAACTGTATTTAAAATATTAGTATAGTATTTAAAGTATGCTATAAATAGTATTTAATACTACAAACAGTATTTACTCCTTTTGTTACCATATTTCTATTGAAATACACTGCCTTTATTTCAATTAATTTTGAAAATAATGAAGAATTTAGTAAAATAAAATTGACATCATAAATCTGGTATTTGGAATGTAAATTAACATGAAATTTTGATTGATGGTTTTAATTTAGATCTCTTTAAAACAGAATCTGTATTATAGAATTAGGGATGGCAGTGTTGGTATCAAAAGGTTAAAAGAAGTGAAACACTTCAATAAATATTTATAATATAAAAATAACACAAATATTACTGGTTTATGAAATGAAAGTTTATTTGTTGAAATACAGAAAGCAGATCTGGTAAAAGTGGAAAACTTATACAAATTGCTTTAAGCCATCACACAATTTTGGAATGTAATAAAATTCTATAAAAATCAAATATTTGCACAATCCCACACATATATGTGTACAACACAAATCAAGATCCATACACCCTCCTTTAGATCTTCCATATCACTTCTATTTCAATAAAACTGATTCATGAAAAATGATAAGCAGCTTTTTAAAAAAAAATATCTGAAGGAAAGTGCCTCAAGGAAACATTCTGCAAACTGAATATTCCTACTGTAGAGACTTACCTATGTGATATAGTAATTATTTTTAAAAATTTTAATGATACTGTTTATGCAATTAAAAGATCTTTCTTGATGGGGTTGTTTACATTCTAACAATATGAAAGCAAGGGTAATAAATCCACTAAAAGCACTCACAAAAAATTTTGGAAAATAAAGTCATTGTAGAGCGGAATGAATCCTTTTGTCAACAGGTGAAAGCAACAGTTATGTTTTAATCTTATAAGAACTCCTCAGTTAAATATAGTCTACTCAGTTGGCAAAACATGACCATGATCAGATCAATGTAAGTATAGCCATCTATGTATCATAGTTAATGTATATGCACCATTGATAGGAATGTTACTGTAGTATTCATCCTAAGATAATATTCCTTATGGACATGCTGTCTTAAAATCAATAAAAATCATCCCAGCAGATGCTATTCAGCCTTTTGGGACTTTTTCAGGTCTTTCCAATGACATACTCAGCCAACCACACACACATCATCATCATCGTTTAACGTCCATTCTCCATGCTGGCATGGGTTGAACACACACATATATATCCTTTCTATTATAGGCACAAGGCCTGAAATTTTGTGGGAGTGGGGTTAGTCGATTACATCAAATCCAGTGATCAACCCCCGAAAGGATGAAAGGCAAAGCTGACCTCAACAGAATTTGAATTCAGAACGTAAAACGGATGAAATGCTGTTAAGCATTTTGTCTAGTGTACCAGCTCGTCACCTTATATATATATATCATCATCATCATCCCTTAACGTCCGTTTTCCATGCTGGCATGGGTTGGACTATGTATATGTGTGTATATATATATACGTGTATATGCATGTATATAAATGTGTGTGCATATATATATAAGGCATGTTGGTATACTGATTATGAACATCAACAATACAGTTGAGAAGAAGTATCTCAGAGGAGTGTTCTGTATTCTAAATACACATCCAGTAGGATGGTCCCATATATATAATATAGTGAGTTGAAAAACTTTGATCAACTGAGATTTATCCAAGTAATTCATAGACAAAATCTAAGTTTGTTTTAAAATCACGAAATAACAGGTAAGGGAGTTAACTCTATTAAATCACTTAACCTAAACAGTATGGACAAGGCAGTTGGGAATGGATTTGGTCTTTAAAGCTAACAAGTGAAAGCAGCAGGCATGTTTCTAGACTTCTTCGGCAAAGTATATTCAATTCAGTTGACAAGGTGTAAACATAATCAGTACTTGTAGAAATATAAGGCATGTAGAAGTGACATTTGATTAATAAATATCAATTTTTTTTCTACACATGTAAAACCATGCTATATTTAATAAAAAAAAAAATAATAATAATCCTTTCTATACTAGGCACGAAGGCCTGAAATTTTTGGGGAGGGGAGTAGTCAATTTTATCGACTCCAGTTCGTAACTGGTACTCACTTTA
>JAOPUL010004744.1:7241312-7252450 GCA_027564515.1 Octopus rubescens
TCTAACCCATGCCTGCATGGAAAAACAGACGTTAAATGATGATGATGATGATGATGATATATATATATATATATATATATATATATATATATGACAGGCTTCTTTCAGTTTCATTGTGTCAAATTTGCATACAAGACATTGGTTGGTCCAAGTTATGGTAAAAGACACTTGCCCAAGGTACCACACAGTGGAATCGAACTCAGGACCATATGGGAAGCAAGCTTCTTAACCACACAGTCACACATGCACCTATTACTAGTTCTTACTTTTAAAACTTCCGAAGAATGTAAAATTCACTCTACCATAAATTGAACGCAGAAAAGTGAGGTGGGCTTATTCCAACATCCTCAATAATAATAATAATAAAAAAGAATTCAAATCACTTTTATTACTCGTTTATAAAAGCAAAATGGGTGCAATAAAACTGACTAATAAATATTTGAATATCAGTAATCAATAAAACGTGAATAACCTGTTTTCCTAGCAAGACTCTAAGAAAAAACTAATATATATTCTTGGTTATTCAGTAGTGTGTTGCCAGCTATTTCATGTATGTGTGTGTGTATTTGTGTACAAATACATACATACACATGAAATAGCTGGCTACACACTACTGAATAACCAAGAACATGTACCAGGATGTCCTTTTCCTGGCAGTGAAAAAGTAAAACCTGTTTTAAGAGAAAGTTGATCAGTTTCTTTGCATCAGGATTACAAGAAAGTTATTACAAATATGGATTGAATCAGTTGTGTGGCCATTTTTTCTCAGTAAATTTTAAAACATTAATAATTGATATATATACTTTGATTTTAAAGTGGTTTTAAATTTAAGGTGGTCGACTGTTAAACAATAAAGGTGACCAATAATAGAAAGATATACAAATAAGCCATATGCTAATGTCAAAATATGCCCAACATCACAACTTAAGCCAGCATGGAAATATGTAAAACACTAAATATACAAACTACTTCCATTATTATTATGTAGAATCTAAAATTTCCAATATGTGTCACTTAAATCAGTTTTGTTTGCAGCAGCTGTTAAGAACTGTTCACATGAACAGTGCTTTAATGTAGGTCATACATTTTGTGTGTTGTTCATGAGTAAGGAAGATGTAATGTAGTAGATGCATTTCATGGTATTTATTGACTACTAGAATAGCTAAACTGAAGATGGTCTTCCCTAAGCAGCATTTAAGTGGCAGAGGGAGCATTCAAGGACCACACCAAGTGGCAAAAGCTCTAGTTATATCATTGATAATAACTGCACATTGAGTGAGACCAAGCTGTTATGCACCTACTGGAGGATGTCGTTGAGATTTCTTGTCATAGAGGTATTGTGTACATAGCATGAGGTGCCTAGGCTACATATGAATGTCTATGGAAAAAGCAGTGAAGCCTGATCTTATCTACACAGAAGTATGTGTGGTTATAAGTGACAGTAAGAAGATTCTTTTATGTTCAGAAAAGAGTGTAAAAGACATAGTTGAACTCTGAATTGGAATAATGTAGTTTAAGATGGATGAAGAAATGTAAAGAAGAAACCTGTATTGAAGACAAGCCACAGAGTGAGAGACCATCAACTGTTACCAGCAAGTGGATGAACTGATTTGTGCAGACAGATGAGTCACAATCTGTAAGCTTACTGTACAACTGAACTATGGTCACAATACTTTATAGAAAATGGTAGAAGATTTTGGGTTTCAGAAAGTGTCTGTAAAGTGGGTACCTTGGCAGATGACATGCAATTTGAAGGAGAGAAGAGTGCTTTGATCTACTAGAAATATCTGAAGCCAATAAAGACACTTTTTTCAATCTGGTGACAGGATGAAATGTGGGGGTATCTTTATGACTCAGAAGATTCAGGCCATGAAATGGTGTTACATGTCTTCTCCAAGGCCAAAGAAGTCCAAGAGCCAATGATCAGCACAGAAAGTCATGGTGACTGATTTTGGGGGATGACACAAGTGTCAGTTTCTTTGATTTTCTTGGAAAATGAACAGTACATTGAGACACTCAAAAAGCTTAGAAGCCATTAAGAGAAAGAGACTGAACAAGAATCTGGAAACGATTCACATGATGGTAAGCAATCACACACATCTTTAGCAACAAATCAGGCAATCAGCAAACTGGGCTCGTCAGTGATTCCCCATCCACTGTACAACCTGAATTTGGTGCTCTTTGACTTCTGCCTGTTTGGTCCAATGAAGAATTGTCTTTAGGAACAATGAATTGATGTTACAGAGAAGTGGGTATGACAGTGCATAGCTGAATGTTTTCAAAGAGGATTTGAGAGTTGATTGAAGAAGGCAGAAATGTATCAGTTGTGATGAAGACAAATGTTGAGAAGTACTTTTGTATAGAGCATGAGTTACTCTACCAATATGTGCAACTTAAACAATCTGTGTCAGTTAATAAAAACATTATGCCAACTTCTGCATTACTTTCAGTCCAGCCGTCATAGAAAATTCATAGTTTATCATTAAGAACAGTGGTTCATAACCTGGGTGAGTTCATAAGGAGTCAAGAGGGTGCTATGTGGAGTACTGGGTGTTCATAGGGTTATGATTTTTTCTTAGAAATAAAATATTCAAATCACCTACAATATTTATGTTTTAAACACGTTTTCAAAAAAATCTTTGTCAAGACTGAAATATGATTAGGTTATTGCATTACCAATGAACAGAAGAAGCATGACCCAATATAATTTTCTTATATAAATCTTCCCTTTCTTTAAAACTTTAACTTAGAGAGACTAGTTCATGTAAATATCTAAAACAAGACACATGCTGAATAGTATAATAAATCACTGTGCCAAATTATTTTCTGTTTAATTAAAATAATCTGCTGTTGTTTACTTTACAATAAACAGAGGAGGGGGGTCATTTATAAAATACCATCCATGGAAGGGGTCTGTGATTTATGAAAGGTTGAGAATTATGGAAGATAATAAATCAGAACTGGTTATTTTCTGAACGAAGAATTGTTGCTAATATTTGATATATAATATTTGATCATCATCATCATCATCATCCTTTAACGTCCGTTTTTCCATGCAGGCATGGGATATATAATATATATATAATATATATATATATATTTTATATATAATATATATACAAGGTGATCAATATACAAAAATTTAAACCTCAGAAAGATTTAAATCTTAGGAACAGCTGTATCTGGAATTACCCTCTATACCAACTGAAGAGGATAAAAATCCAGCTAATTAATTAACAATTTGGACTAATAATTATTATACCTATTTTTAAATACCACATTTCTGCAAATATTACTTTTGATCGAAATCAATTATTTAATAGTTTTTTGATGGATTTATTACCTGATGGATTTATTACCTGAATATATATTATCCTTTTCAAAGGGTTTGTATAAATAACATAGGTACTTAATGATGTAGTTTAACCTAAAGTGGCTATCAATACTGAGACACGGACCAGGTTGTAGTAATATATGGTAATATTAAAGTTAATCACCTGACAGTAATTTTAGTTAATTGAGAATAACTAGTTATTATACTATTATATGTCACATAGAACAGACTACAGATGTCTTCACAGAAAGACCCATAAATAATGTTCAACATGAAGATATTATTATATTAACTGGAATGACAGTTTTAGAACACAGGTAATTCTAGGTTCCCCAGCATGGTTTCTATGACAACTGGAAATCCTTTTGGCTGCAGCTAAATTATGTGTAACTAGTAAAGCATGGAGTTAAGAACAGCTTTTGAGAAACTTTCCATAATACACACTGGAATAAGTATGTCATAGTTGATGCATAACTATCCTAATCTGAACGTAGGTGGGTGTTATTATATAAATATACATGAATATTACTCTGAAAACTGTTGTTTTTAGCTATTAATATAGAAATGTTTGCTTTAGTATATCTTGTTCAACCAATAACTAGCAGGTAAAATTTCTATATAATAGTCAGCCAAACCTTTTCATTAAAAACATTAATAAGTAATAAAATGTTGGTGGGGGAACTGAGTCTGAGACCATTTGATTTCCTGTTGGAATCACCTTTATTTACAGCACAAATTACTTTTATAAAAGCTTGAACAACTTCCTATTTATTTTCTCCTTTGTGTTTATGTTTATGTAAGAAGTCAGTTTGTAATAAAGAGAATTAAGTCAAATAAAAATTATGGCAATTCCACATTTAGATTTAATCAATATTAATATTAGCTTTTCTCATTGGGATTTACGTTGTTATGGAGTTAGAAATCAAATACTAATTGCAGCAGCTACACGAGGAAAATATTCCAACTTTTTCACAATACATAGTGGAAACTTCAACTGGTCATTTATGTATTAATATTTGATTTTAAAACAAAATATTGAGTGAGGAAATCAGTATGAGAAGTATGAAATCCTCTGTTGCAAAACAACCTGAATGTTGCAGTAGTAACATTTATTTAACCACTTAAGATGAGATCAATAAGCAATTATTGATGAGAAGTGTCTGAATAGTTTGAGAATTCGTAACCACCTTATAGTATGGAAAAGTGTTAAGCTTTTCGATATTGTTATACTCCCTGTAAACCCTTTGAATAGAAACTGCACCAAATGCAGAGTTATTCTATTTAAAGGGTTTACAGATTACTTATCTCTAATTAAAATAATTTTATATAACAGAAGTTGGATAGAGTAATATTTTAGTGAGAGTAGATACTCCTCCTATATGATAATAAATAACCATCATTTTTATGATAAATATTACTTTTGAATGAAATCAATTATTTAATACTTTTTTGGTGGATTTATTACCTGAATATACAGAAATTAAAATCATTCCTTGCATAGCTTGGATTGATCACAAATCATCTCACTTCCTGTCAAGGTTTCTTGCAATATGGCATACACAACAATAGGGAAAGTCACCAGATTTTCTTCTAGCAAGGGTTTTACAGCTGAATACCTTTCCTAACACCAACCAATTTTACAGGGTAGATTATAACTATTATACCTAGTAGTTGTTGGCAACTTTAACATTATGTGAGGGTATAAATAGGCAGTTATTTAAGGTCATTTCCTCTGGCTAGATAAGGTAGACAGTGCCTACCCAGGTTAAAACTATAAATGTTAATTATAGATGAGTATTGTAGATTACTTGAAGTATTGTGTTAAAGAAATAAAATAACAAAATAGTGAAGATGGAGAGCTTCTTACAATACAAAAAAGTGGAAATTTAATAACCTTTATATATTACAGGTACAAAGCTCATCATCAGAAGTAAACAGTCAAGAAATGTTAATCAGTTATGTTGATCCAAAATTATCATTTTGTACATAGGTACAAAACTACATAATCATAAGTTTTATTTTCTAATGTTGAAAAAACTTATGATAGGTTAGTTAAACAGCTTATTTAACCTTCAGACATACCTGACAAAGATCTATTTATCCACTAAATCTTTCTTAATTTTTGTCATCTTTCACCATTATCAACTATCAACAGATAACACTCATTCTCATCACATATTCACATTGACACATTAAATTTAATTTATCTTAGATAAAGCAACTTGTTCATCTCTTCTACTTCCATAAATACAATCATTTGGACTAATAGTTTATGACAGTAGTAGTTAAAAACACTATTTTAATTATAAATTATCATTATATAGATTGTTTATCTTCAGTTATACCACAAATTTAACACTTTTTGTTATATATACTGTTAATAAATTTATAACTACTGAAAATATGCAAACTTTAAAGGAAATAAACTTTAATAACAAACCTCTACGATATAGTTCCAGCCTTCTTCATTGAATAACTCTTGCCCGAAATGTAAATTATAAATTTCTTTAGCTTCTTTAATTTTTTCTTTAGTCACAATAGGACCCACAAGCCATCGCTTTATTAAATACTGCAGACCAAAGAAAACTGTCTTTGGAAATTTTCCACCTCTACTTTCAAAGTAGGAATATACAAAGGTAGTATTTTCAGGATATTGCTTATGATGAGTGACCTGGAATAGCAAGAAACATTAAGATTAGTCAAAGGTTATATGACAGCTTAGTGAAAATATACACAATAAATAAAATAACTGCATATGATTCTGTTTCTCTAACTGATCTTAATTTTATATTGCTTGAATTGTTATCTGGGATGGGCATTTTTTCCATCAGTATTTTTCTCCAATATTATACAGTAGTATATAATATTGACGATAGTTTTCTACTAAACATTGTATAAGTAAATAAAGACATAAGATTATCTAAATATGATATACAAACAACTTGAACGAATGACATTGCTTACATTGTTCAAATTCAGTGATCAATAAATAAAATGAGTTAAAGGAAATAAATTAAGTGGAGCAATGGCATGAATCTAAATAAATAAGTTAAAAGGTGTTGTACTAAATACCATTTACTAAAAATTCTTAATTATTTGAAATTTACTTTTTAGTAGGAAAAAAAAAAGCAAAAACCAAGAGCAATTGTTAGCAAGTCTCGAAAAAGAAGGAGAGAAAATTTCAAAAGATTCAGAATTAATTTCATGTAGTAAATTTGCATGCTGAGGGGAAAAGCCTGATCTTTGTTCACAAGCAAGAGACAAATATGGACATGTTTTAATTCATTTGGCCTCATTAACATAGTATAGTTTATTCAAGTTTACTTGATAATTTGACAACAATTTTCAGTAGACCAAAAGTTCAGGTTACAAATTTGGCTAGAACTTCTATTAAGATATCCATCATTGTCTCTTGCCTACAAAGATCAGGCTTTCCTTCCTTAAAGCATATAGATTGACAAGTTTTGTCGACTCCCGTAGATTATACTAAGCTTGATCAGTTGACAAAAATGAATCCACTATATTGACAAGATTTGATAATAACATATTGCAATGTTTGAGTTACCAGAGTAAATTTTTGGTCTACAAATGTAAGTGTTTGAAGTGTGTGTATTGCGGAGAAGAGTGGGAATAAACTGTATCTTGAAAGGAATAACTGATAATTCTTCTCTGAAATATAAAAATATACCTTACCCCTACCTTTTCTCTATTTTATAACAGAACTTAGAAGGATGAATTATGAGATGATTGCTCAAATCCCATATAAAAAAAAATCTCCAGTTGCACCTTTACACTAAAAAAATTATTCTATATTAAAAACTAAAACAAAATTGAGACAAATGTGTAGCCATATGTGTTGAGCCACTATTTATTCCATATAGTTTATTCAACTTTAAATGATATTACCCAATTATTTAAATAAATATTATTCGGCATAACTACAGTAATGTGTCCCTCTCTCAGCTTTATTTCCCCATAACTTTTTTTTAAATGTATATTTTCTAATGAAAATTTTTCAGAAATACAATTTAGATTGTATCGATTACGATTATTTGGTGAAGAAAAAAAATTAGCTAAATGCATATTTTTTAGTGAAATCTTCCAAAGGTACGTTTTCGAGGGTGTAGATTACGATTATCTAGATAGAAATTGGAAAAGAATTTGAGAGGGGAGAAATAAAGTCAGTGGAGCACACTTCTGTACAGATTTAACGAATGTCTACACGAATATGACTCGACCAACCAGCGCTGGCTGATTTGTTATTGTTGATGCGACGAATTTCAAAAGGAAATATGTACATTTTTCTACCAAATAGCTTAGTCGAAGGTTCTGGAAACTTTTGCTTACTGTTATAAAAGTTGCCGAATGTAATTTCAGACTAGAACCGTTCAACAATTCACACAAAACTATGTCTCTCTGCTCAGATGAGTTGGTCTTTCTCCCGTTTTCACTTTTCTTACTTAACATGCTAGTATTGTATTCAATAAAAAGCCACCAATCTTTACTGTAGTGTCGAATCACACACACATTGCTTATATAGAGTAATTTTAAATCTTTCTACTTCTTTCATCATCAATAACTATGAACTACTTTCATAATGTTATCTAACCATAACATCATGAAAGTAATATTAAAGAAGATTCATTCCTAACTATTATGTTCATTATTTCATGAACGTTGTTTCATTAAATTCTTATTACGTACAAATATAAATGATGCAGCTTAATAACATGTATGAAAACTCAAAAAAATATTATTGTAGTAATTCTTGTCTTTACACACCGTCTACCTAAAACTGAACTACCAACAAAGAATTAAGGATTAAAACTCCACACTAAAGTATTAGTCCTTCTGACTCTCCTGTTTTCTTTATGCGAAGTTGCGTTAATAAATTGAATTCTGCAACCGATAAATCTCCTGTGTGTAACAATATTCAAATAATGAATTATAACAACCGAAAAGGAAAACGATAAATTTGTACAACTTTAACGAAAAAATGTTTAACTTGATTGAAAGTGGGACGATTGAAAGCTACCCAAAAGGACGGGAGAGGTGGGCTTGCAATACAACAATTTTTATTCGTTAAAAACACGTCGGTTAAAATTCAAACGGACGTTCTTTGCTAAAAACTTCTGTGAATGAAGCTGAGTTCTAACCTACGAAAATTGAGAGATAGAGTTGCGTGACCATGACAACGAGAAAGTATGCCTGCAAGTATGATACAAATGGTGAAAACAACCATAGGCTGAGATCAGTCTCCTGAACAAGTTGCTGGGGTGCCGCACTGATTGGCTAATTTTAGCCAATTTTAGCCAATGCAAAGCGTCGAGACGAAATTGTTGGATCGATTAAGAAATATAAGAAATGAATTTGGCCAATAAGACGAAGTGTTAATAATTTCGGCTACGTCTGGAATTGCTGTTTTTATAGCTAATATGTAGGTTAGCTGATTTTAATGATGGAGACGAGCTATGAAGGCTAGGGATGTACAAATCACTACACAACTATTAGGCTTTTAACATCCTCCTAAATTCTAGCATTTCGTTCAAATCGTGGACTTGATGCTACTAATTCACGAGAACCAACATTATTAGCATTAGGCTTTTGACATCTTCCTGCAATTCTGATTTGATTTGGGGACTTGATATAACCGCTTCTTGAAGGCCAACACCATCGCCATTAGGCTGTATTTTCAGAATAAGTATTAAACGTTGCGCTAGGTGTTTTACTTACAGTCATTCATTGTGGCACTCAACAGTGACAAGCTGCAAAGGACGATTATCCTTTTAATCTATAGCAGATAGCCTGTCTTGGATTCGAACTTCAAATGTTTAAGTGCAAAAGTCAAAACCGCTGACGAATAATATTACTATATTTGGTAGTATTGACTAGATGTAAATGCTTCTAACGATTAATAATTCTGTATTTGGTAATATTAACCAGAGTTATTTTGGTTATATCCCTGAACTCTATTATAACGCTTACTGACATTTTTTCTAGTCAATCATCTCTGGCGTCGTTTTGTAGGGCAGTGAGAGACAAAAAGAATAGTTTAATTTTCGCGCCTAAATGCTTTATGGAAGGTTCTAGAACTTTTTGACGGGCTTATAAAAGCTCCTGAGTTCAGCTTCCTATAGGGAATTGCCTTACTGCGACCGGAGGTTATGTGTCATTAGACCTGCGTTTAATTAAGATATTTTTCATCCCCCAATTTTCTCTCTAAGAAATTATTCTTGTAACTGGAGACTAAATTTATGAGACATTTCAGCTCTCACCTTTCGACAATTTCATCATTTCTTGATTCACACACATAACATGCAAATAACATAATGTATATTACATATATTTAAAATGATAAGTGTTATCAATAACCTTACTGAAGATAATTCTTTCTCTTATTGATTATTCAATGTGTTAAATATAACTCTACTATAAATCCATTTTTCCAATATGTATTATATATTTTGGTTTAGGTGCAACTTTATCCAATGTTGTCTTGTACATTTTATCTTCACATATTTCAAAAACTGCGTTCACAGCTACTCTAGTCTGTTCGTTACATTTTCAGCAGATGATAACTTACAACTACCTCAGGTACTTCGTTGATTAACTAAAGTTTTATTCAAGTAGTTTGTGTAACCCTTTCAGCTGAACCAGATGCAAGGTTATAAGTGGGTGTCTATCTTTCTACAACTCATTGATAACAACTTTATATTAAGCGTAACAAATTCAGGGCCATTGTCTGATAGTAAGTTGGTAGGTCCTCCAAAACGAAAGAATACTTTAGACATACAAATGCTTCAATCCGTGTTGAATATGAATCCACTGTGATTAAAATGTCGCCAATATTTGAGATATATGCCTAAGCCATATAAACACATTCCCCAGAGCTCACAAACAAGCCATGTATCATTAGTTTTTATTAAATGCAGCCTGAACTTTTGACAACTACCACAATCTAGTTGATTAGTCTTGAAACAGGAAATGAAACATCAACGAAATCTTATTATGAAGGCGTTGTCACGAATCAATACGTCTCTGAGATATATAATAAGAGGAATTGAAAATGATTTGATATATAGCCAAAAGTCAAAAAGAAACTGTTAGCGTCAGGACTGTCTACTTATCTAGCTCATTTCTGTCATCATTGAGAGACGGCATTTAGCTTAGATGTCTTTAAGTTAATGCATCAGGCAACTCAACTAATGAATCTAATTCAAACATCAACGCCACCAGAAAGAAACATCTTGCTTTAAAACGTTCGGTTTATAATTTTGTATTGACAGATATAGTTATACACCCACCTTTTTCATCGATGAAGCTCTTTACCGTTATTTCTTATGGTAATTTGACAATGTAAACGACAACAAAGTAATGTTTAGCAACTAAAGTGCAGACGTTACTGATTTGCAGAAATGTCACTGCTTCGTTACACATACTCTGCGTTACATCTAAATTCAATACCATTACATTTTGGAGGTCTTCGAAGAGTTCTGGAAATGTTATCTTTAAATTTAACTATAGATTATTAATAAGAATTATTATCAAAATACTTCAGTAGATTCAGCAAGGTGCTGTAAAGACTGGTATTGATTTTAAACTCAAACTAGAATCAAATATTTTGTTGTTGTTGTTGTTTAGACCTAGATAATCTCGGATCGAGCAAATCTATGATTTAAGGCATTCCATCCGTGATCACTCTGTCTTTCCATTTCAGTGTCTTCTACTATAGCCTCGAGCCGATCAAAGCCTTATGAGTGGATTTGGTACACGGAAACTGAAAAGAAGCTCGTCGTGTGTATGT
>JAOPUL010004744.1:7256528-7267270 GCA_027564515.1 Octopus rubescens
CTTTTGGGAATTAGAATATTGCACCTGTTATGTCTTATGGACATCTCAATTGTACATATATATATATATATATATATATATGTACATTCTTTCCTTCAATAAATATATTATAAAATGTTCACGTGTTTTGTTCCTGTTTACAATACACGCAGCCGGCCAAATCTATAATAATCTTACACCAAAGACCACTACGACAATAAAGACCAATTCACCTATGCGACAATGGTGACTAAACGCAACAAATCTTAACAACATACCGTATCATCGCGACAATACTATTACGTGCTTTGTATAAGTTATTAGTTTGTATTTTATCGTATATGCAAAATTTATGCCAATTTGGGGTCAAACGTAAGGCCTATGTTTTTTGTTTTATTCTTTTATAGATAATAGTTTATTGCTTATGTGAAGTGTGATGCCTTTTCAGTATTGTTCTGAGTCTTTGTGAAACGGGTAAATGTTGATTCATTTGTATTGAAGTGTGTTGTTTGTTGTACACCGATATTGAATTATATGATGATAGAGACGTATATTTTTGATTATTTCTAATCATCACTACCACTACCAAAATAACAATGAAATCTCCCTTAAATCACACCCTATATTTTTTTTAATGATATCTTATACAATGTAGTTTTGGAACTAAACAACAATAGCAACCATCATTTGCACTATTATATGTTTTTCCAAATTAACAGAAGTGTAATGGTTTTCGCAATAGCTTATGAAGCTCAATATAAGTTTTATTTTATTTCCATTTTATTGCAGCAGAGCTACACTTATACAAGTGTAAGACACTACACTTATTACAAATGTAAGATACTACACTTATACAAGTGTTGTGTCTTTCATTGACTATTTGAATGAGCGCTTACAGCCTATCCTGAGATCGACGGTACACAGTCTACATGTTATGTTTGCGCTCTTCGGTCATTTCAAGCCATTTGATTTCACAACTGTTTTATTGCCATACATTTCACTTCTGGGTATCTCTTCTACGTATCGGGTGAGATATGGCTTTTTCACGAGAGACGTGTCTTCTAAGAATTTGGTCACTTCGACTTGAAAACGGCCATTACAGACTAGAAGGGATTCTACGACGAGAAAGAAAGTCTTTATCATATTCGTGCCATAACTGTCCTCCGTATATATTAAAGGAGATATGCTTAACACACCATCCAGTTTTACACCAACACTTTGATCTTGGATTCTTTTATTGGAGTTGGCTCTGTTGCAAGCATTTGAATCAGTCTTCTGATTTGAGGATAACATAGTCCCTTCACTCGTTGATTCCAACCATACCTTGCTTTGTGTATTGCCATTAATCGTCTGATGGTGCTGGTGGGAATATTTTCTTGTGAAGGTTCATCGCAAGATAGTTAGGTACGGAGCTCCGAACATATGGGTAACACCATGAAATGTTGCTCTATGACCTGGGGCATAAGCGCGGTTTCTTTTTCTCTGATTTGTGAATGGGGATCCTCTACAACGAGTTCAGAATTTGGAAAGGCCAATGACTTCCTGTTGGGTTTCTCACAAATATCGACATAGTGGTTAGTTTCTCTTTGTCTGCCTCCACCAACATTCATTTTTTTTTTTCTCACATCTATAAGACATTTTAAAAGAACAAGAAACATTCTGAAAGACAAATCGCTCTCCTCTACACCAACATCCGTAGTGTAGAGATGGAATCTACGCTTTTGTAAAACCAGCCCTTCCCACCACTCAGCCCTTTCATATGAAAATTAGCAACAAGGATTTTCCATTTTTCTCACCCGAAATTTCTTTGTCATTCCTCTGAGTTCAGCTATTATTTCTACCACTCCTCAAATCACCAACATATGTTGGACTATCTCTTCTTGTATTGAAGGCATCTGTCTCACCTCACCTAACCTCTCCTCTGTTACTATAATGGACTGTTACTATAATCTCCTTGGTTTTAAACTACACTGACATTGCTGGTAAATGGATTTAATTTTTTGCCATCGTGAACTGTTTACGTGAGTTAGTTTTTTCACCTACCCCTATCCCTGATAACACACCGGCACTCCAAACACTGTCTCTCTTTCTCGCGTCTTTCAACAGAACACAGAAGAAACGTTACACATATCAAGTGTAGCAGAATGGATAGACATAAGCAAAATGAAAAGCTATTTTTCTCTCTCTTTTATTAATAATTGTTGTTCGGTCGTAGCAGAAAACACCACTATAAAAATCATGTTTTAAGCATTGCTCTGATAGGTTAGTTTTTGAGCGTAAATTGTTCCCCAAACAGTTGTGCCAAATTAGCCGGTAAACCAATCACGTATTTCTTGGCGGAAAAAAAAACTATTCACATTGCTTTGAGCCCACCAATTTCTATAAAAGAATTTGTTTTTCTCTCCAAAAGGGAGACTTACTTGCTTTTGACTCTAGGATGCTATCACTTGCTTGTTTCGCTCCATAAAATTCATCACCGCCGATTTACGCCGACAACGACAACACCATAAGTCAACATGGAAGTGCAATGCCAAATGCAAAAATATTACGTTCTCTTCATAGAACACTTGTAATATATGTATTACCAGTTCTTTCGGTACAATTCACTGTGCTATTCTTGTTTATGTCTCCCCACAGACATGTATATTCTAACAAGTCGTTTCCTAAATTCAATACCACTGATTTTCAATAAATACTGAATAAACTCGCAAAAGCTGTTAATCTTCTCCTCAACAATAATGTTTAAATTAGCGGTTTTCACCTGTTACACAAGAAAAGCCCTCTACAAAACATTCTGTACACATGAACATTACATAACACTTAAATGCCAAACCTTACAATCTCCAACGAGCACTTATGGCGACTTCACATGCATAATGTTGTCAAAACTAAATTTCAAAAATCAAGTTTCTTCTTCAGAGCCAGTAACTATTTTCAACTCTGGTCAGTTATCAACATCCTAAAGACCACAAGTTCGACCTACTTCAAGGTATTACTCACGTTTCTGGGACTCTGCTGTTATTACACACTCAAGCATTCTAAATCATATCTTTAAAAAGGCCTCCCTACTGATTAGTAAAGATAAACATACCAGCACACTACAATCACTAGTTCACAGGTATCAAGTGACAGGGGAAATCTATGACTCGTCCCTTTTCCCAGCTCTGCACAAGATACTCTATGCCAGCAATCCATAAAAAGCCTCTTGACAGGATGACCTTTCGTTCGTGATTATAGAATTATTAGAGGATCTTTTAAAAACAAAATGAAAAACCGTTGGGGCATAGAAACACTATACCAATTTTACTTGACATAAGAATTTTACAATGAATTGTTGAATTGTTGCCAAAAATTACAGATATCAAAACTTACATTAAGAAACAAAAAAATATAATTGAAGAAACAAATTTATTGAATCTGAACTCTACAATGTTGTTCAGGATTTAGAACGATATGAAGAATGTAAGATGCTGTAATTTTATAATAGATGCCATTTTTATAACTTTACTAGCAGTGGATCCCGGCGTTGCTTGTGATTGGAATGAAAGATCCAAGAGAAAGGATGAGTTAGTTTTTTTCACCCAGGGGCCGTAATAGACAAAATCTCGAAACTATTATGATTCCACTATAATGATGGGAACATGATGCACAAATGTTCCAAATTTGAAGAAAATCAGTTGAAAATTGTAGAAGTTATGACGACATGGATTGTTTTGACTCGTTTTTTTTCTCACTAGAGGGTGCACTAAACAAAATGTTATGAGTGTACAATAATGTCAGAATCATAACGCATGTTTGCTCCAAATTTGAAGAAAATTTGTCCACCACCAACATTTATGTAGCTCGCACATGTGGAGCCAGTGGCATTGTGCCACCCTAATGTGGGTGCACTCATCATCTAGAAGGTAAATGAGGTGGGCACCAAAGCTAGCAATGCACCACTGTTTGGCTGTGAGGCATATTGGAGGCAGGCAAGGTGGTGCTGGTTGAGTGATGCCTCTAGCTATTTGAGAGTAGCCTTGCATCGGATGTCATCCCAGTTGCGTTGGACGTTCACAATTTGGGGGACCGTGAGCCCATCAGTGGTCCAATCAGCAAGGGCTAACTCAGGTACCTGGGCCACATTCGCCTCAACTAACCCATGGAGTATGTCACCAAGGAGGGTGTGGCTGGAGGAACTGAGGAGAGGTAGGCCGGCAGAGCCAGGTCCACCGCAGATTGTAGACCTAGGCCACCGAATCTTATAGGCAGTTTGGCCTGTTGCCAACCAGTGCTGTCAAAACTAATATTGCAAATCAGTTCGGCACACCACTGGATGTTGCAGTCAAAGTCACTAATGACAGTCTCTGAATGGATGACAAGGTGCACTGCACAGCGAGAAAAGGAGCCTGGGCAGGGCAAAGCAATTCCTTAAAAAGAAGAGTGCCGGGTGCATGTCAATGAGGTGCAGTCTCTCCGTCATCCTGGACAAGTCCTCAAGCTTAACCTTCAGGCACTCCAATATGGCTTTCAGGAGGATTGGGGAGCCAATGATGTGGACAGCATCCTTAGGTATCAGCTGAGCCCCCACCAAGACAGACTGGATGCTGAGTACGGCACATCAAAATTCGGCCTCGCCGTAGCTTATATTGATCACCTCCAACTTGGACGGGTTGATCGCGAGCCCAAGAAGCTTGAAGGATGGTATAACCTGCATGAGAATAACCAACATCATGAAGCTGACTCTATCTGGAGTGTATGTATCTTGTCGTAAACTGCATAAACAATGTCAGATAAAATAAAACATATGACACAAGGATACAGAACAATGGACACTTATCTTTCCAACGAATTAACAACTTAATTCCATTAAATAGTTGTTAAGGATTAAGTTCATGCAAACGAATGTTTAAAAGTAATACAAAAGTAATACAAAGGAGACATTTTTCGGAAAGTCGTTCAGGATAAAACTAAAAAATATAATTATCAATTTTCATGTGGCAGAAGAAACATTGTGCATTTGAAGAGATGCTATACAGGTGTCTTAGACAATATAGTCAAACGTTTATAATCATATTTTGGTAAGTTCCTCTGCAAGTGTATATGACAATAGAGTTCAAAGATTCTTTAGAAGAAGGATATAGTTGTATACGGACTTTTTCCATTTTTGTACGAATGGAATGAAATCATTACGCATTGTACGTTAACAGCACGTCACAACAATTGCTTCTACTTGTAGAGATCAAGAAGAGTAGCGAGTTTGCAGAATTGTTATCACACTGGACAAAATGCTTAACAGCATTTCGTCTGTCTTTATGTCCTGAGTTCAAATTCTGCCGAGGTCGACTTTGCCTTTCATCCTTTCGAGGTTGATGAATTAAGTACAACTTGAGCACTGGGATCATTTCAATTGATTATGGCCCTCCCGCCGAATTTCAGACCTTCTACCGACATTATAAAGGACTTAATGAGATCAAGGGGATCAGAGCTACTTGTAATTTTTTATAGTGCCTTTAGATCAGCGGTCCCCCAACCATTTTTGCTTTCACCCCAGACCGAGAGATTATGCACATAACAAATCACAATAAAGTGCATAATATATAATTTAATAAATACATATGTAAGACATTACCTATATAATACAAAAACACCCTACAGACTGCGATAGTCAATAAAATGGAAAAACAAAATTACTAGTTTACAGAGAGTTTAGAGAGCAGTTCTTCAAATTATACTTCAAGTCCTTTTCAGCGATGATAGTTCCTCAGTTGTCACTAACAAGACAGTTGTTTCTTTGCCACTTGGCTGCCTTATGGTATCATACATCTTCTTCATGTGGCTACTTGCAGTGATAGATTCGTCAGCCAGGTTCCTAATGTACTTGTTTCAGTGGTAGATCTTTAATAAAATACTAGCAAACACTAGGTTAAGGTTAGATTGTTGTTGTTGCTGTTTAGCCCCAAGTAGGGCCCCTAGATCCATGAGGCCTCTGTGTGCCTCATACCTAATGACAGCACTACACTTACCTCTACTGCCACTGCCCCTCTCCACCATCACCTACCTCTACTCTGACTACCCCTCACCACCATCACCTACCTCTACTGTCACTACCCCTCACCACCATCACCTACCTCTACTGTGACTGCCCCTCACCACCATCACATATCCATATCACCATCACATACCTATAGTCGCCTTAGCCACCCCCACCCTGCAGACAAATCAATGCACTGGACCCTAATGTATTTATTTGACAGCAAGTAACAGCATTCATAGATGAGAATTCATCCCCTGGACCTGTGAGGGACCCTGGACAACTACCCAGGGTGACCCTTGCCTTACAATAGCAGTGGCCCCAAGTCAACTCTAATTAAGTAGCTCTACAATCAAAGATATTCCAACCATGAGAGTTGTGCCTTTTCTTCAGTCATGGAAAACCCAGGACAACATAATCCATAATGTCTTCTCTTTTTTTTTTATGTAGATAATAAGGTGGGAGATTTAAGGGAGATTTGTCTGTTTGTGTAAAAGTTTCCTCAGTGGTTTGCTAGTAAAGTTAGATTTAAGGTTTCGGTTGAGACTTTTTTTTTTAACATTTTCACAATTTATTGAAAATGTAGATAATTTAATAATTACATATATAACACGTATGTATATGAAACATATAATTAATACAAAATTACATTAAAATACAAATACAAAACCAAAGAAAACATAAACATGGGTGAAGAAATAAAAAAAAAAGAAGAAAAAAAAGGAAGAAGAAAGAAAAAACATCAATTCAATGGTCGCACACCACAAGGTTCAACGGAACCTACTGAAGCAAGCTAACATGCTCGCAGCATTACCACGGGTGATGGTAAGGCTAAGTCATTGGAACAGCCTAGCACCCTCACGTGTATCACCTGACACCTCGGTAAGGCGAGCCGCCAACAATGACAAGAACTCCACTGTTAGCGGCCCAGCCCTTGTTAGAGCTTAGGATCAGGGTAAAAGTTAG
Organism: Octopus rubescens; assembly: GCA_027564515.1. Taxonomy (NCBI): domain Eukaryota; kingdom Metazoa; phylum Mollusca; class Cephalopoda; order Octopoda; family Octopodidae; genus Octopus; species Octopus rubescens. Next base: position 7,263,487 of record JAOPUL010004744.1, read on the forward strand.
GGTTTAGGTTAGAGGCTACAGTCAGAGTGAGAATTAATCAAATCAAATCAAATTGTATTGGCAAGTAAAAAAAAAACATCATATGCTTAAGCCATGCAAAAAAAAAACCCCAAAAAAACAGTTATTGTTATATACAATTATATACAGAATCCCTGCAGTTGTCCAGGGCTGCTTTGAACAGGGACGTGGTGGGCACCTGGATGACTTCTTGTGGAAGTTTGTTCCACTGGGCTGCGATACAGATGGAGAATACATCCTTCCTCCTATTAAATCGAAAGTGTCGATAGTAAAGTTTTTGATCATGCCCACAGAGACCTCTATCCAGCGCAGGGGTAAAGAATTCTGCAAATGGTAGATTTAAATTCTCGTTAATGATGTTGTAAGCCAGGATGAGATTTCCCCGCATTCTCCACCGTTTGAATGAAGGCAAATCCAGCTGTTACATATGTAATCTTTGACAATCCTGTGACCATTCGGGTGGCTAAGTGTTCGACCCATTCCAGGTGTTGGATGTCTTTCTGAAGATATGGATTTGAAGCCTGGATGCCATATTCAAGGATGGGTCGGACCAGTGTAGCATATAAGGGAAGAAAGACCTCCATTGACAGGTTGACAAAGGATCTTCGGATGAGGAATAGATTCCTTCATGCTTTATTCGCTGCCTCAAATGTTAAGGATACAGTGTTGTTGTTGTTTAACTCCAAGTCAGTCCTGATCAAGAGCGATCCACCCATGATCATCTTATCTTTATCGTATGTTCAAAGAACCCAGGACCACGCTCTCAAACGTGTTTACATATATATTTTTTTTTTTTTAATAAAGCAATGATGGTGTTATTTGAGGGAGTTTTGGCTGCTATTTCTTGCAGTGTGAATGATTACTTAGGTGATTCCTATGCTCCTTTGTTGGTTCAAGGTTAATGCGTTGATTAGGTTTGGCGTTAGTCTATGTTTGTGTTTGTGTTAGGGCGTAAGTAAAGGTTGAATCAGATATAAAAAGAAAACAAAAGTTTACTGAGCTTTTCCAATTTATTAATATTAATTGCTTGAATAATTGATTGTTGCACCAGTTCCTGCATTGTGCTGTGCAATCAACATTTATATCTGGCAAGTCAGGACAAAAGACCTGGCAATCTGTCAGGTATAAAATCGGTTCCACACTTGACAAGTTCAAACATGAAACTTGAAGCTGAAGCTGAGGTGGAAAACGTTCTAGGTATTTTTGTGTCAGCTGCCGCCATTCCGATATAGATAAATACTAGCCAATACATACGCACACACACACACACACACACACACACACACCTGTGTGCTCTCCCGTATGCTCATACAAATGTGCTTGCATGCACGTATTCTTATGCACACAAACACACACACATGTACACCACACACACAGTGCCAACACAGGCATGTATGGACACAGGCTACACATTCACATACATTACAAGTATACACAACATTCATGCATATACACACATACAGCCATACTCATATTGACATGCACACATACATACACACTAACGTGTGTGATCGTCCGTATACTCATACAAACATGCGCAAACCTATGCACATATATTTACATGCACATACACACTTTCACACACAGACACAATACCCACAAGTACGCACCACATTTACACACAGGCACTCACATATACGCTACCTGTACACATACACCAAACATATACACAACATTCACACACAAACATACAGCTGTAGACATGCACACACACTCATGAACACAAATCACACAGGTATATACACACATTCATTATCACAGGGGGAAATTATCTTTTATGTGACATATGTCAGATAATTGCAGAAAAATATTCAAAATTAGGAAATTCACTGCAGAGGTACAATACAGGGTAAGACAAGATTTGACTTGGTGAAAATCTAAGCTATATAAAGCTTTGAAACCCCTTGTTAAAAGCTACATGAGAAGGACTCACAAAAAACTGAAAACATGTATGCTTTTTAATTATATAATAGCATTTTATAGACACAGGCATGGCTGTGTGGTAAAAAGTTTGCTTCCCAACCACATGGTTTTGGGTTCAGTCCCACTGTGTGGTACCTTCGACAAGTGTCTGCTACTATAGCCTCTGGCTGACCAAGCCTTTTGAGTAGATTTTGCAGACGAAAACTGAATGAAGCCTGTCACATATATGTGTGCATGTGTATACATGTATGTATATGTGTGTTACTGTTTCCTTACCTTGGCATCATGTGATAGTTGTAAACATGTGTCACCATCATGCAAGTAATGTCCTCCATTTCCAATCTCCCATGGAAACATGTCTGGTCATGGGGAAATATTAACTTACTTGGATACTGGTGAGGATTGATGACAGGAAGGGTATCTTGCAGTAGAAAATCTGCCTCTACAAATTCTGTCTGACTCATACGAGCATGGTTAAAGTGGATGTTAGAACAATGATGATGATTCAAGCAGTAAATAACTTAGAATCATTCCTTTGATGATTTCTGAATAGCAAAATCATGAATGAGACAAACATGTATATGTTTGTTGATTAGGTAGGGGTTTTTTGGTTTTGTTTTGTTTTCTGCAAAATATGTTAAGTTGAAAATTCAAAAAGAAAATCATTTTTACTTTCTCAAAGCATTATGGTGTTGGTCTCCCAATCATAGGATCATGGATTCATTTCCTGCACAAGACAAGTATCTTTGAGTAAGCCACTTCAGTTGAAGTTGTTCCACTCTATTTAGTTGAAAATGAGTTCTAACTTTGTTTGTGTAGCTCTCTTTCTCCTATAACTGTCACATCCTCAATGTTCCACTGGTTTGAGGGTGGAAGGTTCAAATGAATGTCTATGTCTCCTCACAACTACATCAGCACATACTACCAGGTTATACTGACTTCATCATCATTATCATCATCATCATTTAGCGTCCGTTTTCCATGTTTTCATGGGTTAGACGGTTTAACTGGAGTCTGGCAAGCCAGAGAGTTGCATCAGACTCCGGTCCGTTTTGTCCTGGTTTCTATGGCTAGATGCCCTTCCTAACATCAACCACTCCAGAGAGTGTACCAGGTACCTTTAACGTGTCACCTGCACAGGTGTTTTTAATGTGTCACCAGCATGATATCTAAATTTATAAATATCTCATATTTTCTTCTATATCTGCATCCATAAACATGTTTCTGAATAAATTATCTCCTCCAATAGCAGGCAACACAGTTTATCACTCTCTAAACCCAGAATGCTAAGTGCAAACAGTTTTTCTTGAAACATGGTGGCTCTCTGCTCATTTCTTAATCTCGTTAGCTGTGAAAAGGATTTTTCACCTGAACAATTTGTTACCATCAAACATAACAATAGTTGCAATGCTACTTTAACAGTAGAGAAAACTAAATAAATCTTGTTTTGGAAAATGATTAGATAAAGATCTTTGGGGCAAATTTATTCTTTCCCTGGATAATTTTGCATGACATAAACATAAAATACCGTAGTTCACCTATAAGGTTAATATTCTTTATTATTTTGGCACAAGGCCAGCAATTTTGAGAAGTGGGACAAATTGATTACATTAACCCCAGTACTTGACTGGTATTTTCTTTTCTTAAGCTCAAAAGGATGAAAGCCAAAGTTGACTTCAGAAAGATTTGAACTCAGAATGTAAAGGTGCAGGCATGGCTGTGTGGTAAGAAGTTTGCTTCCCAACTACATAGTTCTGTCCCACTGCGTGGCACCTTGGGCAAGTGTCTTCTACTATATCCTCGGGCCGACCAAAGCCTTGTGAGTGGATTTGGTAGACGGAAA
>JAOPUL010004744.1:7388563-7401790 GCA_027564515.1 Octopus rubescens
CTGTGTATATGGACTGTATGTATGTTTATAAGTAGGGAAATAAATATGTGAGCTAGCATGATCCCCGAACCTCCCAAACCAATATCAACAACATACATTTCTATCAACAAATATTCCAAAACTAACCTTATACTGTCATACCCTTTTTACCAAAAGTCATGTATTGTACACCTCGTAAACAACCCCACCCCACCCCCGACACACACTCAAATTCGTCTTTAATTTGAAAAACATCTGGCCATTATATTTTATTCACCAAAAGTGGCATATTGAAATGGAACCAACAGGAGGACACTTTTACAAGCCCCTACTGAAACACCCCAACACATCCCAACTTCACTCTCAATCAATTATCTTGTTTCCACCATTCACTATTTTCACTGTGTATATATATATGCCTTAATTCCTTTAAATCTTCATCAACACTCCTTAACTCCCACACTCATTAACCCTTTACCCTCCCCCACGACACACCCAAATATCTTATGTATAGAATTACACATCACAACACAGCCTGAGATCAGTTTGACAATCAGCACAGACGAATGCGAGAAAGTTCTCCAGGAACGTTAACCAGGAATCTTTTAAAATATCTCCCCACCGAAATTAACAAAGAACTTACTACATCTACAAAACCAAATTATAATATAAAATTAAAATTTTTTTAGAACTACAGTGAAGTCATTCTTTTTCTTTTTTTTTTCAGGCGTGTGGCTGTGTGGTTAGAGAATTGGATTCGCAATCGTGAGGTTGTGAGTTCGATTCCCAGACCGGGTGATGCGTTATCTCCTTGAGCAAGACATTTTATTTCCCGTTGCTCCTTCTACCTGGAGTTGCGACCGATAGATAGTATTAGCAATTGAAAGACCAATGGAAAAACATTGTTTCCTCAGTCCGATCTGACGAAGAGTCGATCGCCCATAAAAAAAAATTATCTTGTCTTCCATTTCCTTTTTACAATAAATACTTCACTGACTAATTACATATTTTCAGTGTTTTATATTCATGCAGTATTATGTACTTGAGATTTTTCTAATCAAATGACTAATGTATATAAAAATTTAAAGACTAATTCCTAATTGATATTACATCATATCTAGTTATAATCTACTGTTTTTTTAATTTATAGAATTCACCTTCTGTTACTATTTCCTCTCAGTTTATCTACTAATACATTTATATATACCCTGCTTCCCCTGAGCTAGCCTACAATTTAACAATTATGGTCTTCTGTAGAATTGTTACAAATGATGAACTTGTATCACATCATATTACATAATTATTAGTGAGTCACTTGATGAAACATTGTGTAGACTGTATTATATGAAGTCTGTGGTCTACTTGTTGTGATTGTTGTACTGATATTGTTTTTCTCTGAACTGAGTTTCAAAGGTCTCAAGGAGCTGATAACACATCAATAATAATAATAATAACTTCCACTTAACACTATATTATAATGATAATATTGATTTCTAACACTGGCATGAGACCACACATTTTTAGGGTAGGGAAGGTGATCATCACAAATTGTGTCAGCTCTCTTGGAAGCTATACTGCTAAAGACTGGTACTCACACATGTCATTTGGGTTGATTTCTATAGTTGAATGCCCTTCCTATTGCCAACCACTTTACAAAGTGTACTGAATGCATTTTCTCATGGCACCAACACCAGAAAAGTTGAATAGACCTCGATGAGACAGAACGTGAGGTACCTCATGACCCTAGACATTCTCTCTTCATTTAACCAACTACTACAAGTATGAACGCTAAATGTTTATTTGGATGGGGGGCGGGGTGCTTGTAAATGTAAACTTAGAGAGTACACAGCAACCTAAAATGTGTAGACTGAAGTTGAAAAGGAGAACAAATAATGATGGCAGAAAAGCCAGAAATTAGTATATGAGGAGATAAGGGGTGTAAATATAAGTATAGAAATACTTGACCTCAGGCATGTACACTTGCTCAGCTGAGGAGGGGAATTGGAGAGGGGGGCAATAATGTTAGAAGGAACAAGAGCATGATAAGAAGAAGGTAGGGATATGCAAGGGTGGTGTGGAGAAGATTGTCAATGGCAGAGGTATACTCACTTTTTCTGTCAGTGCATTTGTGTACTGTCTACACATCCTGCAGAGTAGGTTTGCTTCATTTCTTTTCAGCTTTCACTATTCTTCTACTTTCATTGTTCTTACCTTTCTGCTATACAATATTGCAGTTTATACACAAGTATTGTACAATCTGCTCTTTATATGGGGAGAGAGAGAGGGAGAGAGAGAGAGAGAGAACCAATCCCCTCGTTACCAACAGAGGTTATAGCTCCTTGGATCTTTTCTGCCCTATTCTTACTCTGGCTTACTATGCTTTCATAATATCCATATTAAACAAAACTTTGTCAGTGAAGGTTGTAGTTCCCCTAACCTGTTTCAACTGATTTTAGTTCTTCAGAAAATATTATAACTACTCATCATTTATTTAAAATGTTACCATCTATAATAATGTGCTTGTTTAATTCTAACTGAATATACTCTTTGTTATCCACTATTTCTATAACTTCTTTGACACTATATCTTTGGTTACCATCATCCTCTTAAGTGGTCAGTTTAAAATGACATTCTTTGACTCACACATTCTTATAAGGGACATTTTGTACCACTAACATCTTTTATTTCACTATCATAATGTATTCCTTTTCCTTGTAATAATCTCATATGTTCTAGGAAGGCATTTTATTTTATATATCACATAGTATCATCAGGTCGAGCTTACTCACATTTTTTACCTGCACACACCATCCATCTCGGTTATGTATTAGTTGAAGAAGGTCTTCGGGGAGGCATCAGTGTCTCTGGTGAGTTGATCTACAGTCATTGTGTTCAGATGATCTGCTCGAGTACAGCCAAGCTTTGACATCTATAGCAGCAGTTCACTTTCCAGCTCTTGTTTAGCTCACCAGCAGTGTCCTACAAAATGCAAGTGCCTTTCCTTATAATGGTGGAAACAGGCAGGAGATTTCCATAAAGCTGATTTTTGGTGGGAAGAGTTATTCAAGAGGTGTTCAAGATTACTCTTAACATTTGGGTGTGAGTTCCATCTAACTTAGATTCCAGATTTTTATTCACAATCAACAAGGATACATCACCAACATCAGTAGAAAGCCCATCAATAAAGTTGATGATTTCAAATACCTCATTTCTGAGATAGCCTCATCTGAAAAGGATGTAAAAACTCAGTCAAAGCATGGCTGGCCCTAAACTAACTGGGTGATGTCTGGAAATCAACCCTGTCAGACAACCTAATTTTTTTCCATGCAACAGTAGAGTCAGTTCTTCTATTTATAACACATATACTCATAGATAAGTCACTGTTTTTTTTATTATTATTCAAAACAGGAGTGCAAAAACTACATGTAACTTACATACCAAACCTTGCTCTGTGTTTAAAATTTGCAATACACACTAACATGTGCATGCATACTCACCTTTAAATGATTCATATATAGGATAGGTTGATCATATCACTAAGCAATCTACATGAATCCCTCCTCCTCAATGCACCATGCTCCCTTTGTAACTAGGGATGGACTTATCTGACCCCTCTCACCCATCTTGAGACATATTTACCATTACTCCTTTAATATTCCTTCCCCTTCTTTCAAACCACCTAGTATTGACATCCATCATTCACTCCAACCATTTATCCACTTCTATCACTCACTTGCTCCTCCTCCTTCTTACACATCTTGGTTCTTCTGTCATTACTGTCACTTCTATTTATCTCCTTAGCCACATAGCTCAAAGTGAACAAACATTTTATAGACTTGTAAGGACTCTCCAATGCTTGGGGTATATAGCAGCCCTACTAGGATTGGTGACACTAAAAAGAAAACACCCAGAACATTTTGTAAAGAGGTTGAATAGCAAGCAAGCAGAGGTGTGAGATCAAGACAGGTGTCTACCACACTAGTGCTGGTGCCATGATAAAATGCATCTAGTACACTGTAAAGTGTAAGGTTAGTCTTGCTGAGGATATGACAGTATCTGGTATCCTGATTAAATGCACCCAGTATATTCTATAGAGTGGTTGGTGTTAGGATGGGCACCCAGCTGTAGAAACTAAACCAAAAATGAAATGTACAAACCAGATGCTCTTCTCTGACCCCTTTAAGTGAGCAGTATCTTTGAATGAGAGCTGACTTGGACTGTGGTGACTTGTCTAATTCATGCCAGCATAGAAAACAGTGATGATAATGATGAAACAAATACATGTTGATGATAGCACACATCACAACAAAACAACCCTTTATGTAGAATTTGATTCTTCTATAAAGCAAATGTGTCTGTGAAAGACATATGTTATATTACTCATCTCTGTCTAAACTTCTCACTTGTAGATACACAGATTTGTTGACAAAATATCTTTTTTAAATTCATTCTATTTCTGATGGAAAAAGGTGATGAAAAAACTAAACCATGATACTAAAGGCAAAAAGTCAAGTTATTAGTTAGGCTCTCAGTTACATGTTAATATAATAAATATGATGAAGAGCATGAAAATTTTAAAGTTGAGAGAGTGATTTGTGTGTCGGAAAAATTAAAGGACTGGTAGAAATAAAAAAAAATCCTGAGAAATTCACATACTTGGGAATGTGAATTATGCATGAATTATGCATGGCTATTAGAACAAAAGTGTTTCAGTAATATTATATTTACTTGCATCCATGGATGCAAATAAATCACTGAATGCAAATATTGTGGATACAAATCATCACCAATAGGAAACATGAATGAAACTCCAGTGTCTTTTGACATACCTGGTTATACCACTATGGATTACTCAAGGAAACAGCACAGTATAAAAACAACTGAACTAAAAAGCAACATTTTACAATAGTTTTATAATGCTTAGCAGACTGCAAAAAACTTAAACTAATGGTACTATTTAAAAGAAAAACTATGCCAAAGGAAAAATATCCTAGTGATGTGCATGTTAAAATTCATCGAAAGGGATGAATGAACAATGCATTAGTATTAGTTTGCTTAGAAAAAAATTAAATGAAAAAAACTGGTCTTTTTCTTAAGTCAACATCATTACTTGTACAGGATCGGTTCTGGTTACATTTGTGTAAATCTGTAAAGATGAAATGACAGGAAAAGGAAACAAAGCAGTTATTGATCCCCGGAGGTTGCACATCACTTCTGTAGCTATTAGATGTTTTGCTAAATAAGGCAGTTATTAGAAAGTTGTTGAATGGTATCTGGTAACAAGGGACTAACAAAAGGCCTGGGTATTTTAGAATGTCATGGTTTAGCTATTGTTGTACACTGAGTGAAAGAGAAACAGGAAAGCATTCCAAGTGAAATGGTTATGAATCTTTAAGAAATTTGCATTTCCAATTTTAGGTGATCTGCTATTCAAGGAACTTCTAGGGCCAGAAAATAAACAAGTACTTTACTTGGATTATAGTTTAACCAAAACAGATTAACATATATTTCAGGGCGACAGTGACAACAGAATGTTTAGGATTTGGTAGCAATGGTTCATGGTAGACTGTCACCTATAATTCAAAGGACTCATGAAACCATTGTGTAGATATTATTCTTTTACTGGTTTCAGTCAAAGGACTGGCCATACTGGGGTACTGCTTTAAATAGTCGATAATATAAACTCCAGTACTTATTTTAATGTCAGGTACATGTTTTAGTGATCTCTATTTGTTAAGCTGCTAAGTTTGGGATACAAAGTAACGAATGGGAACACAGACATACACACATGTTCAGTCATTAATTTATTTTGTGGTCATCATCATCCTCCTACTTTAACGTCCATTTTCCATGCTGGCATGGGTTAGATGGTTTGACCGGAGCTGGTAAGCCGGAGGACTGTACCAGGTTCTAATCTGGGTTAAGAATTTATTTATCAACCACGTGGTTTCAGGTTCAGTTCTATCTTGGGCAAGTGTCTTCTACTATAAACCCAGACTGACCAAAGCTTTATGAGTGGATTTGATAGCTGGAAACTGAAAGAAACTCATTGTGTGTATCTCTTTGTCTTGACATCACGCATCAGTTGTAAACAAGCATCAGTCATACAACCAGTGTTGTTCATTTCCAATCTTCTATGAAAATATGTCTGGCCTGGGAAAATATTACCTTCCTTGGAAACAAGTGAGAGTTGGTGATAGGAAGGGTATCCAGCTGTAGAAAATCTACCTCAACAAATTCCATCTGACCCATACAAGCATAGAAAGCAGACATTAAAATGATGATGATGGTGTGTGTGTGTCTGTATCATCATACATCTGTTTTCCATGCTGCCATGATTTGGATGGTTTGACAGGAACTGGCCAATCAGAAGACTGCACCAACTTCTGTTGTCTGCATTGTCATGTTTTCTATGGTTGGATGTCAAGGGATTGAGGTAAACGCAGTTGGTTGGTGTTCCTAGCATAAACATGGCTTGTATAGAAAATACAAATGACTCAATGGTTGATAAATAAAATATATTAATGTATCAAATAGACACACGCATATACACCTTCTCTATGTACAAAACATATATGCAGTTCTCTATCTGCCATTTGTAATCCTAATGCCCATTAGATACTGAATACATTGTGAGTCTATTAGAAGTAGTAATGTAAAAACTTTAAACTGACCTGTTTATTCCAAGTATAGATCATTGAAAAATACAGCTATGATATGTATGGGTCTAGGACTTGGCTAGACTGTATTGGCAATCATCATCATTTAACATCCGTTTTTCCATGCAAGCATGGGTTGAACGGTTTGACTGGAGCTGGCAAGCCAGGGGCTATCTATGCTCCAGTCAGGTTTGGCATAGTTAGCCCCCGGCTTGGCAATGGTAGGGAGATTATTTCAGCTAAATTTATTTATTATTTAAATGCAACTGCAAGTGAAGTTGCACACACACAAAGCGACATATGACTTGTATGGGTCAAAGGCTGAAACCAGAATATAATTACAAAGGGAATGCAACTTAACTACTGCTGTGACTTATATACAAGTATATATGTTCATACTTCTCATTGTCCCACCATAAACACATTTGTCAGCTTTCTGTTCTCTACTTCTTTCTCAGTTAAGTAAACATGTCTAACTAGCTTACCTGACTTTTAAATGTGTTTCTGTCCTCTACTACTGTTTAGTCTACTTGGCTAAAACACTTTGCATTGTATTAACATATAATTACTTACAGCAAACGTTATTTAATTCCTTATTCCTTCACCACTTTCATGTGTAGTTGAGTTGTTTTAATCACAATCTTCTCTTATTATCTTTATGCTACTCTATTATTGTTATTTCCTGGTTATCATTTACCTTCACTACAAAAGTTGCTTTTCAAAAGATTCTTTGTACTTTTTTTACAATTTTCATTTCTACCTGCCTTTAGTCACTGTTAGAATGCAACTGTTTTTTTGTGAATTGATATTAATTCTTTGAGACATATAACCTATTGGAATCCTTCTCATGTCCTTTTCCAGTGATCTTGCTGTCTTCTAACTCTAGTTCATTGAATTGGTGACTTGCTAGTTTTCTGAAGTTACTTTTACAGGTTTACAAACCACTAAAAGTTTAAACTTTGTCATCAATAACAGTTTCCTATTTATTATAAATTTATTTATTTTCTGCAATATATTTTATATTTCCTGTCAATGACAGATAGGTTGGCCCCGCATCTTTGTTTTGGGACCAAAACATATTTCCCACTTAGACGGGCAAGTAAAATAATAGTCTATTTTTCTGAGCAAATCCAGTCTTCATGCTATGGGTACAGCCAGCTATGGATGTCTTCAGTTACATTTTCATTATTCTATATCTGTAACAATGTGTTTTTATATATGGGGTCTATAGTCTGACATCAATATTAAAACAAGAATATTACCTTATATTTCTTTTTCACTTTTTTTCTGTAGAAATATGCCTTGGAGGTTGGAACTCAAGCAATGGATATTCTTATCAAAGTGCTGGAGACCGACAAGTCAGTATTTTATGATACAATTAACTTCTTTAGTTTAATTTCCAAGTGGTTCTGCTAATCAAATTATTACTGTTGATACATAAGTTTTATTGCTTTGGATAGTTTGTAAGGTTGTCTTTGCAACCATAAGAATTTTAGTATTAAGTAATATAATGTACTGTAACTGTTTTCTAATTAACTATCATAAGAAATGAATTCTAACGTTTTAGGCAGGGACTCTTTATCAAGAAAAATCTCTTGTTAAAGATTCCTGCCATAAAATTAAACTTCTCATGGTAAATGAACTTTCTAACATTTGTGAATTTTATTAGCTAATTTTTCTTAACACAGACAGATTTTGTTGAGCTGTAGTATTTTTAAATTTATTTATTTAGCTGTGCTTCCTCTTATATAGATCATAATAATGTTATACAGATTTATTATAAATGTGTTGAACATTCTGGGTTTTCTTTTTCTTACAACACTTCTTGTTGCTTTGTATATTGTAGGAGTGATGCTGAGATTATTGGTTATGCTTTGGACACACTTTGTAACATAATGTCAAATGAACCTTCAGATGATGGTAAGTTTATAATATCATTTTACCTACTATTCACACACACATACATGTGCATGTAAAAATGTAAGGTAAACTTATGTTTTTAATAAATAGACATTTAACCTCACTGTGAAAAATAGACACTCTGGTAAACCACAGGTTTTTTTTTTCCTTTTCTCTTTGATTAAAGATCAATCTCTTTTGTTGGTGAAGGGAAAAAAACGTGGTTTAACCAGTATCAACTTTTCACAGCAAGACTGTAAGCACATTGAAATGCTTACTAAAAATACACACTTCTAAGTTTACCAATATCTATGTGTATGATATCAATGTGTAGTGCTTCTATTTATAAATAGATGTGTGTGTTTGCATAGAATTTTTCTTAATAAGAAGAATAAGTTACGCATATTATTTCTCCTTCACTGCCTCCACATTATTGATAAATAAAACTTAATATAAGCATTTCTTTGGGAATTGAAACTTTAAATGTTATGAGAATTATATTCATTAGAAATATTTTCATCATTGTCATTTTCTTCAATCCCATCTTCAATTTTAATATCTGCTTTTCTATGAGTGATCTAAAGTACTGCATATTTTGAATTCCCATGTCTTTTTCTCTGCTGGGACCAATTACCTAAGATACGCTAGAATCATTTTATCCCATCTTTCTCTTGTCTACTTTTGTTTCTTCTGCTGGATTTTATTATTATAAAACTGAATCAAAATTGCTGGCCTTGTGCCAAAATTTGAAGGTCTTAACATTTTTGTGACCACCCTACAGTTGGTGAGTTGGTAGAATTGTTAGCATGCCGGACAAAATGCATAGCAGCATTTCTTCTAGCTTTATATTCTAAGTTTAAATGCTACTGAGGTCGGCTTTGCCTTTAATTCTTTTGGAGTTGATAAAATAAGTACCAGTTGAGTACTGGGGTTGATGCAATCAACTCTCCACTTCCCCCCCAAATTTCAGGCTTTGTGCTTATAGTAGAAAGGACTATTATAAAACTGAATTCTTTTGTTCTCAGTTTCTAATTATATTGTTTCTTTTTCAGATTCTATGTCACTGACAGAAGATGAATTGTCAAATCACATTCCAGATGACTTAGGGGGTCAGTTCACTGAAATTTTCATAAAATCTACAGAGAATGTCACACTGTTACTGTTGTTATTGGAAGTGAGTAAAGTATTCACCCTCTCTTTAAATAAAACATTACCAGCTTAAGAAAATTATGCTATCTGAGATTATTATTTATATCTAGAAAATTTAAATTCCTTAACTCTTTAGCATTCAGATTACTCTGTCAAATGTAATGCTTATTTATTCACATTGTTTTGAATTAATTATGCATTTGTCTCATAGCTTCAAGATTTTGATGAAGTAATTGTTTATTTTTGGAATAACATTTTAAGGGAGGTTAGAGGCAGGATCTGGCCAGTTTGAAAATAAAGCCGGTAGAATATATGGGTCGGATATGGCTAGTTTAAATGCTAAAGGGTTAATACAAGAATTAACATTTTTGTGAACACCCTAATATTTTCTATTTTTGCATATGCCCTTCTATTTTTATTTCTTTGTTACCAATAGTTTTTAAATATTTATTTCCTAGTTGTCCATTTAGTTTCATTAATTTCAATCAATATTTCTGTTATTTCTTTTTTTTTCATTTTAACATCTATTTTTCTCTACTACTATTCCTTGCAAAAGTATTGATTTTAAGGCAGGATATTATAGCCAGATGCTGTTCCTTTCCTCATCAATCCTCACTCGTTTTTCAAGTGGGGGATCTTTTTATCCCACAGGTCTTTGAAAGCACACAATGACTAATGGTAATGTCAACAACATCACCAACATTTTGCTCAAATGGTGACAAATAAAATAACATACATACACATTCACACACAGACATATACGCAACAGGCTTCTTACAGTTTCCATGTATTAGGCTCATTCACAAAGCATTGGTCAACCCAGGGCTATTGTAGATGACAAGGTACCATGCAGCAGACTGAACCCAGAAACCTGAAACTGTGTGGCTTCAAAAACGGGCTTCTTACCCACACAGCCATGCCTTCGGTTGTCAGTCATAAGTCTATCGTCTTATATTTTAATTGCAAAAAAAAAAAAGAACAATAAAAAAAAATGAACTAGGGTCCCAAAAAACAAGTTATGGTCTGCATAAGCACAAAGGCAGTTACTGAAATTTGTAAAATTGCAGGGCCCTTACCCAAATTGTCAGAACTGACTTTTCCTTATGGCTCATGAACCTGCCTTATGACTTTCATATTTTACCTATATATGTCTTATATATATACAGTATATATAATATAGTACAATGAGTTGTGTTAAGAAGAATATGAAACCATAAAACAACAATAACTCTTGTAAATATCTGCACTTACACACTCAATCAGCACTAACTTCAGAATCCTGATATAAATTATTAGAAGATTGATTTGTTCTTCTGGAACCTTGTATGGCTTTTTACCATTCCATCAACTAAGTTGGTTTGTTGGATCATTAAAATAACAGCTTCAGAGATTTAGTACATTGCTGTAGCATTTTCCTTCTTTTAATTGTTACAGTCATTGGACTATGGTCATGTTGGGGCATTGCCTTGAAGGGTTTTAGTTGAACAAATTGATCCCAGTACTTTTTTTTTTTAAAGTCTGGTACCAATTCTATCAGTCCCTTTTGCCAAACTTAAGTTTTGGGGATGTAAACAAACCAACACCAGTTGTTAGGCAGTGGAGGTGGAGAAACACAAAGATGCACACACATGCATACTTACAACAGGCTTCCACACAGATTCCATTTTACCAAATTCATTCACAAGTTAATGATAAGGCCCAGGGCTATAATAGATGACATTTGCCCAAGGTGTCACGCAGTAGGACTGAACCTGAAACCACCTGGTTGCAGAGCGAGCTTCTTAACCACATAACCAAAATGTTTCTAAAACTCTGCTTCTATGTTTTGTTTTTAGCAATCAATGACTAAACTCCATATAGAACTTCTTCATAATAATTTGTATTTTTCTCTTTCTATTTAGGAATATGATTTTCATGTTCGTTGGCCAATTGTGAAGTTATTGACAATTCTTCTTACAAACAAAAGTAAAGAAATTCAAGAAATCATTTTGATAAGTCCCATGGGAGTTTCTAAATTGATGGATCTTTTGTCTGATAGTCGAGAAATTATTAGGAATGATGTAAGTTTCTCTCATTTACTGTGATTTTCATTGATTTATTTTTTCTTACCTCTTATCTCTGGTGTCATGGATCTTTGATTTGTAGAGACATACTGGGAACAAATTACAAGTGATTAGCTGTGGTGAGAGAGGACACTGATATATCCTACTCCTGAAGTCAAATCGTAGCATACTTATTGTGAAAGCAGATATACATGTATAAACATATATATATATATAAACATAGAAATAACGCGTTGGAGAGTTATTTCTATGTTTATTCCATTTGCTTCATCGTGTCTAAAATATGTAATGAATTATAAATGTTTGTTTACATAACCTGGTTTGAGATTATATAGATATTTGTATATTAAAAGAGCAGATTTACACAGATTACAAAGACATAGAAAAAAAGGGGAGAAGGTATAGTATTACATGTCCAACAGCTGTTTCTGGGTGCTTGGAATTACATAATCATGTTGGCAAATGCAGTTCGCATTGGTTACCAATCTCTCCACCCTGACAATGGAGGCAGGATTTACCTAATGTTTATATCCATCCCCCACTGCTTGTATATTCTTGACTTTTTGCGAACTGCATCTGCTCACATTATTATGTAATTCCGAGTCCCGAAACAGCTGTTGGACCTGTAATACCATACCTTCTCCCCTTAGTTTTCTGTGTCTTAGTTTTCTGTGTCTTAGTTTTCTGTAAATCTGCTCTGTTGATATATTAAATATCTATATATTTATACATGAATGTTCATCGTCTGAATATATTCAGTCTTTGTTTCTCTCTATTTGCATGTATATATGTACTTATGTTTTATATATCAAGCCCAAGCCTGTTTATTTGTTTATTTGCATTATTATCTCCATATCTGCTCACCTGGATTCCTCTTATAGCTACTCTTTACCCTGTGGACTTAGTTCTCGGTAGAGATTTTAGAATGTAAGTTCAAATCATTTGAGCACTACTAAGTGTTTTCTATATTGAGCATCTCTGGATCTCATCTGTTGACTCTCTCTATATATATATTCATATATAGATATCGTTTACTTGTTTCAGTCACTAAACTGTGGCTCCACCTTAAAGAATTTGTAGTTGAATGAATCAAACCCAGTACTTGTTATTTTTTAAAGCTTGGTACTTATGCTATCGGGATCTTTTGCCAAACCACTGAGTTACAGGGACATAAACACACCCACACCAGTTGTCAAGCAGTGGTGGGGGACAAAGACACTCACACACACACACACATATATATATATATATATATACACGACATTTCCATCTACCAAATCCACTCACAAGGCTTTTGTCAGCCTGAGGTTATATTAGAAGATACTTGCACAAGATGGCATGCAGTGGGACTGATCCTAGAACCATGTAATTGGGAAGCAAACTTCTTACCACCCAGCCATGCCTGCACCTATATATATGTATGTATGTATGTATGTATGTATGTATGTATGTATGTATGTATGTATGTATGTATGTAT
>JAOPUL010004744.1:7456584-7467440 GCA_027564515.1 Octopus rubescens
GAGCTGCACCAGACTCCAGTCTATTTTTGGCTTGGTTTCTACAGCTGGATGCCCTTCCTAATGTCAACCACTCCAGAGAGTGTATCACCGGCACATACATGTATATATATACGACGGGCTTCTTTCAATTTCCATCTACCAAATCCACTCACAAGGCTTTGGTCGGCCCGAGGATATAGTTGAAGACACTTGCCCAAGGTGCCACGCAGTGGGACTGAACCCAGAACCATGGAGTTGAGAACCAAGCTTCTTACCACACAGCCTCGCCTGCGCCTATAATTATTATCTAACAGGTTGTGGCTGACCTGCATTTAACCCTGTATAGTTAATCCAACTGGAGATAAGCAAGCCTCGGGAAGGTTTCTTAAAATCCAAAATCACTGTACTACAGGGTTGATAATCTGTCTATAGCATATTTTATCTTTTATTTGTTTCAGTCATTAGACTGTGATCATGCTGGGGCACCGCATTGAAGAATTTTTAGTTGAATGAATTGACCCCAGTACTTTTATTTTTAAGCCTGGTACTTATTTTATCAGGCTTCTTTTTCTGAACCTCTAAGTTACGGGGACGTCAATACACCAATACTAATTGTCAAGCGGTGGTGGTGAGGACAAACATAGTCACACACACACACACACACACATATCTAAGTAGTAGTGATCAATAAAAAACAACAACAACAGTCAAGAGGACACACATGTAGAGTGTATTGGATTTATGCTTGGATGGAAAATAGAAGAAAGAAAAAGAACACATTTAACGTTTCGGGCATTGCCCTTCGTCGGAAAGAGGAGAGGGAGATATCCGGTGGAAAAGAGACAGTTAGGAAGGCACGTGTAGTTCATCATCATCATCATCACGCCTGCCTGCATGTAAAAAAATTTTAAATCTTGTGTATTGTAGAAGTATAATCAATTCATTGCATTTTAAACTTTAGCAACAAAATTTTATATGAACCCCCAAAAGGGTCATGTGGACCACAGTTGAGAACCCCTGGCCTTGTGCATAACACAGGCCCTAATAATATGAATCTCTGGCACTGAGATATCACTAGGATGCTACGTAAGAAAATCACGGATTTCTATTGTCATTTTAAATTGAGAAGTAGATAATGATCACTAATTAGAGCACCACTCCATGGATCAATTAGAGCACCACTCCATAGATCTTGAAGACAAAATATGTATTAAGCAAAAGTGTGGCTGTGTGGTTGAGAAGCTTGCTTCCCAAACGTGTGGTCTTGGGTTCAGTCTCACTATGCAGCACCTTGGGCAAATGTCTTCTACTACAGCCCCGAGTTGAAGAAAGCCATGTGAGTGGATTTGGTAACCAGAAACTGAAAGCAACTTGTTATATATATATGCACATCAATGTGTGCGTGTTCATGTCTGTACCCCCACTTGACAACCAGTGTTGGTTTGTTTATGTCCCTGTAATTTATCAGTTCGGCAAAAGAGAACAATAGAATAAGTACCAGGCTTTAAAAAGTAAGTCCTGGGGTCAATTTGTTTGACTGAACCCTTCGAGGTGGTACCCCAGCATGGTCACACTCCAATGGTTGGCACAAGTTGAAAAAGAAAAAGAAAATAAGCTACTGTAGCGCATGTAGAGTAATATTCATCTCAAAATTATTGTAAAGCAAAGCTAGAGATATTTCTCTATATTCTTGTCTAGAATAAATTATATAGTATTTGTTGTAAATAGTAAGTAGGTCAAAGGTTAGCTATTTGATATGAAAATTTGACACTGTTTTGAAAGAACTGGGTTTGAGAGGAAAACAAAATTAGACATATCAAGTGAGCTAATAAATACTAAAGTTCCAAACAGAGAACAAGCATAACATTATTATTGGTAATGACTTCGTTGGTGACGGGGGGGGGGGGGGTTGATGCCTCTAACAGAAACTATTCTCTTCCATCTCTTCTATATCCCACCCACCCAGCAGCATATATATCTGAGATAAACTGTTGCTAATTTAGTAAGGATTACTTCAAACTAAAATCATAACAAATCTACCCTCCCAGCATGGTTTATGATGATTTGTTATTGTTGTTTTATATTTTGCAGTTGTTTATTTTATTTGTTAGTATTGGGTAGGTTTTCTTCAAGAGTTTATTGTTTGTTGTTTTAACTTCCCTTGCGTGTATGTGAATCTTGTCAAATGTAAAACTTTAGCTTCAGCTAATAAATACCCTGTTACTGATTCTATTCTATTGGTTGTGGCTATGCACATCCTCCACACACACACACACACACCTCATCATCAGTAACAAAATCTAAGTGTTGGATATTAATACATCCTACATGTAAAAACTTGGTCCCACAAAGGTAACTGTGCGATACTCATCAGCCTACCACCATTATTAAGAACTATGCATCTCTCCCCCCCCCCCACCAATATTTTGTTTTGTTCATTTGCAATTGTATAGGGAAGTCATGTCTCAGATCAGAAGTTTTCTGATTTTCTTGTATGTGCAACTGAGGCAGTATTTAATTAAAATAGCCACTTTAGGTACTAGGAAAGGCATCCAGCCATAGAAACCATACCAAATCAGACTGGAACCTGGAGCAGCTTTCCTGCTTGCCAGCTCTGGTCAAACCATCCAACCCATGCCAGCATGGAAAACAGATGTTAAATGATGACGATGATGATGATGATGAAGTCCATAAGACATGTTATCTCAGGACAAATACTGACAGTAACTGGCCTATCAACAGTGTGTATGCATTAAATATGATACATAGATGACTATTTTACCTGATTATATTTGTGCAAATACTGGTTGAAATAACAGATCTACAGCACTTAATCGTTTGAGAAAAGAAGGTTATGTACTTATTTATAGATCATTTGTGTGGAGAGGATTAAACCTGTTCCCTGCATGCTCCCTATTTCCACTAATATCAGACTGGTTTTAAGCTATGTAATTAAAACTATATCACAATAAATTTACACAACAACCCTACTTTTGTTATCACAGGCAAAAAAAGGATATCTAAGGAGCAAGAGAAATAGTTTGTATTATAAAACAAATAGGAACCACTTCCCTCATGTTTATATCTAAAGATAGGAAGAAAAAGAATAGTTAGAGATACTGTGGGTTACAGAATATAACTAACATGAGGCTGGGGTAGATGAGGAAGCTACTAAAGAGGATATCACTTTACGATATTAGTTGAGTAATAGCAAGCAGCAGGAAAGGGTGGCCAAATCAACTGCTGCAGTAGGGAACACATTGAGGTATATAATACTACTACACTTATTCTTTAAACCCATTTCTGCTAAAGGAATCATCACACACCCTTGCACCCTGCTACTACATTATGTCAATAATCCTTTACCTATTTATATATACAGCTAACTATACCAATAGCTACATCTGGGGGAGGGATGAGCCTAGTTTATCTTTATAGGTTGAATACATATATATTAGCTTGAAAGTGCGTGCGTGTGTGTGTATGAGTGAATGTGTGTATGTGTGTTCAAGCTGAAAAACTTCACAAACTATTACTCTGTTTCCCTTAATCAATCGTTAGACAGATGATTAGTTTCATGAAACTCAGAGTAACTGTGGAGTTTTTCAACTTAAATAAAACATGTTTTTCTCCTTGGCATCTGAGTATTCTTTTTTCCATCTTATTTTGCACCTACATGCTTATATGTCTCTCTCTCTCTCTCTTTTTCTCTCTCTCTCTCTCTTTTTCTCTCTCTCTCCTTTTTTCTCTCTCTCTCTCTTTTTCTCTCTCTCTCTCTCTCTCTCTCTCTGTATATATCATCATCATCATCATTTAACATCCATGATCCACACTGACACAAACTCACACGTGCACACATATTCATACACACACACATATGTACACACATATATGACAGGCTTCTTTCAGTTTCCATCTATAAAATCCTTTCGCATGGCTTTAGTCAACCTGGTTATAAAAGACACTTGCTCAAGTTGTCATGTGGTGGGACTGAACTCAAAACTATGTGGCTGTGTAGTGAACATCTTAATCAGGCAGCCATGCTTGTGCTTATAAGTAAGTGTGTGTGTGTGTATCTATATATATATATATATATATATACACACACACACACACTCACGTACATATATCAGACTCTACACACTTCTTACACAAGATTGTGTTGAGCTCTTTTGCTTTTTTACTACAAAATGCAAGATGAATATATATATATAGGCATGGCTGTGTGGTAAGAAGCTTACTTCCCAACCACATGGTTCCGGGTTCAGTCTCACTGCATGGCACATTGGGCAAGTGTCTTCTACTATAGCCTCGGGCTGACCAAAGCCTTGTGAGTGGATTTGGTAGACGGAAACTGAAAGAAGCCCGGCGTGTATATATATGTATATATCTATGTGTGTGTCCTTGTGTTTGTGTTGGTCCCCCACCACTGCTTGACAGCCGGTGTTAGTTAGTTTACGTCCCCGTAACTTAGCGGTTCGGCAAAAGAGATCGATAGAATAAGTATCAGGCTTGAAAAATAAGCACTGGGGTCGATTCATTCGGCTAAAAATTGAAGGCAGTGCCCCAGCATGGTCGCAGTCTGATGACTGAAACAAGTAAAAGATAAAAGATACAACCCCCATTGCACCAATATTAAATGATTTACTGTATTTGATAGCATAACAGATGCACAGGCATATTTGATGCGCCCCAATTTCATCAACGCATACAAAGGAAAAAAGAATTTAATGAATTAAAACATAGGACCAACTTCGCATATAGTGCCCAAGGTGGATTTTAAAGACAATTTTTATGAAAAAAAGTGCATCTTATACACCGTCAATAGGGTATATCTCATATAAATTATATATATACATTAACCGATACCTATTGGCAGAATTGTGCAATATGAACCCACCTGCCTCACATTTTTTTGACAGGAAAAATTCTCTATAATTCTCAAAAAAAAAAAATGAAATTTCAATTAAAAAAAAATTTGCCAGCATATATATCTCCATTTTCAATAAGCAACTATCAGTAAGTTTGCCATTTTTCACATTTACCTCAATTTTCTTTTAGAATTACATGTCTTAAATGTTGGAGAGTATAATCCAGTAAGGAAAAATTCAGTTCAAGATAGGATTTACGGTTAAAGTTTAGGATTACAGTACAGAGTTTATGGTTAGAGTTACACAGAAATGGAAAAGAATTAAGAAAAATAACATTTGTTGCTTCATTTTTACACATAATTGTAATCGCCAATGTTTAAAACATAGAAATCAAAATAAATATCTAAATAAATAAAAACTTAAAAAGGTATGCAAAAAGAATGCTTATTGCATAAATCAGCCATATGTGTTTGTGTGTGCACGTATGTATGTATGTGTTGATAATTTCAATAATCATTTCATATACGTACATTGAACATAAATTAAAAAGATACCAATTGCATTATCTTGGGCAATGACTCATGGGGTATGCCCAAAATATGATAGCTTTGTGGACCTTATTCTCAACAATAGGTGTCTTTGGACATTCAGCTTTTCTTCAACTGCAGTGTTTATTATCCTGTCTTTCCATCATATAAATCCGTGGTTCTCAACCATTTTTTAACCTATGGAGCCCGTTGATTACTATTTTACTCTGATGGACCCCCATAGCCATTTGATGTTTGAAAACTAGTTTTATCGATAATTCTTTCAAAATTCCTATTTTGTTTTTCGCACATTCACTTGTGTAGGTTGAACTATGTAAAACATTAGAGAAAGAAATCTAGTTGTTTCTTGCAATAAATACATCTAAATCAAAACTTTTTCATGAACCCTTAATACACTACTATTTTGCTTGTGTGGAGCTTCAAAAATCTTACTGAGAACTTGGTTGAGAACCACTGATGTAAATATAAGTAGAAATTGAAGCCAAAAATAGACTGGAGTCTGGTGCAGCTCCCCAGCTTGCCAGTTTCCAGTCAAACCGTCTAACTCATGCCAGCATGGAAAACAGACGTTAAATGATGATGATGATGAAATTATACTCTACAGTGTTTATCAGTCAATAAATCAATACCCTATAGCAGTGACTCTCATCCTTCTTTTTAGCTGTGGCATGCATGCCTAAAACCTAAGAACAGATGAAACTATCGCACTACACTTGATACAAACAATAAAAATTATCTAATAAATAACAATTTCAAATTTCAAATATCAGTTTCAAATTTTGGCACAAGGGCAGCAAGTTTGAGATAGAGAATAAGTCAATTACATCGACCCTAATGCTCTACTGGTACTTATTTTATCGACCCCGAAAAGATGAAAGACAAAGTCAACCACGGTGGAATTTGAACTCAGAACGTAAACACAGACGAAATGCTGCTAAGCATTTTGCCCAGTGTGCTAACAATTCTGCCAGGTTGCCACCTTGATTTTGTTTTTTTTAAATGTTATATTGGTATAAAATAGATTATTAAAAACACAGTTATGAACATGCTTTATTGTAGTGTCCAATTATGCAGGTTAATTATCGGTAAACATGTGTTTGGTGTTATTTGCTATTGCTAAAACGTTCGGACATGTATGTGATAAGCATACCCTCATTTCTTTATGAATGAACCTCAAATTGAATCTCATGGCAACACTATTTGAGAGCCTCTGCCCTATAGTTTATGATTTCTCTTCCAATTTTTATAATGAAAGTTAAGTGAATAACGATTAAAAGGGAGGGTTATTTGGATCAAAACAAAAGCAGCAGTTATACTGCTTTCGTTTTGTATCGAAGGTCAAGGTCATTTCTCTTATGAAAGTATTCTACATGATTGTACTTATACACACAAATAGATGGACAGAGAGAGAGTTAGATAAATAGAAAGATAGATAGATAGATAGATAGATAGATAGATAGATAGAGAGAAAGAGAGAAAGAGAGAGAGAGAGAGAAAGAAAGAAAGAAAGAGAGAGAGAGAGTGAGAGAGAGAAAGGGAGAGAGAGATAGATATTGCCAAACATTCTATATATACTGGACATATATCCTTTGATCATTTGGTTCTCTTTCTCATACTCCCTATTTGAAGCTCTTTTCTTTAAAAAACAAACAAAATTTCATTTATACTACTCATCACTCTGTTAAACTGCTCTCTCTCTCTCTCTCTCTCTCTCTCACACACACACACACACACACACACACACACACACACATGTGTATGTTTGTAATTAAACAGCCATACCTACTCAGTGAATAACAAAATATCAGTTTGAAAGCTGCTCTTAAGCGAGAAACTCCTATCAGAGTCACCTTTTGTAAACAGCTAATAACTTATAAACTTCTAATTACTAAAGTGGAAAAATTATTAGAAAAGCCATTTCTATTCATTTTATCAAATATATATATATATATTACATATAGCTGCAGGCGTGGCTGTGTGGTAAGAAGCTTGCTTCCCAACCACATGGCTCCGGGTTCAGTCCCACTGCATGACACCTTGGGCAAATGTCTTCCACTATAGCCTCAGGCTGACCAAAGCCTTGTGAGTAGATTTGGTAGATGGAAACTAAAAAAAGCCCATCATATATATATATATATATATATATATGTATATATTATGTGTGTGTGTCCTTGTGTCTGTGTTTGTCCCCCACCACCGCTTGACAACCGGTGTTGGTTAGTTTACGTCTCCGTATTCTAGCGGTTCGGCAAAATAGATCAATAGAATAAGTACAAGGCCTTAAAAATAAGCACGGGGTCGATTCATTCGACTAAAATTCAAGGCAGTGCCCCAGCATGGCCGCAGTCTGATGACTGAATTAAGTAAAAGATAAAAGATAATTGCTAATATTACTTTCATTTTTCTTTACCGTACGCGAGTAATCTCAGACGGATATGTTTTGGTCTAATTCTAACCTTATCGGCTTAATATCGCCCCAGAGATTGCATGTTATTAGAAATTCTGTTGTAATTTTTAATTGTGCGCTGCTTTTTAAGAATTTAATTTACTGTTATGGGAAATATTAAACAGATTGAAAGCATGTTTGTAAAGAAAATGACCAAAGAATGGAACTTAAATAATTATACAAGGAAATGATGACTAATCTCGAGTACTAATTATCTGATGTTTTAAGTACGAAGTAGATTTTCTACAGCGAGAAGAACGCAACCATAGCAACGACATCGATACATACACTTATCTGTGTCAGGATTTAAATACAAAATTTATCCTCATGATTCATATCTAGCATAAAGGATTGGGTTGTTAGAACAATTCATTCGTTGTTTTCTACTTGGGACACCATCGTCAGAAGGTAAAATTTATTCATATTTCAAAAAAAAAAAACATCTATAAAAGTTCTAAAGGAGGAAGAGAGCTAACATAAATCCATGATATTTTTTTGTGAACTCAAATAATATTTGAAGGTATTAAAATTTCTTTCTTTCTTTAAATCCAAGTAAACGAACGAATTTATCTTGCATAGCTGATTGTTTCTCGTTTCACTGATCAGCTCATCATTAAATGTGAAATGTATGTCGTTAATACAAAGAGATAGACATATTTTATGATGTTTTAAAGGGAATTTCAATACTATTACATATATGCATACATTTCAACTAGTGTTGAATTATTGTTTTCCTCCTTCACATTTCATTAAAACTACAATTAATTTATTATGTTAAACAAATCCCATTCTGTTGTATGCACAAAAAGTCCTTATTAACATACCTTAACAAAAGCAAAGATAATATTATGTCTTCTTTATTAATGTAACACCTGTCAGTGTTATAGCTTGAAAGTGGGATTATAACTGGGCCCTACAAGCAATTTTAGATTTTAATTATTCCAATATATATGTAACAGTCGCTGCAATCATGAACTCTTCAGTAGTTGTTGCATAATATGTTTCCATCTTGGAGTTCAATAATTAATGAATATTTTCTCCCACGCCGTAGGACTCATAAGGCTCGTTACTCGGTTTCAATTATGTATATTATGTGACCATTATATCCCCCCCTCAACGGTATGCCGGTTCGTTGCAAAGTTCAAGACCAGAAATACTGAGGGGAGGGAACAGGCTTATTACATTGTAGGAGAGTATTAAATTGAAGGAGAGTCTTATTTTATCGATCGCGAAGGGATAAATAGCACAATTGGCCTCGGCGGGATTTGATCTCAGAAGCTAATGAGTAGGAAGAAATGCCGCATAGCATTTTGTCCGATGTGCTAACGATTGTGCCAGGTCGCCGTATGTGCTAATTTATTACACAGACATAATATTTTATACTAAAGCACAATGCCTGAAATGTTGTGGGGAAGGGGATAGCTGATTAGATCGACCCTAGTACGCAACTGGCACTAATTTTATCGATCCCGAGAGTACGAAAGGCAAAAATCAACTTAAGCAGAGTTTGAACTCAGAACCAAAGAAAATGCCGCTTTGCATTTCGTCCGGTGTGCTAACGATTCAGCCAGCTCACCACCCATATTAACGAGTTTGCCAGCCCCCCCCCCCTATTAACGATTCAGCCAGCTCACCGGCCATATTCATTTACTACGCAGACATAATGTTACCAATTTAATTTGAAACATTCAACGTAATGTTCCATGGGTATTATAGGAGTTAAACTATGAGTGAGAGTTTTGTTATATTGCATAGATTTTAAGTTTTAATACCCACCACGATACAAGGTAACCCCTGAATATTATTGTCTCGAATCCAGAACTCATAAGTTAACCGTTTTCCATGGCGTTTAAGTGACTGAGGACACAATATCCACCCTGAACAGGACAGCAGACCGTCGCGAGGTTATACATTTACAGCTGAGTGGACAGGAGCAACGTAAAGTGAGTTGTTTGGTATAACGCGCTGCCCGGGCTGGAAATCGAAACCACAATCTTGTGATTTTGTGTACAACATTCTAATTACTAGGTCATGCGTGTTCACCACGATGCAAAAAAAAAAATGCTGAATTGTGTCATGTGTATTTATACAATAATACATCAAGAGACATTTTAACTACAAGGAAAAATGCCAGTTATGAAACTGTTTGGTTACGGATATCAAGCTGTGTGCCTAAAACAAATGTTGCAGCAACCCATAACGTAAGGCAGACGTTATATAACAAGGAAAACTGTTTGCTATTAATATCTGAATCAGAAGATATTGTATTGACAGAATCAATAGGGTGCCACACAAAATGTCTGGCTAAATTTAGTTATGAGACTTGATGTTATGAGTTTAAATCTCAACAAAAACCGGCACCATTCAGAGAAGTACCATTCAGAGGGTGAGGTAATTTTACTTGATTATCTCTCCTCAAGAACGTGTTGAATAAGTCAGAAAACAGTTTTCTTTAATGTATATATTACTTATCAAAAGCTGTTCATTCATACAAGTTGCTCCAAGACTTAGAATCTAATACACAGATGAAGGGTTTAACGAAGCGTGCCAGCACTGACACCAGTATAACCAGTTTATCGGATGTAATGCTATATAATATTAAAGATACAGACACGAAAGAGCTCGCACAAATTTAACTAATGTTGCCATACGTCATAATCAGCGAAAATTCGCGATATCGCAGGATCTTATTGCTAAATGCTAGGAATTGTTTTAATAGCAATATGAATCCCATTAAGCTTAGACGGTAACCCGGCATATGTTTTATTTCGTTCTTAACTCTTCAAATTAGTTCACGACAATTTGTTTCACCCTTGACTGAAATGAATGGAATTATCTCCCGAAACACGCCTATCTCTCTCTCTCTCTCTCTCTCTCTCTCTCTCTCTTCGTACGCACGTATACGTGTGTGTGTGTGTGTGTGCTCGCGCGCCTGTGTGTGTGTGTGTGTGTGTGTGTGTGCGTGTGTGTGCGTGTGTGTGTGTGTGTGTGTGTGTGTGTGTGTGTGTGTGT
>JAOPUL010004744.1:7650650-7664323 GCA_027564515.1 Octopus rubescens
CAGTGGGACTGAACCCGGAACCATGGGGTTGGGAAGCAAGCTTCTTACCACACAGCCATATATATATATATATATATATAGAGATATATATATATATATATATATATAGCCTTCATCTTGCCAACCAGGTGCAGATGATAATACAGATGTCTTCTGAAGGGGGTGAACTCAAGATTATTGTGGATTTGTGTGTACAAATAAAAATGGCAAGAAAAAAGATAGCAAATGCAATGGCTTTATTAGCAAAGATGCTGTTTCTACAATCATTTTTCAATGAAGAGAGGCAGCTATGAGGATTCTGTGAAGTTACAAGAATCCTCATGGAAAGGATCCATAAAAACTGAATACAATCTGAGAGGGAAGAGAGTTTTCCATCCCTGTAATGTATACAGACTGCCATTTAACCAAAAGGATGTGAAAATAATAGTCAACTGTGGTTCACATGGATACTATATTTTTACATAGAAACTGTGGCTACCCACCCATATCAGCATTTAACATCCGTCTTCCAGGCTGACACAAGTTGGACATCATGTAGAAATAATAGTTCAGAAAGTGATGAGGTTTAATACAAATATTGAAAGAACAGTAATAATGAAAGAGTCAATTGCGTGCTCTATCTCTCTCTGTATACACACACGTCTGTCTGTGTGTATACACAGAGATAGAGAGACAGACAGAGACACACACTGAAGTCCATGTAAAGAAAGCAACAGTAGAAGTAGTGAACGTCAGATATTGTATAGAGCTGGGATTATTAACCCTTTTCCTGCACTTACCCACCTTTACCAATTCCCCATCTCAGAAAAAAAATAGTAGTGTATGCATCATAATTTACCACCTAACATTAATGGTTTTAAATGAATTTACTATTAGTGTAATTTTTTAAAAAATCACCCCAAAACAGTTGCCATAGTGGAATCCCAACATTTTCTACAGGATAAGAATTGCAAGTATAGAGTCTGTAAAATCGGAGAAAAGAAAGCAACTTACTTTTTCTTTACCAAGCAGCGAATGACACAGAGAGCATCATGTATGGATCGGTCAGCTTCTTCCAGAACCAATTTATTGGAACCACGAATAAGAACAGACACAGTTTTACCTGGATTAACAATGCCAGTTACCTAATGGAGAAAGAAAAGTGAGAGTTGAAATAGGTTGCAGAGAAATTATGTAGATTCAGTGCTACTTTATTTTATTAAGAATGATAGACAGAAACTCAAAGTCAGTCAGTCATATCTACGCATATATAAATGTGTGTGTGTGTGTGTGTGTGTGTACCCTTGTCTACACATTAAACAATGGTTATACGAGCATCACTGTCATACAAGTGAGGTTGTTCATTTCCAGTCTTCCGTGAAAAACATATTTGGTCATGGGGAAAAACCAGTATGGGTTAGTGACAGGAAGAGCATCCAGTCACAGAAAATCTACCTAAAAAGGAATTTCATCTGACCCATGCAAGCATGGAAAAGAAAACGTTAAGTGGTAAGTACCCATCTCCATGATGTCAGAATAAGAACAAGCTAATTATGTGGTTTAATTAATTTCAAAAATAGTTAAGAGTTACAAGTGGGATTTAGTAAAGTAACTAAATTTTTGTTATTGGTTAGCTTTGTTGTTTGGAACACAACTTGTGGCAAATTTTTACTAAAATTTCATCTTTCATTTAATGAAACTTACTTTATAACAAACACTTGATATGAATAGGATTGGGCAAGTTGGATAAAGGTTTATTCTTTAATTTCATTTGCTGTCTCTTCAGCCTAAAAACGTTTTCTAACTTGTGAATTTAAATTGGATGGATTAAGATCTGTTAGAAATATCAAATACAATTTCCTTGACACTCTTCAAATGAAATGTTACCACAGTTAAAAGTCATATGAAATTTGTTACACTACCTTGATAATTTTGCCGCCACCGCTATCCACCTCCTCAACCAATTCAGCAGATCCAAGACTTTCAAGAACGAAATGGTCAAGACTGGCAATTGGACGGCAACCTAAACTCTGCAATGCAAATAAATATTAACTCCATGTAGTAAAACCACAATCAAACTCGTCAAAACAGAACAACACCAGTCAGTGGGTTAAGGAAGAACTCTTATTTTATATTGTTTTACAGGCATTTTTCAATGACAATATTTACTTAGGGTTTCTAAAGTCTCAAGCAGATAGAGAAACTGTTTCTTGATTAGAACTTTGGTCATATCACAGGTAGCTTCATGATATATATCGGCTGGTGGACTATCTCACTGTTAGTACCTACTTACTAGTAGTTCTAGTGTTATATACCACACAGTAGCACCTACTTAGAGTGAAGTGTATAGAAATTGTGACTATCCATGCAGAAATAATAGTTTACTCAGAGTTGAAGTTTAACATATACATTAGTTAATGTAAGGACTAATAATCCTTTCTATACTGGGCACAAAGGCCTGGAATTTTCGGGGATGGGGATAGTTGATTCAATCGACCCCAGTACTCAACTGGTACTTATTTTATCAACCCCGAAAGGATGAAATGCAAAGTCGACCCTGGCACATTTGAACTCAGAACGTAAAGTCGGAAGAAATGTTGCTAAGCATTTTCCTGGTGTGCTAACGCTTCTGCCAGCTCACCTAATGTAAGGACTAATAATGGAAATGTTAAAATACATATGTATGTATAAGTCCACATAGTGAAAGCAAAAGTATTAAATGTCAGAGACTGTAGATACAGCCATTGAGATTTAAGTCTTGTCAAAGATATATACAGCACCAATGACAGGATACAATGATCTATTGATCTCTCAGTTGTATGGAAGCCTGTCAATTCAACCAATAAGCACCAACTGATGCATATTTTATTAATGTTGGCATGATTGAAACCCAAAAGAGTAATACCCTTTTATCAGGTGTTTTACAATAAGAAAAAGAAACTGTGATATTCATGCCTTTCCCAATAGCATTAAGCAGCATAACTAAACAAGAATTGAGGAATCAAATTGGGCACTGAAATTGGCTAGCAGACTAAATTGGGCATCACTTCCGCTACACTGCTTACCACTTTCATCATCATCATTTAACGCCCATTTTTCATGCTGGCAAGCTAGGGTTCTAGTCTGATTTGGATTGGTTTCTATGGTTGGATGCCCTTCCTAATGCCAACCACTTTACAGAGTGTGCTGGCTGCTTCCTACATGGCACTGGCACAGGTGCTTTCTACGTGGCACTGGCACAAGTGCCTTTTACATGGCACCAGCATATATACAACAATGTATGTAAAATAAAAAGATACATAAGGATATTATTTTTGAATCTAGGATATCTAAAAGAGAATGATCTACTCTCACACAACTATGCTAAATATAGCTGCTATCACAGCTAGTCAGAGTAGAATAGTTTGAAAAATGTGAATTTTCAAAGATATGCTTCAAGAAATGTTCTTTGAAGAAATTATTTAAATATGATATCGGAATAGTACCCATTTTCAGCTGTTTTATTATTTTATTTTTGAGGTTGATTTAAAATGAGAATACTCAATATCAACCCACACAACCACTAATCTAAACAGAAAAAAAAAAAGATTTAAGAAAATAACAAAACCAAAGTTATGCAGTTACTGATCTGTCCTCTCCACTGAAATATAAAAACCAAAAACATAAAGAGAAAAAAAACAAAGAGAAAAAAAAAACACTACCTTGCAGACAAATTCAATGTCTTCTCTTTCGATATCTTTGATGACCATAATCTTCATTTTGGCCAAGAAATGTAAAGCAAGGTCACTAACTGCATCCCTGAAACAACCAATACAAACAACAGGTGTAAATTTTGATGGCTAGTTTTGTGAAGAAAGCAAAATTAACTAAATCCCCAATATAATACTGGTACTTATTTAATCAATTCCCAAACAGATGAAAGTTCAAGATCAGTAAGACAATGGGATAGATGTCAATGTGTAGTTAAGTGCCAGGCTACTCTATGTGGCATCTTCCAGCCCTACAGGCACTGATCTGCCAAGTCACAGTGATATATGACATCATAGTAACACTGAGCATATTTGCATTGTGAAGAAAGCTTCTATATACACTCTATTCAGTAAACTACTAAGAAACTTCAACTAGTAATTGATAACATGTATTTTCCTATTTACTATATCTTGTGTTTCTACAGTATAGAGAAATAACCAAATCTGACCGTTAAAATATAAGTATGCACATATTCGTCAAGTACAAAAACTGACAAAATTATTTCAAGGAAAAGAAGAGCACACGAGAGTATAATTCAAGGGGGATAACTTTGGTCTTCTTTCTAGCCTGATTCCATAATGTATTCTGCTTTCCATTTCTTTCTTGCATGTTTTATTACTATACTCATGTAGGATATTTTCACTACCATGATTTCTTGCTTTATGTTCAGCTGCTAACTTACTTTTAATATACAGTAATGTTTTCTGCTCTAGCCAAGGAACTTTTGTAATGTTTTGTATTGCACTGTTAGATTGCTTTAAACATTACATGTCTCCCGATTATGTGCTGCTGAAATTGTGATACATCTAATGTGCCCAGGCCTCTTTTATGCCTTAAATACAGGTCGGTATAAGTTGTGAAAGGAGAAAGCAAACAACTAACCTTAAAATAGATTTTTGAATGAGTAATACAGTACAGCCAGCTTTTTTGATCTGTTTGACAATATTGAGAAGATACTGTCTCTCCTCCTTCAAAACACGATCCATCTGAGAATAATCTGAAACAACTACCTGGTTGTCCATCTGAAATGGAAAGGTAAATTCATTTTACTAACTGTTGCAATTTTCAAGAAAAAAAATTCAAGGAAGGACGAGTATGGTAAAATACCTACGTTTGTCTTTGGTGGAGAAATACAGAATTGGATGAGCCCAATTTTGGCCTTTTCAACACGGCTTGGTCCTCCAAATCCAGCTGACTTTTGGTTGAATACAAGACCATCAATCAATTCAGTGTCATCAACTGTACCACTGTATGGAGAAGAAGAAAAATTCATTGCATAACATATTTCTTGTATGTGTGTGTGTGTGTGTGTGTGTGTATATATATATATACACACACACATCATTTAACGTATGTTTTTTCATGTTGGCATAAATATATATATATAGAGAGAGAGAGAGACCAATGATGCAAATAAACAGATAAGATTCCTTGAGTTTGATAAGCAGAATAAAGAGAAGGCAAAGACTGTAATTTTTCAGATGGTTAACATTCAAGTATAAATATATACACATTTATGTATTGGTGCCTGTGACACATTAAAGGCACCTGGTACACTCTCTGGAGTGGTTGGTGTTAGGAAAGGCATCCAGCTGTAGAAACCAAGCTAAAACAGAGTGGAGTTTGGTGCAACTCTCCGGCTTGCCAGTCTCCAGTCAAATCGTCTAACCCATGCCAGCATAGAAAACGGATGCTAAATGATGATGTAGAGCAAACTTACTCAGATTACATAAACTCAAAAACTTAGAGGGGAGGTGTTACAAGTTCGACAGCTGTTTCTGGGGACTTGGAGATCCTTCATAATGTTGGGAGATAATGTTCACCAAAACAATTTGCAACAAGTAGTGGAAACAAATGTGCATTAGAAGTGTTGGCCTCCTTCATCGAGGGAGAGAGAGAGAGATAAAGAGAGAGAGAGAGAGAAAGAGAAAATAACAATACACAAATCATCATTAAGTGTAAACTTAAGTTTCTAAATTAGGTACAAGGCCAACAATTTTGAGGGGAGGGGATAAGTTGATACCATCAATCCCAATACTTCATCTTATCAACCCTGGAGGGGTAAAAGGCAAAGTTGAGCCTTGTTGGGTTTGAACTCAGAATGCAACAAGCTTGAAGAAATACTGCAAGGCATTTTCTTCTAACACTAACAATTCTGCCAATCCACCACCATTATCCTTTAGCGTCCGTTTTCCATGATGGCATGGGTTAGATGGTTTGACTGGAGACCGGCAAGCCGGAGAGCTGCACTAGACTCCAGTCTGTTTTGGCTTGGTTTCCACTCCAGAGATTGTACTGGGTACCTTTAACATGTCATCAACACGGGTATGTTTAACGTGTCACCGGCACGAGTGTTTTTAACAAGTCACCAGCACAACAACCTTGTAAAATAATTACAAACAATATTGAAACTCTAAAACTAGTTTATTTCTAAATATTACCTAAAATGTGAACTGGAGTAAGAGAAAACAGCACTGCCAAAAAAATATACAATAAGTCTTTTGACTTTTGTTCATATTTTGATAGAACCTTGTTTTAATACAGGGAAGATTGAAACCAGCCCTTTCCTTCTTTTGTAGTGGTTCCTTTTGGTCCTTAAAAGGATCTCTACCAGCTTCGTGGTAGTCCTACTTGCTATTACTTGACAAGACACCACCAAAACTTTCTTCAGTCAGCCATTTCAGCACCCCTTACAAACAAAGGGTGGAAACACCTCTGGTTGCTTTAAATAAACAAGGCTATTGATACTGATGAGGAACTTTCCATTTTAAAGATTACCCTTCTTTTGCACAATCCTTCAATCTTTCTGTGCAGAGATCTACTCCAATATTTGGTAACATACCACATCCTCAAGAAAGGAACCTTCTATGACTCAGCCAATGTGACTATGATTGCCAATATCACAAAAATGATGAAAATAATAATTACCAACTCCAAAACTCAAGTCTTTCAAGTTACTCACTAAAGGTCTCTCACCCTTAAAAAGTTTTGACAAAAGCCATGTCATTGCACTTGAAATCGGCAGAGTATTTGATGTTATCTAGCATTTCCTCAGTTATGCACCCATTGGCTGCTGCTTCATATCTTCAACTGGAGCTTTCCTAACAAATCAGTCTGCACTAATTGAACTCTCCTTGGCACACTTGTGCAAACAATACCACCCTTCGCTGAATTCAATTCCTCAACAGACAACATCATCCATGTGCAATCTAGATATTTCCCATCAAATGTGCATTACCTTCATAAAGAAACTTTAGCCAATGGAGACTTGACAATATTATTTTTAACAACACAAAAACACAAACCCTGCTCGTATGAATGAAGTCATTTGT
This sequence comes from Octopus rubescens, assembly GCA_027564515.1. NCBI lineage: Eukaryota > Metazoa > Mollusca > Cephalopoda > Octopoda > Octopodidae > Octopus > Octopus rubescens. The sequence goes on from JAOPUL010004744.1 coordinate 7,657,712, forward strand.
ACCTCAACCTCAACAAAGGAAGTCATTTGTACATCTAGCCTGAAATAATACAAATAAAACCCTTAAACTCACTACAAAATTTCCTAATTGCATCCCAAAACTCAAAACTAGACTTCCTTTTCAGAACCAGAAAATAATTAAATTCCTATAAAGACCAAAACCTACAATGAAATATTTCTCTAACTTCTTGGACAATGCTGCCACTACAAACACTGTAGACAGCACCGCCAACATTTGATAGATTGGTAACACACCTAATCTATTGCCACTACAATGCTCTTCTGAACTAGTTAGTTGTATACTATACCCATCCAAACCTACATTCCTCTTATCAACACATACTGTGTCCACTCCATCAGACCCAACATCAATCCTTTCCCCAATTTTTCAGTCCATAACACCAAACTTCAGCAATCTCCTTCTGACACATACTGAATTACAGACATTCAAAGTGAATATAAACCACACTTATCTGCCACACAAGACTTGCAAATGTCATAGGCACCAATGCTTCCCCATGCAATAAAACCCAAGCACCATAAACTCAAATCAAAGAGGATGCCACATCTGGACTCACGTAGAAGCATATACACACACACACATAAAAGAATATCTTTCATTGGTAGTATTTAATTCAGTCACAGAGTAGGAAATGGCATTGAGACTAATAAAACTACTAACCCTAATTTCTTTACTATATTGATATCGTTGAGGTCCACATTGTCTGCTACTGCAGGATCAATAACTTTCATCACAGCATCCACAGCAATAGGGGCCAAAATGTTGGAGTACTGAGAAACAACCTAGAGAGAAAATAAAGTTAATAGAAAATATATTCAACAATTAACAAACTTTAGTTAATATTTTTCAGTCAAACCGTTTGTTACTAAGCTGCCTTTGACTGTCCTTTGTTCTATGATACAAACTTCCTCTTCAAAGTAATCTAAATTATAACCTTCCATTAATATTTCATGTTAAATTAGATTCTAGACCAGTTTGATGATGATATTTTACATGAGTCTTCATTATTTCAAAATTAATTGAAACAAAGGCAGTGGATTTCAACAAAAGGTAACAAAAGGTCAAACTCATCATCTAATTCTAACTCACTGCTTATGTTATTAACCACCATGATAGTCATAAATTGAAGGACATAAAAATCTGAAACTAATTTAATAAACTGTAAAAATATATGTATATAGTCCAAACAGAACATCTTTTGACAGGAAATTTCTTATAAAATAAGGTTAAACTGTTTCTTGCATAGAAGGCTACTTAATTCCTGGGGGTTTTTTTTTGTGCTAGCCAATGTTTGTAGTTAAGTACAGTTTAAAACTTGGAGACAGTTGTTGTAACATATGGTGCAGGAGTTAATTTATTAAAGTAGTGTTTCAAACAAAACATTTGTGTAAAATATCCATGTAGGTGTGAATGAAACAAAGACGTTACAAGCATGAAAGTTGCAAACTTAACCTACTGGAATCTAGTCTCAATTCTACAACTGTCTCACACACACACTTTTTATACTAATGAAGAACATTGCTGTAAAATTGATCTTACTTTTGAATTCAAAGCCGTAGAAGCACTTTTCAATAAAGATTCTCGATCAGATAATTCAAGTGGTTTAGAAATTTCCTGAAGGATTTCTATACACTTGGCGGCAGCTCTTTGGAAAGATTCAGAAATCTGTGTAGGATGAATACCTAATTTGGAAATAAATTTACAAACAGTGAGCAGCAGTTGCAACAAAAAACAAGAGTATTTTATGTACTATTAAAGTAAGTGCTAATGTAATTAATTAATGTAGTAAGCCAAGAGATTTTAATTAATGGAGACAACTGAATATTAAATAAGGTGCAGGCATGGCTTTATAGTTCCCAGACTGACCAAAGCTTTGTGGGTGAGTTTGGTAGAAAGAAACAAGGAAACCTGCCATATATATGTACACGCGCGTGCACATGTGTGTACCCTTGTCTGGACATCACGTGATGGTTAGAGATGAGCATCATCATCATCATACGCGCAAGGTTGTTCATTTTCAGTCTTCCATGAAAAACATGTCTAGCTATGGGAAAATATTATTTTGTCTGGAAGCAGGTGAATATTGGTGACTGGAAGGGTATCCAACAAACTTTAATCCATGGCAAAGTGGACAGTAAATAATGATGACAAAGTGGGGAGTGAGTGATCTTTAGCAACAGAACAACAACTTCAGTCTTATTGGACTTCCATCTTGCATTAATGGTTTAACAATGTTTCCCTGATGAAGTTTAACAAGACCAAAATATTCAGAGCTGTCGTGATATTGTTAAAAATCAACTGCACACACTCCACTATATTCCATTTTAATTTTAATAATCATTCAATGCTGTTTTCTATGCTTGCATAGGTCAGATGAAGTTTGTTGAATTTCTATGGTTGGATGCTTTTCCTGGTATCAACCCTCAACCGCTTCCAAGCAACTTAATATTTTCCCCAATCCTTTAAATATGAATAGTACAATACCTAGACATGTTTCCACAGAAGAATGCCAATGAACAACACCACTTGTATGACAGTGGCATTTGTTTACAATTAGTATGCAATGTTGAGGTGAGACACAATGTATGCAAGGCTTCTTTCAGTTTCGATCTAACAAATCCACTTGCAAGGCTTTGGTCAGCCTGGAGGCAAAAGAAGAAGACACATGGCCAAGGTGCTGCTCAGTGAGACTGACCACGTAACCAGGTTGCTTCAAAGCAAACGTCTTAACCACACTGCTATGTCTGCATCCATAATTTAGATAAGGATTTGTATCAGCATGTAAATTTAATAAATTAAAATTTCTAAGTTTACTAACATCCACTTTACTATTAAGTTTTCATGCAGCAGGTGTTCTTGGATATTTTCTCTACAGTCATTCAATATTTTATTTAGACAACAATCCAGACACCAGTTTACCATCTCACTCAAAAGTGAATCAAAGTCTGTAGAAACTGTCAGCATCCTGAACACACTTTACATACCTTTTAGCATTCAGTTTACTCTGTCAAATGTAATGCTTTTCCATGCATTATCTTGTAGCTTCAAGATTTCAATTATGTGATTTGGCTATTTTTAGAATGATACGAGAGGCCACATCTGACTGGTTTGAACATAAAACATAGAATATTTGGGCCAGTTATGGCCTGTTTAAATGCTAATCACCATAGCCTATGAAAACCATGGTAGATCAGATGGAGGAGGGAGAACATGTAAAACTGATAAAAGAGGAAAAAGAATTCCTAAATGAAATTTTCAGACTGAACGATTCCGAATAATATTTGGTGCAAAGCTTCACTGGAGAGCGGCATCATCATTTTAAGGTTCACTTTTCCAGGCTAGCATGGGATGGACAGAATTTTGTTGAGGCAGATTTCCTACAGCCAGATGCCCTTTGTGTTGCCAACCCTCACATGCTTCCAAGTAAAGTAATATTTCCCCATAACCATATATGTTTTTCATGGAAGATTGGAAACAAAGGACACCACACAGACATATGTATATATACAATGAGCTTCTTTCAGTTTTAGTCTACCAAACCAAATCCACTCACAAGGCTTTATTCAGCCTGAGGGCCATAGTAGAAGGAGAGGGATTGAACCAAATGGTTGGGAAGCAAACGTCTTACCATACAGCCATGTCTGCACCTGACATGCTTTTATTGATTAGAAACTAAATAAAATGTACAAGTACCTTTCTTGAGTAATTTAGCTGTAGCATCAAGCAAACTTCCAGCAAGAACCACAACGGTTGTGGTGCCATCACCAGCTTCTACATCTTGGGCTTTAGACAGTTCTACAAGCTACAATGAGGGATGAAAACACCTTAGAATGTATGAATCATTAAACACAATTCAGTTTCACTGTGAAGAAAATTCTTGAGTAAAAGCCCAAGAGAGGGAGGGCAAGGAATTAACAATCACAATATTGCCATCTTAGATATTCGTGGAATTAGTCATCAACTATTAAGTATCAAAACCACTGCCTTTCTTATTCAGACATAACAATTTATAACATTTATATCTTTTAGCAGAGAATTTCTTTCTTAGACACCAATTATGTTTACATTTATTTAGTTTAAAGACAGAATTCTGGTACAAAATAGAAAACTAAAAACAAGAAATGAATGTTCAAATATCATGGATCTTACCATTCTTGCAGCAGGGTGAAGAACTTGCATTTGTTTTAAGATAGTAGCCCCATCATTAGTGATAGTAACATCACCATTACTAGCTTGGATCTGAAATATTTATAAAACACAAAAATGATAAGTTTTATAAGTTACTTAAGTTCAAGTTATAGCTATGAAAAGAAATGAGCTACTATTCAGAAGCATTTATGGATAATATTTTAGCACTATCCAATTGAACAGAACACAGAACAGTTATTATATACAAAATGTAGTTTTAGGAAAAGGAATCCAACTGCTCAATATCAAATCAATAATTATGCAAATAAAACAAACTGTTTATATTTTCACAGCGGTGCTTACAGTGTGCAACAGTTCTGTTTTAATCTTCCCGATGTTGTTTTTGTTCACAGAGTAAGTTTGACCTAAAGCTAGCCCAGACAGCAGAACATTCCAACAGTGACCATTCCATTTTTTGAGTCTGACACTGTATAACTAGAACTACATTATCAAAGTTTGTTCTTTGCTTTGAAAACGATAGAATTTGAAGAAACATTTGACTTATTTCTAGCAGGATGAACTACTACATGGAGGCTCCCAAGTTGCCTTCTATAACACATGTTACTGCAAAATTGGTGACTTATTTTTTTAATCTTCATAAAAAAAAACAAAAAAACCCACTAATAATTACAACAAAGCTGTGCTAATTGCTAACATAAAAAAACAATCAACTCAGGAAAAAAAACACCCCACTGTTAGTCTTAGTCAATGTTTTGAGTCCATTAAAGAAATTAGATTCACCTTTCTGATTAGGGGTAGCTAACAATGGGAAATGAGTCTAATGACTTTAGGGAAAGAATTAATTAATCATCTCTCCATTTACTCAAAGGAAGATGAGCTTGGCACTGCAAAAATCAATGAAACACTTGCCTATTACAATGTACTCCCTCCCACTTCAACTTAGACATGAATTTTTCTGTCATCATACTTTATCTGTTTGGATCATATAAGTGTATCTTTCTCAGAGAAACAACAAGATACCAATGACAAATATTGTCAATATCCAACTGAGATCAACTGTGTCCTGTTAACAGGAAATTAGGCAAAGTTTTTCTTTTGAATATGTGTATATTCAGTCAACCTACATTGCTTTTCACATTGAGTAATTTTGACTAAATAATACAACTTTTGGTAGGTAAAAAAATGAAGTTAAGTACTTCGGCAACATACCATTTTATCCATGCCGCGAGGGCCCAGACTGGTTCTAATGGCATCAACAAGAGCTGTAAAATAAAAATGAAAAGTTCAAGTTAAAATTCCCATCAATTAAAGAGTAATTTTAAATGACACATTCCAACAATTTCAATAAGATGATGGATTATATTGATAGATGGATCCTGTATTTACAATCTCTACATTTACTATAGTATTTGACTATTCCAACAGTCAAAATGAATCTATAATCATCATTTTTCCATGTTTGCATGGATTGGATGGAATTTAAGACAGATTTTTCAATGGCTGGATGCCCTTCTTTGTTGCCAATCCTCATCCATTTCTGAATAAGGTAATATTTCCTTCATGACCGAATGTTTATACAGAAGAATGGAAACAAAGAACACTACAGGAAATAATAATAATAATGGTTTCCAATTTAGGCTGAAGATTAGCACTTTTAAGGAGAAGCGGTAAGTCAATACAATCATTCTCAATACTTAACTGGTACATATTTATTGGCCCCAGAAGAATGAAAAGCAAAGTCAACCTTGGTAGAATATGAAATCAGAATGTAAAGAGTCATAAATATCTTGAGAGATGTTATTCTATGCTCTAATGATTCAGCCTTTTATAATTGTTTCAGATTTAGACACAAGACTAGCAATTTTGAGGGGGGGGGAGTAATTGATACTATTGATCCTAGTACTTAGATATGTTGTCAGTGTCAATGTCATCTTGCACACACAACAGAGAAATCCTGCTAACCTTGGGTTGTATGTCTTACAGTAGGGACTGGTGATAAGATGGACATCTAGCCACAAATACAAGCCAAAAATGGCAAATTCATGTGAGAAGTAGCCTCCATGAGTCACATCTTTACTTAGAATCAATGTGAGAAGATACTGCTACAACTTTCATAATGGATAATCTTTGTGCTCAGCCTCTTAGTCTGGCCTCATGTGCATGCCCCGCCCCTTTCTGTTTCGTGGAGACAACCTTTATTTTCAGAAGCCATTGATTACTTCTGAAGATAGCAGGAATATCTCCTCACACTGATTCCATTTAAGGATATGGCTGATAGAGACAACATCATCATCATCATTTAATGTCTGTTTTCCAAGCTGGCATGGGTTAGACTGTTTGACTGGAGACTGGCAAGCTGGGGAGTTGCACCAGACTCCAGTCTATTTTTGGCTTGGTTTCTACAGCTGAATGCCCTTCCTAACGCCAACCACTCCAGAGAGT
>JAOPUL010004744.1:7664423-7677274 GCA_027564515.1 Octopus rubescens
GCCAAACCTGACTGGAGCATGGTTGGCCCCGGCCTGCCAGCCCCAGTCAAACCGTCCAACCCATGCTTGCATGGAAAGACGGACGTTAAAGGATGATAATGATGATGATGATGATATTATATATATTTTCTATATAGGTACATATATATCGAGAGTTGATCGACTTTTGTCAAATCAGACCGAGGAAACAATGTTTCCATTGGTCTTTCCAATTACTATCTATTGGTCGTAACTCCAGGTAGAAGGAGCAATGTGAAATAAAGTGTCTTGCTCAAGAACACAATGCACAGCCTGGTCTGGGAATGGAACTCACAACCGCACGATTGTAAGCCCAATGTTCTAACCATATAGACAAAATATAAATGGACAGTGCCTGAAACTATGTGGTTGGAAAGCGCACTTCTTACCACAATGCCGCACTGCCACACTGACACACCCAATTCATTCAACTATATTTTGAATTTGCTAACATATCTTCCCACTGTTTCTAATGTAAAAGCCAGTAGCGTAAAGATGGTCGAGTGGATAAGATATTGAACTATTTGCTCTCATGTCTTGGAGTTCAAATTTTTTGTTGTTTTGTACAAAGCCTTTTATTCTTCCTTTTTGCAGTCCACCTAGATGTCCATTAAAGGCAGTAAACCTCTTTGGAATATCACCTGTAATTAACTAGTATACCAATCCAATTTAAATCTTACTTTATATATTTTTTTTTAATTGTATATCTCTTACTTTTTATATTTTTATATTTAAGACCATGTTTAACCCTTTAGCATTCAGATTACTCTGTCAAATGGAATTAGCTTATTTATTCACATTGGTTTCAATTAATCATGCATTATCTCATAGCTTTGAGATTTCAATGATGTGATTGTTTAATTTTGGAATGACACTGTAGGGTTGGAGTGAGAGGCTGGATCTGACCAGTTTGAACATAAACATAAAACAGGTAGAATATTTTGGCTGGATATGGCTGATTTGAATGCTAAACGGTTAAAATGGAATATAGTTGCTGTTATTGACCCTAAGATCATCAATTTATGACTGTTTTTTTTTCTATGCAAACATTGGTTGGATAACTGTTTCTAATCACAATCCTTCATCACCAATTATACACAACAGCAGAGAAAATGTTCAATGCTTGTTGCAGACATCATGTATTTTTATAATGGTTTTTTTTTCTACAACTAAACTTCCTAGTTCCACCCACTTTACAACAAAGGCTAAAGAATCCCGTCAGCGTTATTACTCTCCTAGATCAGCTCCCTTTACAACAGTTTAGGGAGTTCATACTTCCTCCATTTCTTTCTTGGTATGTTTTTTTCTTTCAAGAACTGATACTCTTTCTATTCCCAGCACCTTTAAATCATGAACTTCACTGCAGTATGCAGAGTGAATGTTTCCTCAATGCACTAAACTGAGTCACATCGCTCAAAGATCTAAGCAAGGGGCTTTAAAATGAAGGGAGTTCTCAGAAGCAATCAATGGCTCCAAAAATAAAAGTTGTTGTCTCCATGATACAGAAAGAGGGGAGGGGATCGTGCACATGAGGCCAGGCTAAGTGGCTGAGCACAAAGGCTATCCCTGTTATGAAAGTAGCAGGAGTATCTCCTCACACTGATTCCATCTAATTGATAAATTGATCCTCATAATGCTGGCATGAGTTGGACAGGTGATTCTTATTCAGAGTTATTGATCTCCTAAATAGATTGGAGGACGACATCTTGCTTGGATGTTTGATTTTTAGTTAGGTTTCTATGACTGGATTTTTAAGTGTTCTGGAGTTATCTTATGGTACCAGTACCAGAGTGTCATGTCCTTGACATAAGGGAGATCCACTGCTGTTCTTATTAATTTGGTAGTATAGTACTTTGAAAGGAAGAGAGGATATCAAAAAATATGTGCAGGAAGAGCAACCAATATATTATGCCTTACAGCCTCTATCACTACCATTATTTTTAATGTTTCACTCCTCACTACACTTGCATGGGCAGTCAGCTGTTCTACCACACTACATATCGTCAATTGGCAGTCCTTTGTTTCTGAGATGCTGCATCTTGAGATCAAACTTCATTATTTTGTCCCAACTTTTCCTCAGTTTACATTTATTTTAAAAGGTTCCATTCACTGTAAATGTACAGTATTTTTTTTTTAATATATATATATACAGCTATCGTTCCTCATGTGCATCACATGCTTGTAGTAGTGCAGTCTTCTCTTGCACACAAGTGATTACACCTAAGTCCAGTTTTTCTCTCAGTCCATTTGTATTGTCATTCATGCACAATAAAATTACACATCCAGCAAAGTTAGCCAACTTCATTTCTTCACAAATCTATTATATTCAAGATCAACATCTAACTACTAAGCAGTATTGCACTTTATATACAAGCATTATACAATAGGCCTTTCATTCTGAGGTGAAAGGCGTTTATTGCCAGCAACAGTAGCAGCTCCTTGATTTCCCACACCCATTCTTCTTCCTATGTTTTTGGAAGACCTACCCCTCAATGCTAATTATGTCACCTAGGACCTAGGAAATAAAAGCTTTCAACTGCGAGTGGAATGTGGTACACTACGAAAACTGTGGAAGCCTATCGTGTGTGTATGTGCGTGTATATATATATAATATCTTTCGTGGAGGATATGAAAATCAATTAGAAAACCGAAAAGTCGGTGCTTTATAAACGAAATCCCTCGAGATACTTGTTCTGCACTAATTTACATATACTCCTTTGTCACTTTCGCTGTCATAAATGGCACATTGAATACCTGTAATCAACACCGCTACTGTTCACCAACTGGGAGATAAAATAAGTAAAGGAAAGTTAAATATTCCCTTGGTTAGCACATCAGTTGTGAGTCACTCGTGAAAGCAGACTACTACTATTATAGTTCTGACAGCTAAATTGACTGAATAGAGAGAGACTCATCCATCTAAAAAGATGGGCTAACCAGAAGTAGTGACAGAATAAAAGCATAGTAGAATAAAGCATGAAGTCATGATAAAAAAAACAAGTATTATTTGAAACAAAATCGGCTACACAAAATTAGCAAGGACAATATTAAAAAATATATATATATCAAAGCTACTGGCATTAATTACTAATTAGTTATAAATTTTTACATTTCCAACAGAACGAAATAAATTAAATTTGCATGTGGCCCACAGAATGAAATATGAAATAAAACTATGAGTGCAGGCACATGGTGATCTAGTTTAGCAGTCACTACGGTTTGCATAAATTAGCGAAGCATTACTTGGATGTATATGGCTAATAAAAATCAATCACCAAATCTCCTAATAAACTTCAATTTTTGACTAGAATCAAACCTTAAACCAAATAAGTAATTATTATATTTGTCAAGAGTTTCCACATAAACTGCGGCAAACTTCGTCATAAGACATAACGGTGAAAATAAAATGGGAAAGCGTAACATAGAATGACAATGGCTTATGTCCTAGCAAATCATTCAAGTTAGTTAAATAATATACAAGTTATTTAAAATGAAAAACAGTAATGGGATTACATATTTTTTTCCAGGATGACTAACAAAATTCAGATATATAATAAAACAACTAATGACTCCTTGTTGGTTTATGTTAAAGAGGAAGCCATCATGATGAAGCACGTTTTCTTTCTCAATGAAACCGGGGAACACAAAATTAGATTTACCTTTCGCTGCATTAATATTACTGAAGCGTATCTGTGTCGGTTTATCGCGATCTTCATATTCCGACTTCTTACCCTTTTTTGCTTCAACAGGTTCAGGCATTTTGATGGATTTTTTGTCCTTAATTAGCCAATATAGACCGGTTTAGCAGAAGAAGCAGCTGAAGCTTCTAGATGAATTACAATTATCGCTCTTGATTCTTATTCCCTTTCCCCCACCCCTACTTCTTCAAATCTCGGTGCTTTGAGATCACGGTTATTATTTTATTTAATATTTCTTTATATATATTATATTCACATATATATATAAGGTATAATATATTTCAGTTAATAATATGATAAAAGTTAATAAAAATGATCTACTATTAATATTTTTCTCTAAAATTTGTGACGTCACTACGCGCCTGTTTACTGGCGGTAAAATTCAGGTGTTTAATTCATGTGTGTAATTGTGTAGGAGAAGTTTCATTATGTTTTACACTCTTGCAAATATTAATCTTGGATGGAGAAAGTCTAGTAAGTAAATGCATGTAATTTGAATATAGTTAAAATTCACCAGGTTCAAAGTGTATTGTCGAAATTGTTTTTCTTTCTTTTTTTTGAAGTTTTTCTTACGAATTTTGTTTCAAACATTTTAACAACTCTGCATTATTAGTCTTAATTTGTATCATGTTAATACACAATGTATAGTTAATCGTAATTTATATAGCATACAAATATGCTATTTTGTTTTTATGTTTGTCAATTATTATCATGCAAATATTGTTAAGTATAAGTTTTTGGTTTTTTTTTAATATAGTTCAAGCCGGTTCTATCCAGTAACACTGCATATTCGATACCCATGTCCTCTTATCTCCGGATGCTGTTTAGTGCTAAGTTAGCTCTATTCCAGCAGACCTATTGCTCAAAGGGAGTCGAGGCAATTTTGTGATATTTTCGGACATAGAATATCCTATCCTAGGGTGTCATTGGAAGATTTTATTACTGGCTTTTCTAGCAGGCCTCGAGTTAACGTAGAAACTCTCTCTGATCATAATGATATATAGAGAGATGTTGGACTTTCTATTGTTCGAACTGCTTGTGTGTGGTTATTACCTTATTTTGAGAGTTTTCTCTGATAATGCATTCTTTTTGAATAACCTATGATGGATACAAAGACACGCATTTTAGAGGAATTGTCCAGCCTTGTGTCCATCATAATACCAGTAATTTTCTACTGGTATTTACAAATATTTGTTAATGTACTAGTACAATTCCGTCAACTATATCCAAGCCCTAATTAAACAACCGAGGGAAGGCGGGTGTGCACCACGTTACTTTTTTCTTTTCTAGTACATGATTTAACAGGGTGAAACTGGTAAATTGTATTTTTTTTTTTTTTAATGAATAGTGTTGAATATCTTCCTAGTTATAAGCATTTTCCTTGGTTGTATTTAAATGTTTTGTTTATATTTGCTTGCCCAAACTTAGTGTTAAGTATAAAAATAAAACTAAAGGGAAGAAAAGAGGTTATATTTAATATAGTTGTGGGATATGGCCTGGAAAGAAATTGAATTTTTAATCTGATAACCAAAATGCCGTCCTTCGAGCGGGATTTTAGTCTAGCTATTATGGAGGGATAGGCTAATAGTAAGATCGAGTATTTGAAGAACCTATAAAACATTAAATAATAATACATGAAATAACATCAATAATTCTTTATTTGCATTAATAAAATTTAACATACGAAAATTTATCTTCTGAATTTTTAGTAATTTGACCGATTAAAAACTTTAACGTCATTTCAATTACTATAAATTTGTTGCAGACTAGCAACTCCTCAGGTATCTTATCCCAAACCAGCATGAAAGAATGCTTTACTGACTATGCATATGTAAAAGTTAATGAAGTTCCAAAAATGTTAATTATTTTCACCGCTTGTCATCCAATTTCTGAGTAGGTTAAATATACTTCCCTTGTACAGTGGTGTACCCATATACGAACGTTTCTATATGCGAACAAATTGAATAATGACCGGTTTTCCTGCAGAAAATATAACGAGCTGAGGATAAATGACTGGGAGATCGTGTACAAATGGTTCGTTAAAGTCCATGTACACATTTCATGGAGCTTACAAGTTTTCGTATTTTATATTGAAAATAGTAGTTTTCATATTTTTTTGCTAAACTATTACCATGAATTGACAAGCAAAACAAAGGAAAAAACACACATAAATATATACGTGTATTAATCGAAGTGTACAATATTATATATCCATTACAGCTGATCTTACCAATTGGTTTCGCGCTAGGGTTTCAACGGAGTGTTAGGTAACGGCCCTATTATGTAACCCTGCGCTCTTCAGAGATGACAATTATGAAATGAAATCTGACGATTGCTCTCTATTGTATGCGTATATATTTATGTATTTGTTATTGATAAATGGACAAATCATCATTTCATGCCTTTATTTAGAGTTTGGTGGTGGCTTGGAATGGATTCCCTTATGTGTATTTCAATTACTCATGTAATGAACAATTTGGTTTACGAACAAGACTACAGAATGGGTTATGTTCGTATGTAGAAACCTCCCTTCACTGTACTTATTTCACATTTTTGCTGCTCGTAAGAATTAAAGGTGTTATAGAGTGGTCAGAATTTGGACTACAAGCAAATGGACAAAAATAGCATAGAAACACTCCTGGATTTAATATCTGCTATTTGTGAGAGTTGATCCCCGACCCTAGGAAGCCATGTGGGCAAAGGCAAAGAAATTCGCATTTATAGAAAATTTCATATCACATCATAATACCAGTTAGGTAATGGAAGGGTTGACGGGGTGTGGCATGGATGTAGCTAGTGTTTGCTTCCCAGGACAGCACTTGAGTTTGTCTCACCCTCTCTTCCCTCAGGTCTATACAAGCTTATACAGCCAATGCAAAAGTGCCACCCCTGTAGAAGCATCACCCAGGTTGGACGCTGCTACCCCACCCCCAAAACTACACTACTACAGAGGAGAGCTATTTTCGTGGGCTTTGAGTATTAATTAGTCTTAATCTATCTCTGACAATACCCCCTTTCTTATAATGACTTCAGTGATCTTTGGGTTTATGTACATATAATGGCTGACAACCACAGTATTGTGGAAAATACTACTGCTAAACATGGTGAAAATCACACTTTTCATTTCATTGTAAGATTGCTCATGGTATATTTGTGAAATTGATACCAGTTAAACCCTTGTAATTGAATTGTCTGAAGATCCATGCAGGGCATAATATTTACTCATGATAGAACTCAATATCCCTTCTATTGTTTTCGTATTTAACAATGCATCATTGGTGTCCTAGCAAATGGAATCTCTGGTATCCAGAATTACAAGGTGAAAGTGGAGAAATTATTGTAAGCAATCATCATCATCCTTTAACGTCCGTTTTCCATGCTGACATGGGTTGGACGGTTTGACAAGAGATAGCAAGCTGGTGGGCTGTACCAGGTTCCAGTCTGATTTGGTTTGGTTTCTACGACTGAATGCCCTTCCTAACGCCATGAATTGACATTTTAAAAAATGGAAAAAAAATTTTTTTTAAGTTGTTTGGTTTTTTTTCTCTCTCTTTTTTTTTTTTAGAATTATAATCTCTGTATTTTTAACCAGGGAATTATTTAAAACAAAATTGAAGTGAGGTGGATTAAAACATTGGATTTTGGGGTTTTTGTTATCGTAATAAAGAAATTTTGGAAAAGGAGTAATGTTACCTAATTAGCATCCACTAGAGATTAGTGAATAGTGACAATATTTTTACTTAAATTGTTTTCATTTTCCAATCATAAAATGCAAGAATACCCTGTGATTTATTGTGTGATAGTTTGGCAGTTGCTTTCCTTTCACTTTGCTGTCCATCATTCATCATCATTTAGCGTCCGTTTTCCATGCTGGCATGGGTTAGACAGTTTGACTGGAGACTGGCAAGCTGGGGAGCTGCACCAGACTCCATTCCGTTTTGGCTTGGTTTCTACAGCTGGATGCCCTTCCTAGCACTAACCACTCCAGAGAGTGTACCGGGTGCCTTTAACGTGTCACCAGCACATTTGACAGTAATCTGTATGCTAAAGGGTTGAAGTTTATTTTAGTCTACTTCTTTCATACAAAATTACTTTGTACTTGAGGGAAATAAATTATTAAACCACTTACGTTTTTTTTCTTCTTCTTTTCCTTCCAGACTGCAGCTCTTCGTGCTGTTGGTAACATTGTTACTGGCACCGATGAACAAACACAAATTGTCCTCAATTGTGATGCACTGCAGCACTTCCCTCCTCTATTGATGCATCCCAAAGAAAAAATCAACAAGGTAATTTTTAAAATCTTTTACTTGATTTAGACATTGGATTATGGCCAGGGTTTACTTGAATAAATCAACCTCCGTACTTATTTTTTTAAAGCTTGAAACTTATTCTATCGGTCTCTTGCTGAACTGCTAATTTTGCCAGGATGTCAACAAACCAACACCAATTGCCAAGTGGTGGTCACATGCGCATATATGATGGGCTTCTTTCAGTTTCCATCTGCCAAATCCACTCAAGACTTTGGTCGGTCTGGGACTATAGTAGGACACTTGCTCAAGGTGTCACACAGTGGGACTGAACCCAGAATCATGTGGTTGGGAATCAAATTTCTTACTATACAGCCATGCCTGTGACTATAAGTATATTTATGTATATGCACAGTGTTCGGGCTAAATTTGCATAAAAGGAAACACAACAGCTCACCCAAAAATACCCAATGTGAATCATCATGATACGGGTAACTCTTTTCCAATATTCAAATGGCTTCCGGTTCTTCATGCCACCTTACTTTTTCTCAACTACAACTTTAATCTTTATGCTCTCCAACACCATTGACTGTTCACCAATACATCAAACTGTTCCAGGAAAAAAAAGGAGATATATAAAAAAAAACCCTCAAATTTAGCTCGAATACCCTGTATTGGCCTTGAATTTGTTTAGAAAGCATGAAATAAGATGTAGTATTTCTTCATGATGCTTGGGATGATATAAAAGTCATCTAAGCTTAAAGTAAACAAACTTGGATTTGATTTTTAACAAAGTTTCTTTTATTTTTTATTCTCCAGGAAGCTGTGTGGTTTTTATCAAATGTCACAGCAGGAAATCAACAACAAGTGCAGGCAGTTATTGATGCAGGCTTAATTAACTTGATTATTCACCACTTATCACAAGTAAATATTTCCTCATTGTTTCACTACTTCTAACAGTCTTGTTCTTTTACCTATAAAACTGTACAATTAAATATCCAGTGAATTTCTGTTCTATTAATATTGAGAGAAGGCGCATGAGAGCGTCGGGGGTTTACAATCGTGGGGTATTGAGTTCGATTCCCGGACTGGGCTGTGTTGTGTTCTTTATCTTGCGTTGCTCCAGTTCACTCAGCTGTAGAAATGAGTTGCGACGTCACTGGTGCCAAGTTGTATCAGCCTTTGCCATTCCCTTGGACAACACCGGTGGTGTGGAGAGGGGAGACTGGTATGCATGGGTGACAGCTGGTATTCTACAAACAACTTGCCCGGTCTTGTGCCTCCGAGGGGAACTTTCTAGGTGCAATCCCATGGTCGTGACCCTTTAATATTGAGAGAAAACATATTTTGTTTTCTTTCTAAATTTCATTATACTTTTGAAATCCTTTATAAAAATGTAATGTGTGTGTGTACATATGGACAGTTGCAATATCACGACCTACCCAACTTCACAAATGTTCACAGCATACATTCAGTCAAAAGGAACCAGGAATATGATTGTATTTTTTTGACTTTCAATCACCAAACTAAAATATTCTCCATTAACCTGCTGATTCATATTATTATTGGTATAATAATAATAGTAATTATAATGGTTTCTCATTTTGGCACAAGGTTGGCAGTTTTGAAGAGAAATATTGACATACACCTCAACAGGATTTGAACTCACTACAAGAACAACCAGAACAAATGCCATGAGGCATTTCTTCATCAATCTAATGGTTCTGCCAGTGTGCTGTTCTAGTTGATAATTCTTTATTTGAAAGAGCCGAAAATGTAAAAAAAAAAAAAAAAAAAAGTGCAGAAATGAAAAATTCCAGAAAGCATTTGGAAGGTCCCTGGAAATGTACTGGTGTTGCCAGCCACACATCAAATCATTGGATGTTGGGAGTAATTGTAGCTACCCTGGGTTGGGTGGAAAATAAGTAGATTTATTTTGGTAAAAGTGAAACTTGGACCTGCACCAAATTTATCTAAAACTACCGTCATGGTTTATCTATGAGCCATGTTATGAATAAGTGTCCTTAAAACAACCTTCCTGGTATATTTATGAGCAATGTTTATGAAATGTATAGGAATAATGTGTTCTACTCTCAAGATTTTCCATTTTGTTGATGCAGACATGATTATTCCAAAATCCAAAACCCTTCCAGTCCCCAAGCTATAAAATAATGAAAGATACAGAAATATACTAATCAACAAAATCTACAAGTATTTATGCTAATCAACCAAAGTGGCGTTGTATGGCCGTAACTCCTTAGCATTCAGATTACTCTGTCTAATGTAATGCTTATTTATTCGCAATGTTTTGAATTAATCATGCATTATCTTATAACTTTGAGATTTTGATGATGTGATTGTATATTTTTAGAATGACATTGTAAGAGACCAGAGATCTTGATAGTTTGAACATAAACCAATAGAATATTTGGCTGGTTTAAATGCTAAAGGGTTAAAATATTAAAAGTATTTTAGAGAATT
The DNA here is from genome assembly GCA_027564515.1 of Octopus rubescens. Lineage (NCBI taxonomy): Eukaryota > Metazoa > Mollusca > Cephalopoda > Octopoda > Octopodidae > Octopus > Octopus rubescens. The sequence goes on from JAOPUL010004744.1 coordinate 7,674,868, forward strand.
AATGATTGCTTTGGTATGATTTCACTATGTTTCAATTTATTTTCTTTCAGGGTGATTTTCAGACACAGAAAGAAGCAGCTTGGGCAATTAGTAATCTTACTATTAGCGGCAGAAAAGAACAGGTAAGAAAAAACATTTTTTAAATATGAAATTTTCTAATTTTTCTCTTCTGTTTCATAAAATATTTTTATGCAGTTTAACAATTTTTTTTTTTGTAACTATACTTTTGTGTTGTATCTAGTGACTACAACAGTAGTCCAAGTCATTCCAACATGGAAAACTGACATACGATGATGAAAGTTATCATTCTCCCTCTTTCATCTTATTTTCTCTGTTTTACCTTGACATAGAAGTTGTCTTTCTGTTGACAAGATTCAGTGTCTTTGGAAAGTTTTATATTAACAAGAAATTTTGGTAGAGTTTATAAATCACTTAGATTTAATTAATTACTGGTATAATTACCATGGTTTGAAGAATTGGACAATTTCTAAAGTAATATTGTTTTGCCATTATAATACTGTCACCCTTCAGATTTCCTCAAAATGCCCCCAACTAGAATTAAACCAGTTGGTCAATTCTGTCTCTTCTCTAATATCTATCTAGGACGGGTAAAATTCCTGAGATCCATGGACGAGTTCTCTCCAGCGGTCTCTGTCCTTCATCATTGCCGCCATGTCCTGTGTCTCCCAGAGACCAGTGTCTTCTTATTTATATATATATATATGTATATATATATTACTATAACAGTGTTTACTGCATTGTTTATAAATCTCTCTCTCTCTCTCTCTCTCTTTATATATATATATATGTGTGTGTGTGTGTGTTTTTAAAATCAGCGTCCTCATCATCATCATATCCTCAACATCATTTACCATCATGTTCTCTACTGGAATAGGTTGGATGGTTTGACAGGAACCAATGGGTCCAAGGACTGCATCATGCTCCATCATTTATTTTTGTCATGGTTTCTATGGCTGGAAACCCTTCCTAATACCAGCCACTTTACAGCATGTGTTGGTGCTTTTTTCATGGCCACTAACACTAGTGAGGTCGTGATTGCAGCTTTCAAGACAATGAGAGAGATGGCATTATGCAAGGAAATGAAGAGTTAAAACATGAGAGAAGGGGCCAGAGCAGAACAGGTTTTTGGCTTCTCACATGGCTTCCAGGATGCAGCCATGAAAAGATAAAAATAGTGGTGATGAGGTGTCTGGGTGAACTCTCAAGGTATGAAGTGAGTAGAAGTGAATGGAGGCAAAATATGGGTAGGTAAAGGCTGGAAGAATGTCTGGGAGAGTGAGAGATAGGGAGTGGGTCAAGGGTGAATATAATCAATGAAGAACAGGTGTTGAGTGGATAATAAGTAGGGAAGGTAGGGAAGAGTAGGTGACAACTGTAGAAATTAGATAAGGTCGAGGGGTGGATGTAGTGAACAGTGGATAGGGGGGGATAACCAATAATGCATGGGGGTGACAGACAGCAGAATAGTAATGATGATACAGTTGACAGGAGAAGGATGAGATAGAGAGAGAAAAAGAGATGAGTGATTATGTTGTCTTGAGTTGGATTGGGTTGGTTTCAAGGGTGTGGGAGAAAAGAGGCAGGCTTAGTGCCAGGAGAGAGTGAGAGATATATATTGACTTGTAAAATGTAAGTGGAGGACAGCATTAAGGTCGAGGGATGGATATCAATAGAAATGATTCCAGGTAGTGAAAAAGAAAAAGCTGCAGTTAGAGAGATGAAGAGCGGTGGGAATGTCTTTGGGAAAAAATTGAGAAAAGGACCCAGTTATGCGCGCGCGCACACACACACACACACACACACACACACACACACACACATACACACACACAGTGCTTCCAGAACTTAGTCTTGCTGAGTTGGGCAGTTCTTCTCAAGAATCACATATCGACAACCATCCCATTCCTATGACATTTCCTCTGAGAGGTTCAAGGTCCTCTTGTTCAACTGTTTTCACTAATAAAGAAGTCTCGAAATATCTTCAAACTTCACACTGCACTTCATGAACTAAGTATTCAAAAATATATGTAAAAAAATTAAGATAGACTATACAGTTTTTGAGATAGTTCAGTTACAAACAAACATCCCTAGACTGTTAGTAGTATTAAGATGGACTGACAAACAGCATGCATGCGTGTGCGCGCGCGCACACACACACACACACATGCAAATATTCATTTATGCTGTAATTTTGTTTGGAAGTTTTGTTCAGCCGTTTTCAGTAATCATTTTTCTTCAACTGTTTTCACTAATAAATAAATCTCGAAATATCTTCAAGCTTCACACTGCACTTCATGGAGTAAGTATGCAAATCATCATCATCATCATCATCCTTTAACGTCTGTTTTTCCATGCAGGCATGGGTTAGACGGTTTTGACTGGAAAC
>JAOPUL010004744.1:8034169-8047116 GCA_027564515.1 Octopus rubescens
TGTAGATATGTAATAAGAAAAAAGAATATATATATATATATATATATATATATATATATTAATTTTCCATTAAAATCCAGACTTTTGGTCAACCTTGTGAGACATTAAATTGATACTTCTTAATATCATTACTGACATTTCAAATTTTCTGAAAATTGCTTTTGTTATCTACCAAGATCTCTTGAAAGATTTCATTTCTTCAGAAGACTGTATTAAAGAACTGTTTCCATGTATTTCTATATTTTAATTGTCCCAAATTGCCATTTTTTTCAACTCTGATAACTAATGTGCAACTGTTCCCCAGAAATCAGAATATGATTCTTTTCACTAAGAGTGTATTTTAATTAAAATCTCTAAAATATTCTAGTCCCCACTTCACTGTTAAGTTTTTATGTAGCTGGTGTCCCTGGGTATTTATAGAATATATTTAGTTACATATTTCACCTGTTAATCTACATGGAATCACATCTAAATAAAGTAGATGCTAAAGGAATAAATAGTGATATCAAATTGTTACACATATTGCTTTATGTAAATGTTTATGAAAGTTCTTTCGGGTTTATGTAACAAGATTTCATCAACTTTAAACAACTTCAGTATTGGTCTGATTTGCGTAGTGATATCATCATCATTTAATGCCCATTTTTCCATGCTTGCATGGTTCAGGTGGAGTTTGTTGAGGCAAATTTTCTATGGTCAGATGCCCTTCCTCTCACCAACCTTCACCTGTTTCCAAGGAACATGATATTTCCCATGGCAAGACGTTTTCATGAGAGATTGGAAATGAACATCACATTGTTTGTATGACATTATCGCAACCATCATGTGCAGTCAAGACAAGAATACACATAAACACACACACAAGCTTGTTTTAGTTTATCAAGTCTACTCACAAATCTTTAGTCTATAGAAGGTACTTGCACAAGGAGCCACACCATGAGATTGAACCCATGGTCTGGGAGTAAGCTTCTTAACCACACAGCCATGCCTTGCAGTCTGCAAGTAAAATATTTGATTTAAAACATTTTTTTTTTTAGTTCCATCACCTGTGCTTACTGTATCATAGGTGAGATTTTGTTGTTTGTTCATGTTTTTTTTTTCCTCCTTAAGATTGATCAGCCTATTGCACTAAGAACTCAGTAAGTTCATATCTGTTACTAGTCTTATTCTTTCAGGGTCAGTTGTTTCAGCTTAAATAGATAAAGGGAGTCTGTAAATGACTTGTGTTCTCTACAGGTGCTTAGTTATCTATTTCATGTTTTGTCAGATTTTATAAACAATTATCACTGGCAATTTAATAAATCTAAGGATATTAATAATGTAAAGGGATTCATTACTACCGGGAGCCATGGTGCTTTACTGGTAGTATATTGTCTTTAAATTTCATTTTATTAACTGAAATCTTAATATTTGGGGACTGAGTGTGTATGTGTGTATACACAAACACAAATCCATTTGGAAAGTATGTTTATGGTTAATGTATTATACAGAAAATATAGCCTACCACTTCTGTTTATAGAAATTATACAAATTTGTTGCAAGTAATCTCATTAGGTAATACATTTTTCTTAGCAATGAAACAGCATCTGTATATGTGTATGTAATATGTCTACACATGCATTAGTGTATATGCTTACATGTAAGATGCTTCCCTGCTTTAAAGAAAATTTATTACTTCATGTAAGATTACTTGTCACATTTGCATAATGTCTTCCAACATTTAGTATGACTTGAACTTTTCTGGTTAATATATTAACCATAAAACACATTCAAAAACGATTTGGATAACAAACATAGTTTTTGAAATCTTCAGCTATAATATACATGACACTAAAAAGTTGTGATGGAGGAATATTGAAAATATTTGCTATGTGCAGGTGGCTAGTATTTAAAATAATCTTCATCACAGTGTTTCCATCTTACAAAGTTACATTCTGAAAGAAATTTAAAGGGGAAATATGCGGATTTTAATGAAGCTATTTACATATAAAAATGTCTGATATATAAAAGTGTCTGATAAATGTGAAAAGACTCTTTTCAAAAGTAATTTAGAAGTTTACTTCAAAGTATCAGAAATACAAACATCAATTCCATTTATTCACTAACCATTGCATGGACTTAATATAGGAATAGGAAGTCACTAGTTGTCAGCATGATGGCTTCATAGTTAGTACATGAAAGCTAGAATTATTTTTGCATACTTTAAAACTTATATATATATATATATATATATACACATACATACATACATACATACATTACATACATGTCTTAAAACAAGATTATCATGGAAAATCCATTTGTATGATTCTCTGAGGATCTATTAAAATTTTTCACCAGATATTGCAACTGTGCTAAAAAAGTATTTTAGTGGCTCGTCTGGGAAATAAATATATAGATCTATCTACTCAGGTGCAGGTGTTTGAAAAGTTTGCTTGCTTCCCAACCGCGTGGTTTTGGGTTCAGTCCCACTACATGGCACTTGGGCTTTTTTCAGTTTCCGTCTACCAAATCCACTTCAAGGCTTTGGTAATCCTAGGGCTACTTGTCCAAGGTGCCACACAGTGGGACTGAACCCAGAACCATGTGGTGGGGAAGTAAGCTTTTTACCACACAGCCGCACCTGCACAGATAAGGATATTTTATGTTATAAGATTGAGAGGTGTAAAGGCATTTAAAATTAATTGGAACATCTCCGGGTGTCATTTGTTGAAGTCTGTACTTGACTTTAGTGAGATGTGTAACATTTGGGCTCTTGTTGAGGTCAGTGTTCCAGTTGTGTAATCAACCGATTTTATCTACTAATTGTATAACGTTAGTGATTGAGTATTCAGATACTCTTATATACCGTTCATGTACTTCTTGAGCAAAATTATCATGGCACTGACATGGTTGGGTCTCAATTCAGGTATGGTCCATCCTGCTGGCTTTCACAGTTTCTGTCTAATTTCAGTCAAGGCCTGGGTTGCTTGAGGCTATAGAATACATTTGTCTGAAGTGCAACTCATTGGGATTTAATATTGAACCTTGTTCCTATAACATTTATCACTATAATAGCTTGAACAAGATAATCTGCTTTGTTATCAATTGAGGAGCTAACCAAAGTAACTGATGTTTAGAATTTCTGGGCATAGCAGTTGCTTGCAACATAAACCACCATGAATTAAAGGCTGTAGAAGCATCAGGTGGCACATTGGGTGTAGTACAGATATGCCATCTAGTTCACTTGCTAGGTGAGCACATGTGTGGCCATGCTTGTACATACACTGTTTTAACTTAATATACAGAATTGTTTGTATCTCAATGTTCTGTATATTTTGGTTATAATACCAAATGAGTGTAGGCATAGCTGCATGGTTAACAAGCTTCTTTTGGAATCACATGGTTTTGGGTTCAGTCTCGCTCTGTGGCACCTTGTATAAGTGTCATCTGCTCTAGCCCTTGACCAATCAATACTTTGTGAGTGGAATTTGTTTGCAACCCCACTGTGGTGTGTGTACATGAATGTTGACCTCTGGTTTTGTCACTGTTTTTGCAAAATAGTGATATGTGTACAATCCATGTTAACATCATGACCAGTCACCCTGCCCTTCTAAAAATCCTTTATTTGAGAATCGGGCAAGAATTGGCAACATGAAGGACATCGTCGTTTTAACATCTAATTTTCAATGCTTGCATGAGTCGGACAAGAGTATGTTGGGGCAGAATTTCTATAGCTTCTTGTTGCCAACCCCACCTGTTTATAAGTGAGATAATAATTTTCCAGTCTATTGAACAGCAAACAGCCTGGATATGCTTTATGTAGTAACCTGGAAACCAACGAGACTGGTTGAATGAATGGCCTTGTTGCTTGCAGTGATCACACATCAAGTAGCCATTGTTTACAAGGCAGTGATTGTGAGGGAAGTATGAACTCCCTCACAAGCTTGCTTCCCAGCTAGATGATCTCACATTCTCACCATGTGGCACCTTGGGCAAGTGTCTAATACTTCAGCCACAAGCCGACAAAAGCCTTGTGAGTGGATTTGGTAGGCAAACTTTGAGGAAGCCTGTCATATACTCTATATATTATGTGTGCGTCCTTGTTCTGGCATCACATGATGGTTGTAAATGAGAATCACTGTCGTACAAATAGTGTTGTTCATTTCCAATCTTCTGTAGAAAAACATGTGTAGCCTTGAGAAATTATACCTTACTTGGAAACAGGTAAGTGTTGGTGACAGGAAGGGCGTCCAGCCATAAAAAATTTGCATCAACAAATTCTGTCTTGACCCTTGCAAGCTTAAAAAAAGTTTATGTTAAATGATGGTGATGATATATACGATGGCTTCTATCAATTTCCGTCTACCAAATCCACTCGTGAGATTTTGATCAGCCCAGAGCTATAAAATACACCTGCCCAAGGTGCCATGTAATAAGACTGAACTCAAAAAGCACATGGTTGGGAAGCAAACTTTAACCACACAGCCATGCCAGCAGTAAAATACTGCCTGAAAATGGCCCCGGTTAAGCCATGGAAAAACACATGTTATATAAACAAATGAAAATTTGTAATAACATTTTTAGCAAATGTAGTTAGTTTTGATTCAGTTTGTGATTCACATAGGCCATAGTGTTTAAAAGAATTATTGAAAGAAGAATTGATAAGAATATTGCAAACCTTAACACTATATTAAGTATAAATTGTTTTACAGCTTGTGTGACTCTAGTTATCTGTATGCTATAATTGTCAGGGATGCTAGAATTGCAAATGCTGGCACAATAATTCAACAGCTCCAGCATTTGATCCTCAAAAGAGACGTTGGTTTTTTTTCTTTTTTTAAAGTCAAACTTGCTATCTTCAATTCAGTTTCGTGTCTCTATCACCTGTGGTCATAAATGTTGGGTAATGACCGAAAGAGTACGATCGCTGATTCAAGTGGTTGAGATGAGTTCCGAAGGATCTCTGGGGTAACATTACTCAACAAGATAAAGTAGCTCAGAGTTCAGGGACTCTCTCCAGGTCAAACTGCCACTTCTCTGCATTGAAAGGTCACAGCTCTGGTGTTTATAGACATGAATAAAATGTAACAGGAAAAAATCGCAAGACAGATTCTTCAAGCTGAGACAACTGGCAGGGGACCCAGGAGTAGAATGAGATGGTTGGATAGTATTCCTTAGTCTCAGTTGATCACACTTGGGAATTTTACCTAAAAGTCTAATGATGGCTGCTTCTGATAGGACCTTATGGAGAAGGTTCCCGAAGACTCTACCCGCACTGTCCTCTCAGGAATAGTGTAATCCTATCTTAGAGACCCTCCTAAAATGAATTAAAAAATAAAGATGGGCTGCACATATACATAATTAAGCAGGATTATATAACCAGAATATAAAAGTGAGGCAGGTCTGCACTCTAAGGTATGAAAAACTGAGACTACCGAAATACATCTATAAGAGACTTGACATTAAATCTACTATACTTACTGTTGTCTTGTACATTTGATGGGCAACTTGGTTTATAAAATATAGTTTTATAATTTTAAAGGATAAAAAATTGCTTGAATATTTACATTTATAGGTTCAATTAGTTTGATAGGTTTTTAGATATCTTGCTCCTAGATATGTACAGATTGAATTTGAACCAGGAACCTTTATTTCTAAACTAAAGGCAATAAAGTTCTTATCCACTTGATTACTGACTGAGTAGGAGTGTGCTTATTTCCTTTTTTTTTTTTTTTTTTTTTTTTTTTAAAGCATTTTATGCTGTGCTGGGTTGTTTAAGTTTTGTTGCTGAGATGATGTTGCTAGCTCTTGCTCAACCCTTCTGCATTTCTATAGAAAGAGACACTTTTAGTGTTTTCCTATGAACTGTCTCATAACACAAAGTAACCAATTCGAAGATGATCTTATTACTTAACTGGTACTTTATCAACTAATAACTTTACTAAATTGGTGCCTTGGGTAGTAAGTGTGGGTAGAAACATTACTCTTGGTTTAGAAATAAAGGTTCAAGTCCAACAATAAAACAATGTAAATATGATTTCAAATTTTGACACAAGGCCAGCAATTTTGAGAGAGGGGCTAAGTCAATTGCATCGACCCCCAGTGTTCAACTGGTACTTATTTTATCGACCCCGAAAGAATGAAAGGCAGAGTCGACCTTGGTGGAATTTGAACTCAGAACCTGAAGACAGACGAAATGCTAAGCATTTTGCCTCGCCTGCTAACAATTCTGTCAGCTTGCCGCCTTGTAAATATTAAGCAAGATTAATAATCCTTGAAAATACCAGCAAATATAGAGTATACACACTTTTGATTGACTGAATAAAGAACCAAAAGCTTGTCTGTTACTTTTAATTAGCTAATAGTAGGTGCAGTCATCAATTGTTGAGCAAAATCTACTGAAATTGTCCAGGAAGAAGAATTACTGATATTTTACTGTCTGAGGTTTGAGGAAAACTCTTACCACTAGAAACCTGATTTTCTTTTTCTGTTATAAAAATAAAGATCTTTCCAATAGTCTGGTAATGCTTGTTGGGACTGACTACTATAAACTAATTGCAGGTGGTACATGTGATAGAAGTGTACAAGAACTTTAGACATGATGTCTGTCTTATCCTTCATACATCTTGATTTTTGTCTAACTCCCGTCAGCTTACAATATAAAAGTGTATTAAAATAGAGATGAAGTTTTAAATAATAGCTTTGGTAACCAAAGAAATTTAATGAAAATAGTTTTATTTTTTTCAAAAGTCACTCAATTGTAGCTGATGAATAAATAAACCAAAAATAGAGGTAGAGAAGTGTATTTGGTAGATGGAAACTGAAAAGCCTGTCATGTGTGTGTGTGTATCTTTGTGTCTGTTTGTCCCCGACCACAACTTGACAACTTGTATTGGTGTCTTTACATCCCTGTAACTTAACAGTTCAGTAAAAGAGACCGCTAGAATAAGTACCAGGCTTAAAAATAATAAGTCCTGGGATCAATTCATTTGACTAGAATTTTTCAAGGCATGGTCACAGTTTAATGACTGAACCAAGTTAAAGATGGAGGAGGTTTTGTTAACTTTCAGTCGTCTGTTGAAGTTGGTCGTATTAAACTATGGAGCTTGGACTAAATGGGAATCTGGAGAATAAGAAAACTCATTTGATCAGTTATAGAAAGCATTTACCATAAAAGTCACGTTAGATTAAGGACAGTTTATATTATTGATAATGACTGGGAAGCTTGTAGCCTTTGCAGGCCCTCCTGGTGAAGTTGATGTGATTGATATTCAGCTTGAATTTCTGTAGTTCAGTGTCTAGGGAAGGATTCTAATCCTTAGGAAGAACGATTGGGAAAATGTTTATCATGGAATCTGAAGCAGTGAGATAGTAAGAGTGATAAGAGGCATGTTCATCAATAAGCAAGCAGTTTGTGGGTTCTAAAGAATAGTGGAGGATGGCATATTAGTTGTTGGTGTCAAGCTTTATGTATCAGATAGCTGCTTTTTTTTTTTCTTTTTGTCTTTAACCCTTGAGCATTCAGATTATTCTGTCAAATGTACTGTTTATTCACATTGTTTAGCTTCAAAATTTTGATGATGTGATTGTTTGTCTTTAGATTCACATTGTAGGGTGGGTGTGAGAGGCCAGTTTCAACATAAAGCAGGCGGAATATTTTGGTCGGATATGGCCAGTTTAAATGTTAACGGGTTATTGTATGAATGGAGGATATAAGATTTGAAATGCGCTATCATATTTATTTGTTTATAATGCGTAATTTTGGGGAAAAAATAGCTCTTTTGTATAAGTGTACTATAGACTCGACCCAACTAAATAAGTCCTGGCGTTGATTTGATTTTATTTATTTATTTTTTTCCCTGACTGGACCCTTCAAAGCGGTGTCGCAGTCAAATGACTGAAACAAGTATATGATAAAAGATAACATGAAGATTACAATCCCGCAAAACAATAAAAAATCTAATACTTATACCTTCCCCCCTCTCTAAGAAACCTTTCTTTTATCACTCTCCTAAGTAGGTGAAAATTTAACAGGACTCTAAAGGAAATCACTTCACTGATATAAGGAAATAAACTAGCCTGTTAGTTCTGCTACCTACTCTGAAGTTATGAAAGTGTAACATCATGGCATGTTCATTGACAACTGGTCCTGGTCCTCCCTTATTCAACATTATTCCAAAATAAATTGTCGAAGCAAAAGACCATAACTGTCCTTGGACACCCAGATACATCTCTGCAAACTACTCCCTTCTACATGAGTAGGCTATTGATGTCCTTAAAAGACTGCTCCAGCTAGAGCAATCAAGTTAGACATGTCCAAAACCTAAGTTTTCATGATGAGTGCAGGCATAGCTTTGTGGTTAAGAAGCTTGCTTTGCAACCATGTTGTTTTGGGTTCAATTTCAATGCATGGCACTTCGGGCAAGTGTCTTCCATTATAACACTGGGTCTAAGTGGCGAGCTGGCAGAATTGTTAGCATGCCGGCCGGAGTTGACTTTGCCTTTCATCCTTCCGGGGTGGATAAAATAAGTACCAGTTTAACACTAGGGTCGATGTAATCGACTAAACCCCTACCCCGGAATGGCTGACCTTGTGCCTTGTGAACAAATTTGGTAGCCGGAAACTCTGGAAGCCTGTCGTGTGTGTATGTATCTTTATATATATATGTGTGTGTGTGTTTCTCCACCCCAGCTTCACAACCGATGTTGGTTTGTCTACATCCCTATAACTTAGTGGTTCAGCAAAAGAGACCAATAAAATAATGGGATCAATTTAACTGAGCTCTTCAAGGCAGTATCTAGCATGGCTGCAGTCCAATGACCGAAACAAGTAAAAGATAAATATGTATACAATGGTATTTTGTCAATCTTGTAGAGTGCCTGTGAATGAAGGTGATGAGCCATTTTGAAATGAATGTTAGGCCTAATTCTTGAAGTATAAGCGTTGGCCACAGTAGATATGTGTGTGTGTCATGATGTCTTTCCTTATAGTGGCTGGCAAAAAAGACTACCTAGAGAACAGTTCTACAGGTTTTCAGAATTCAATTCAAATGCACATTTTACTGACCTTTACTATAAAGTAAAAGACAAACAAAAAACATACAATGGGTTACTTATTCCAAAATAAAGCTTTTAAAATTTTCAGAGTGAATATACATTTTAAACCACTATTCAGTTATTTCAAGGGACATAAATATACGTCTTTTATCATTTATCCTTTACTTGTTTTAGTCAATAGATTGTGGCAATACTAGGGTACCGCCTTGGAAGATTTTGATCAAACGAATCAACCCTAGTAATTATTTTTTTTAAAACCTGGTACTTATTCTATCGCTCTCTATTGCCAAACCGCTACATTATGAGGCAACTTGCTTTCAAAGTATTTACCCATTATGCGCCTTTTGGCTGTATTACATAACAGACAAGCAAGCACGCACACAAGATAGATTAGACTCTTATCTGGTTTCACTCTGAAATTAAACCTTTAAGGGCTTATTTTGGCAATTTGGTATCAGTGTCAGACAAACTGGCTTCATTGTTAAATAAGTCAACAATTCATCAGAATTCTCTCTCCATACCTTTAAGTTAAAGTTTACTTATTAAATATATATGCAAAATTTGTAGCCGCAAATTATAGGAGAGGTGAGTGAATCCTGATGGATTGTTAAATAATGAAGCCTGTTGGTTTGATCTTCATCTCAGGCTACTGATGAGACCCATGTGGTCCTAATTTCAATGCAAGACTAAATTCACATGGATATGACTACGCGCGCGCACACACACAACCATGGGGCATTCTAGTAATGATTGTTGAGTTGTCAAAAGGCAGTAAGTTGACAGACTCATTAGTATGCTGTATAAAATGTTTAACAACCTTACGTGTGGCTTTATGTTCTGAGTTCAAATTCTGCTGTGGTCTACTTTGCCTTTCATCCTTTCGGTTGATGTAATCAACTAGCCTCATCTAAAATTTCTCTATAGGAGAAAGAATTGTTAGGCTGTAAGCCTTGTACCATTATGTAATGGATGAATTGTTAAATAACAAAGAAACTGGTCATTTTGATTCTCAACCCAAGCTACCAAAAAGAGCCCAGATTGATCTAATTTCACAAAAAGATATACGCGGATATGAACCCTTATATTTATTCACAACTCCCACTGTATTGGTATTCTAATACTTAGTCCTTATACTTATGTATATATTTGGATGATTTGTATGTTGGCCACACTGCTGGAGTTGGTCAGTTATGTAGTTGGAAATTGAATTGTTCAGTTGTGAATACTTATGAAAATATAGACCTGCTAATGTCCACATTCTGATTGAAACAGAAAGATTGTATAAAAATTCAAATGGGATTTTTGTTGCAAGATAGAGCACCAGATTAACAGTGTTTAGTTTTGTCCTATTTCATGTTCAAATTCTTTTGGAGGTTACTTTGTGTTTCACTATACTTCCATTGGATTCTATCTATGAAATAATACTAGAGTTGGTTCCATTTGCTGTACAGCACTCTGTTATCATTAGAAATCATTATTTGCTTGCTGTCTTACATGACGTTTTTCTATGCATCAAATGCAGGAAAATGATCAAGTTCAAGTGGAAATTGTTTTGTCTGTCATGGCACACTGACACAGGTAATATATTATCTTTTCCAGATGCTTTGCAGCTGGAAAACCCCTTAATATCAAAGCTATTTATTACCTTTCTCCATCAATGGTTTTTATATAAAATACTCAACTCTGCTTTTTTCATCTCCAAATTTGTATTCTTGATTTTGTAAGCCAGTCTATGATAAGAGGTATTAGTACAAATGTAGAGATGTCTTCATAAAATATTAAGAGGGCTATTATTGCAAAATAGTTTTTTAAAAAAAATGAAAATTTAGATGTATTGTAATGTAAATGTAATTAAAGTCATTAGTGGGAAGTTTTGTAGAAATAAAATGTATATCTTGAAATTACAATATTTAAATGTTTAATTTAGTTAAAACATTTCCATCTTGAACCTAACAATGAAAGATGATCAAAGAATGAGTGCAAATATTCATAGACCAGATACAGTTTCTGCTTCAGTCTGCTTGACTAATTTTTTGTTTGTTTCTAATGGTTTAACTGGGAAGAACTATATATCATTCTTCCCAACTAAATGAAATGCCCCTGGTATTTGTAAGCCCTCCAAGACTGGTGAGATATAAAGTGGGTGATGTTCCACTTGAACGTGAACAGTGAGAGAGGAAAATTGGTTAATGAGACAAGTGGGTTGAGAGGGCCTGAATGGAGGTACTACAAAATTAGCTTTTCCCAAGAGCAGATGCTACTGTAAAAAAGCGCCGAGGAAGAATACAGCACATTTTGGTCAGAGGTTGAAATGTTGTTGACAATTGACTAAAGTCAGTTTAGTCACCTTTTGAATGCAGTCTAGGATGTGCAGAAGCACAACTGTCCCAGATGTGTGAACAGTATTCCACTGTGAGTGTCACTTGAATTTTGTATAGGGTTAGTAATGGGAGTTGAGTTATTTCCTGGCCTTAAGGACAAATGCTAATCTTTGTGATGTAGCCTTTTGCAGTATTGACAATGTGAGATTATTAATGCTAGTAAAGTCCAGCATCTGTAGTGAGGTATGCCTGGCCAGGAAGGAAGTTTGATATTGTTTTCTTTGTGTTGGAGATTAGATTGACATGACCTCACCTCTGTTAATGGTAACACCTAAATTATCTGTATGCAATAAACAAAAAAAAATGTTACTTTTACAGTGTAGTATTTGAAGTATTAACCCTTTAGTGTTTAAACCAGCCATATCCGGCTCAAATATTCCAGCTATTTTATGTTCAAACTGGCCAGATTCGGCCTCTTACACCAACTCTACAATGTCATTCTAAAACTAAACAACCACACCATCGAAAACTCAAAGCCAGAAGATAATGTATGATTAATTCAAAACAATGTGCATAAATAAGTATTAAATTTGACAGAGTAATCTGAATACTAAAGAGTTCAAACTTAACATTTAGGTATTATAGAGATAACATGGAAAAACAGATATAAAACTGGAAAATATTGAGGCGCAGGCGTGGCCGTGTGGTAAGAAGCTTGCTTCCCAAACACATGGTTCCGGGTTCAGTCTCACTGCGTAGCATCTTGGGCAAGTGTCTTCTACTATAGCCTTGGGCCGACCAAAGCTTTCTGAGTGGATTTGGTAGACGGAAACTGAAAGAAGCCTGTTGTATATATGTGTGTGTTTGTGCCCTCCCCCCACCACTGCTTGACAACTAGTGTTGTTTTATGTCCCTGTAACTTAGCAGTTTAACAAAAAGAGACCGATAGAATAAGTACCAGGCTTTAAAAAAATAAGTACTGGGGTTGATTCATTCGACTAAATGTTCTTCAAGGCGGTGCCCCAGCATGGCCGCAGTCTAATGACTGAAACAAGTAAAAGAATAAAAACTCTTGATAACTAATACAATGAGTGTTCTTGCTTAGCTTGTTTATGTATCAATGTTATTTGTGCTGTTTAACTAAATCCTTCACAATAAGGTAAATGCAATGATGGTTTTATTTTTCGTCTCTGAATGTACCATTTCCTTTGGTATTTGTTGATAATCAATATCTGAGCAATATACTTATTGTGAAACATAAGGTACAGCTGTGTGGTTAAGAAACTTGCTTTGAAATCACATGGTTTCAGGTTCAATCTCGCTACAAAGCATCCTTGGGTGTCTTCTAAAACCTTGGGCTGGCTAATGCCATATGAGGGGACTTGGCAAATGGAAACTTGCAAGAAGCCTGTCGTACATATAGACAGGCATGACAGAAGTAAATAGACACCCTTATAATCGTTAAACTATTTAAATCTGAAATTATACATTCAAATTATTTATTATTATTATGTGAATATCTAATATTTAGTAGACATGCCCTTTGCATTTTTCAATGCAAGGACCCTATTAGGCATGCTACTGATC
>JAOPUL010004744.1:8047216-8073672 GCA_027564515.1 Octopus rubescens
GTTTCCGTCTACCAAATCCATTCACAAGGCTTTGGTCGGCCTGAGGCTATAGTAGAAGACACTTGCCCAAGGTGCCATGCAGTGAGACTGAACTCGGAATCATGTGGATGGGAAGCAAGCTTCTTACCACGTGTATGTATTCATCATTTAATGTCCATTTTTCCATGCTTACAAGGATCAGGCCAAATTCATTGAGACAATTTTTTTTTAATGACCGGATGCCCTTCCTGCTACTGATCTTTACTTGCTTTTAACTAATGCAATATTTCCCTTAATGTTTTGAACACAAACAGCACAGTGGCTAGACATGATTTCTTGGAAAACTGCAATATTCATTTACAACCAGTACTTGATCTCAAGGCGAGAAATGAACATACACTCATTCAAGCCCCCCCCACACACACACACACACACAAATATACACCCGATGGATTTTCAATTTCTGTCTACCAATTCCACTTACAAGGCATTGGCCAGTAGAAGAGCTTTGGCCAAGGTATAGCACAGTGAGATTAAACCTGAATTCATGTGGCTGTGAAGCAAACTTCTTAACTGCACAACCATGCCCATGCTGGTGACACGTTAAAGGCACCCGGTATACCCTGGGGTGGTTGATGTCAGGAAGGGCATCCATCTGTAGAAACAGTCAAATTGTCTAACCCATGCCCGCATGGAAAATAGACGCTAAATGTTGTTGATGATGATGATGATATATATATATCGCTTGAATTAGAACTATAATGCTCCACTGTTCCTTACTTCTCACACGTGAGATGACTGAGGAAGGACTGAAATAACAGCAAGTGAATCATGAGTATCATTAGCAGGTTTAACAGGTGTGGCCAAGTTGGGACATATTGTCTTGAAGAATGAACTAGGTTTCAATTGTTGACCATGCTCTGCTACTTCTAAATAATGAGTTCCTTCAAGATTCTAAAATATTGAGACATTACTAAAAACTGGTTTCTGTCAACAAGTTAATGTACAATGTTGATTAACCCTTCCTGTTGACAACCCTCACCTGTTTCAAAGCAAGATAATATTTCATTAGGGGAGACAGGAAACTAATAACACTTTTTGGTGGTGGTGGTCACGACAAGGGTACGCACACACTCACCCATACACACTGTACATATGTGTATTACACATACACACAGACATATGTATAAGTGTGTATGTGTGTGTGTGTATATATTTGTTTGTTTCCTTTGATGTCTGTTTTTCTATGTTAATTTGATTTAAACAGGAAATTGTGGGTGTGAATTTTTATGGTTGGATATTTGCCCCATTGCCAACCCGTAACTATTTTTCAAACAAGAGATTTGTTGTTATTTGAAGAAGTTCTTTGCTTGTGGATAATTTGTTGACAGCAGTTGTAAACAAATGTCATCTGGTGCTATACAAGCAGAAATGCTCACATCACTATTCGTTGCCATAACTAGCATATTATCCTGAACATACATGTGCACAGCTTCTTCCTGTTTCCACATAACAAATTCCTTCACGAGATATTTTCGGCCCAGAGCTATAGAAGATGCTTGCCCAAATTGCTATGCAGTGAGAAGTTGTCATGGTACCTATCTTTTTTTTTTTTGGAAGGTAAGGAAGGGTGGTGTGGGATTTGGAAGTTGCAGATTTGTGTGTGTGTTTCAATCGGAAGATCGATAGGTGGACGTTGAGGGAGAGTAGCCTCCTAGTTAGAAGCTTGATGGAACACCTATCTTTACATTAACAATGCTACAACCATCACCAGGCCTAAGTCACAGTGCCACATTATCTAAAACTGTACATCTTCCAACATTATATATTGCATCATCTGCTGACTTTGAAGCAAACCTTAGATTGCGAAACAGGTTGTCACCTTGCTAATCGCTTTTGTGAGCACACACACATTCAAAATGTAGGACAGACCAACTTATTGCCACCCATTTCAACACTGAGCCATTCCATTGCCCATTTATTAGTGTGCGGCACCTCCACTTGTTTCAGTCATTAGACTGCAACCATTTTTTAAAGCAAAGTACTTATTCTATTGGTCTCTTTTGCCAAACCACTAAGTTACAGGGTCTGTAAACACACCAACACCAGTTGTCAAGCGGTGGTGGGAGACAAACAAAGACATATACACAACAGGCTTCTTTCAGTTTCCGTCTACCAATCCACTCACAGGGCTTTGGTTGGTCGGCCCGCGGCTATAGTAGAAAACATTTGCCTAAGGTGCCACGCAGTGGGACTGAATTCGGAACCATGTGGTTGAGAAGCAAGCTTTTTACCACACAACTGTGCCTATATTGATCATTTTTGTTGAATTTATAACTGGTGACTCTGTGCATTTGAAAACGTGTGAAATAACAAAATCCTTTACTTGACAAATAGGTAGGTAAGGGCTGGCAATAGAAAGAGCTTTCAGCCATAAAATTTTGCTTCAACTAACATTCCATCCAAACGCATGCTGGCATGAAAAATAACAGACATTAAACAAAAGAAAGGGTGTATGTGTGCATATATAGATTTTGCACATGCACACACAGGTGCAGGCATGGCCATGTGCTTAAGAAGCTTGATTCCCAACCATGTGGTCTCAGGTTCAGACACACTGCATGGCACCTTGGGCAAGTGTCTTTTACCATAGCCTTGGGCTGATGAAAACATTGTGACAGGATTTGGTTGAAACCTCAGGCCCCCTCCCCCCATCTCTGAGTGTGTGTACCCTTGTTTTGACATCACGTAATGGTTGCAAATGAGCATCACTGTCCTGCAAGTAATGTTGTTCATTTCCATGAAAAACATGTCTGGCTGTAAGGAAATACTACCTGGACATAGATGAGGGTTGGTGACAAGAATTGCATGCAACTGTAGAAAATCTGCCTCAACAATATTTTGTCTTGACCCAATGTAAGCATGGAAAAGTAGATATTAAAACAGTGATGATGACATATAAATAGATATATATAATAAAAGCACACACATGTATGTGCATATATACAGTCATGACAAGTATATAGACACCCTTATAATCGTTAAAATTTATTTAAATCTGAAATTATACATTCAAATTATTTGTTATTATAATGTGAATATCTAATATTTTGTAAGACATGCTCTTTGCAGTTTTCAACGCAAGGACCCTATTAGGCATGCTACTGATCAGATGACAAATATTCTCTTTAGGAATTTCTTGCCAAGTTTCATGCAGTAATCTTAAAAGATCTGGCTTTGAGGATGCTTTCTTGTTCTTCTTACGAAGTGTCCTGTCCATTATGCCCCAGAGGTGTTCAATAGGGTTCATAATGCCATTCTCTTCCAACCAATCTTGGGTCTTTTTAGCTGTGTGACAGGAGCCCCATCTTCCATAAATAAATAGTCTTCTTTAATCATTTTGCAACCAGAGATTGGAAGGAATCTTTTCTGCAATATAGCAAATCTGGACTCACCAGAGAATATGACAGTGGCCTCTTCACCATCCAATCTTTTCTCCACTTGATATTGGCTGGTCGAAGAAGTGGCTTCCTTCTTGCTGCTCTGCCATAGTAGTTAAGTTTGTGGAGATACCTGACAGCTGTTCTGGGACTGACATCAACTTATTCTGCTATGCCAGAGGCCTTGCAACGACGATTATCCTCCACACTTCTCTTAACAAAGCAAAGGGCCCTGGTTGACTTGGGTGAGGTGATGTGGACTCCTTTCCCTATCTGGTGAATTGCACAATCACTCGATTAACCATAGAAAGTGGGATCCCAAGGTTTTCTGCAATAAGTTAAAATAAACATAAAACAATGCTTTATGGGGTGTCTATTTACTTCTGTCATGTGTGTATGTGTGTGTATATATATGTGCATTTACATGAAAGCATATCCATCTGTGTAATACGTTTAGCTTAAGTGTTGTATTGGAAGTATCAACAGTTTACATTAGGTATTATAGAATTAACATGGAAAACTAGAATTTAAAACGATGTGCTAAACTCATTCGTGTTCTTACATAGCTTTGAAACCGATCATATTTTTTGAAGTAATATTTGATTAAAATCATTTTAATGATTTTGTGCAGTTAACTACATCCTTCACAATAAGGTAAATGCTATGATGGTTTTATTTTTCGTCTCTGAATGTACCATTTCCTTTGGTACTTGTTGATAATCAATATCTGAGCATCTTATTGTGAATTTTCAAACAGTAGAGTAGCTGTGCAGTTAAGAAGTTCGCTTTGCACCATTGCAGTTTTTAGCTTTGTTTCCACTATGCTGCACTTGACATAGGTGTTTTCTGTAACCCCAGTTTGACCAATGCTATGCGAATGAATCTAGCAGACAGTGACTACAGGTAGCCCATTATATTTGCGTTAGACATTATGTACTGCTTGTAAGCAAACATCACTATTATACAAAATATTCCTTAAATTCATCAAGGCATTCATGAATCGATCCAATTCACAATGTAAGTGAATGAATGGGAACTTCCTCTCCTGGACATTTTGGTAATTTCCAGTAACATCTGCAATGAAAAATCTGATGTGGATTTGCCAGATTATGAAACTAACAATGAAGAGGAGAGTGGCAGTCATAGTTACAGAACTAAGAAATGAGGAAACAAATGCACTCTGTTTTGTTGTTTCTCATCACAATCTAGCAGAAGATATATGACCAGTAATAAAACAACTTTATGAGTGAAACAAACCAAAAGTGATAAATGTTCGCTCATTAGCATTAATTTCTGCATGGGAATGTGCTAATTGTTGCGGCTAATCAATTATTGAAATACAGATTAACATATTGGCAATGGTATAGATTGTTTTATCTTCTTGATACATTGTTTTTAACTGAAGTACACTCGTACAACACAATACATTCTACTTTAATTATCTATTACACAGACTCTAGAGGCCTTGATGGTTTCACTAAGAAAAGTAGAAGTGTTAAAGTCCTATGCACTAGGGTTTAGACTATCTCAGTCTCATCATAATCTGTTAAGATTTCTTTTCCTTTACTCTCTTATACTGATTAACCCTTTTGCATTCAGATTACTGTCAAAATCATAGCTTTGAGATTTCGATGATGTCAATGTTTAATTTTAGAATGACATTGTAGGATAGGTTTGAGAGGTTGGATCTGGCTGGATTGAACATAAGACGGGTAGAATATTTTGGCCAGTTTAAATGCTAAGGGGTTAAATGTCTGTTGCTTACTTGCCTTGCTTTGTTCTCAACTCCTTGACGGAATGATAGGGGTGCCGCCGATGGCATTTTTAGCCCTACTGGAGCCCACCCCTTTCCAGGTCTGGCTACAGTCATCTTTTAGTAGAGAGAAAGGTCAGACACAGAAAGAAAAAGTATGTGATGAAGAAGAATCAACTCCAGTACTTCATTATTAACACTGAAAGGTTGAAAGGCAAAGTTGATTTCGACTGGATTTGAACTCAGAGCATAAGAGAGTCAGGATGAATAAAAAGAAGTATTTCTCGAGAATTTGAAAATAACAAACTAAAGCAATAAGGCAAAATTATTCAATAACAAAGACAAAAAGCTTATCAAGTTACTGACATGGTTTAGCCCTTAGTGAACTGGTATCAAGTAGACTTATGATCAGAAGTATTCTTGCCAAGACCACCAAATACATTAATTATATCTGTCTCCTTTTTGGTAAAGTTGATTTGAAGATTATCTGCTGTTTCTGGAAGTCGAGCAACCCCATTGAACAAAATTCCTCATTGGATTGCACAATTATACAAGTACCAAATTCTATCTAACAACAGTTATAATTTATACATGGGAATAGACGATTGACTAGATGAACTCCTTAAACCTATGGCAACCATTTAAAAAAATCTTAAATTAGAAATTTTCAAAGACTAATTTACATTAACCAGTCTGAATAAGAAGAAGGAAACAACAATTTAGGGAATGTTCTCTGAGAAACCAATTCCATTTGCTGGGCCAGTCAAAATATCTCTCATGTAGAATTATGTAAGCTAACACTATAAAACTGAATACCTTATGATATGGTTTTAGTAAATTATTGGGGAAGGGTTTTCAAAGCTTGGCTGTGAATTGAATGGAAAATATCTTAGTTAAGCTCTATATCTGCCTCTCCAGTTATGTTTTCTTTGATTCCCATTGTTACATGTTTTCTAACAAAGTGTTAATGTAGACATATGCATGTCACAATTGTCATTATGACACGCACACACACGTTTCCATTAACATTTTCATATAAACCTTACTGTACACATATAGATTTACCCATTCACTTCATATATAATTCTTATTTTAGCATTGTTTAAGTTGAATCTTTATAAATTATCAGTATTTCAGTGGGTGTAATTCTTTCTGGTTTTAGTTATGATTGTATATAAAATGGTGATGCCATCTTTTAAAAATCTTTTATGCTAAGTATTCATTTATTAGTTCTGTTAGGCATGGACGTGGCTCTGTGGTAAGAAGTTTGCTTCCAAACCACACATTCTCGTGTTCAGGCTCATTGTGTGGGTCCTAGAGCAAGTGTCTTTTATAGCCCCAGGCCAACAAAAACTTGTGAGTGGGTTTGGTAAGAGAAACTGAAAGAAGCATGTATGTGTGAGTGTTACTGTTTCATTGCCTTGACTTCATGTGATAGTTGTAAATGAATGTCACCAACATGCAAGTGGTGTCCTTCATATCCAATCTCCTCTGGAAACAGATTGGGGTGAAGGGAGCGTCTGTCTGTAGAAAATCTGCCTTAACAAATTCCATCCAACCCATGTTTGAAAAAGTGGATGTTAAATTATGATGATGTTGGTCACAGATATGTGAATTTCACATATCTGTGAATTTCTGATTTCTTGGGGGTGATTTAAATTTAATTGAATAATGTTTGATAAAATAAAGATCTCAAACATGTCTGCTGTACCTGTTGAATATTCCAATATTAATAGTTTTTCTACAATTGAAGTGTTTTTCCAAAAGCAACTGTAGCACTTTTTTCTAAATCTTATAAATAAATGATGAATACTAAATTGATATTTTTCCCCATTATATTTTAAAACATTGCTAAATTGTTACCCTCTTACCTGAAATAAGATTGCTTAATGTATAATAGATAAAAAAAAAATGATTAGAGTATTGACATGTATGGAAGATTTATTCCAAATTGTAGTTAATCCCAACTGGTGTTACAGTTTATCAACACCCAATTCTGTGTTATGTTATCTAAATAGTAATGTGAATAGTTTATTTTTTAAAACCATTAATAATAAAGAATTATACTAAACATTTGGTTATTCTATAAAAGTGTGTTTTTTTTTACATTAATTTTCTGTATTAGATTACTTCAATAATACCATATTTAATGGCATATAAAATGTCCCCTCCCCACCTTTTTAAATTAAAAAATATCACCTCAGGTCTGATATGCAAAGTTTAGTTTTTCATAAGCTAATTCTGTCCCTGGTATATTGCTGCCATTTTTATTCATACATAGTATGGGCTTTGTTGAAAGTTTGTTTAGAAATTATTTCCATGTGTAAAATATGCTAATTTTTAGCATTGTTACTTCTCTCTAAGACTTTATGTTATCCTCTTTCAGTTTCACGCCATGGATACTTTACATAGAAGTGGCTATGACATAGCTAAAGCTGTTACGAGTTTGGTACCACAAGGTGGTCCTGTATTGTGTCGGGATGAAATGGAAGAATGGTCTGCATCTGAAGCTAATCTATTTGAAGAAGCACTAGATAAATATGGCAAAGACTTCAATGATATAAGGCAAGATTTTGTGAGTATTTCCTTTTCTTGTTTTTCATTCTATATTACTTCAATTTATTTCATGCTCACTTAGAGGAATGGTATTTTGTTGGTTCAGATATTTATGAACTGAAGTTAAAAAGAACGTTTGTAGCCAAACAATCTGAAACAAGCTAAATGGGTATAATGCAGTAACTTTGATATATAATACAATAGATTTTATAATTGACCAGTATTCTAGTATCTTAACTTGACATTTCATGAAGACCTTGTATCTTATACATGCTATCATGAACACTTTGTTTTTGTTTTGTAGTACTTTTTTATTATGGCTTTACATCCATTTTGCTGTGCATGATGTGGTTTTAAAAACTTAACCTTTTAGCATTTATATCGGCCATATCCAGCCCAAATATTCTACCTGTCTTATATTCAAACTGTCAATCTGGTCTCGCTTCGACTCAACAATGTCATTCTAAAAATATACAATCATATCATTGAAATCTCAAAGTTACAAGATAATGCATGAATAATTCAAAATGCAAGTATTAAATTTGACAGAATAATCTGAATGCTGAATGGTTATGTTAGTTTTGGAGTATGTGCTGTTTCATTTCATTACACATTGCCTAGACTTATTAGATTTTGACTGAGCTGTTTGGTGTGAATTGCAACAAGGCATTATCTAATCTGTAATTCAGTTAATTTGTGGGTAAAACAGGAATGCCATGACATTTCAAGGTGCTGACACTTTATCCTTTGATCATGTGATGCCTTGCAGTAAATATGAGAATGTTCACTGTATCATAGTCCAACATAGCTTGTCCTGTTGCTCTTAATTATTAAACTTTGACAATTGATTAATATATATATTTATATAATTGTATTAACATTTTGTGGGGATTTTAAGTTAGTCTAGTTGGTATATAAATATTAGTCTCGGTGTAGCTGAAGCAGAATGTTCAAATCAAAATGTAATAGAAATGCAATACATTCATTTGTGTAAGTTGATGTTTGGAAGTATATTTTGCTCCTTGCTAAGATAATGATTACATCACACATACAACTGTAAAATGTATGTTTTTTGTAATTAGTTTTAGTGGAAATACCAATTACCAACAAATTGTGTTTCTACCAAATTCTAGTTTTCGTATATTGTAATAAGGTAACCATAGTAATGTATAGGCAATGTTTTAGTTATTTTCTTCTGATGAATATCAATTTTTAGATGGTAAAAATTTGACTTGGCAGCCTTTTCAGTAACTTAATACTCTATCTTTTCGAGTGGTTTTTTTTTCTTTTTTTTTTTTTTTTCGGTTGTACCTTGGGAATAAAAAATATCTCATTTTGAATAATGAGCATTGTGGGACAATCTCAATCTGAAGATTTTGTTCTTAAATTCCTTTCATCAGTAGATTCTTTAGTGTTGAATAGAGTGTCATGCAATTTTCATTCTGGTTCTCTGCTATGAATTGAAACATACTGATGTCAACTTTTCTTACCATCCTTTTGAGTGTCAAATTCAATTCTTTCTCTTTTTCTTTTTTCCCTCTTTCTCTCCTTTAATTCAAAGGCTAATCCATGTCACATTGTGTCATGGGGATTTGACCAGAAAATTGCTCTCAAGGCACATGTAACTGTAGATTATTCATCTTATTACATGTTAATTTCACAAGACCAATTAAGTGCTCACCATCAAAACTAACAGTGAATCCACTTCTACTGTGACATTGTTATTGTTAAGTTAAACAGTGGTACATCAAGGTTGTACAACATAACAACGTTTATATTAATGGTTTTAATTCATCTTGAGTAATTTACTGTGTTCTAAAATTACATAATTCTTTTCCCAGCTGCCTTGGAAGTCATTAAAAAGTATCATTGAATATTATTATATGTGGAAAACAACAGACAGATATGTACAGCAAGTAAGTATATATTTTTTTATAATAATTTCTGTTCCCATCTATAAGGTTGTAAAAATTATTTATAGTGAAATGTGAAACTGAAAGTTGATAATGTGGAATTTTCTTCAATATGTATTTGGGAGAAAGAGATAGATAAGAATCCAGAAAATTAGACTTAAATTGTTTAGCATGAATAGTTGTTACTTTTCCAAAATCTTATTCTAATATCTATGCAGACAGAATTAACAAATAGGATTGAGTAAAAATTTTGTGGATGCCTTTGATAGAAAAAATCCTTGAGATACTATATTTTCTTTTACAGAAAAGAATAAAAGCTGCCGAAGCTGAAAGTAAGCTAAAGCAGGTTTACATTCCCAACTAGTAAGTACTGTTATCTTCCTTTAAAAAAAAAAAAAAAAAAAACTAGCACTGTTGATTATTTTAATTTCAACACTGCTTTGACAGTTGATTCCCCCACCCCCACCTTTTTCTGTGATTGTTTTCCTGCTTGAAAAAAAAATATGATCACTGAATGTCCCCACTTTGTGTAGAATATATCAATATTTGCTACAATTGCCGTTTCCTAATTTAAAGTTATTGAATTTTTATAAATATAGTTCGGATATATGGTATTGCTAAGCTTTTTAAAACTTGGAGATTTTTTTTTTAAGTTACTATAATTATCATTTTATCTCCACTTTTCCATGCTGGTAGGTGTTGGATGGGTTGTCATGGGCCAAGTAAGTTCAGATATACTACCCTCTTAGATAGGCTGGACTGAGGATCACATCTTGCTGGTACATTCCATTTTTGGATTGGTTTCTATGAAAGGATGCCCTTCCTATCACCAACTTTTTACAGTGTATTGAGTGCACCAGCACTAGAGAGGTTTCTTGTCCCCTGGTAGAGTCCTCTCTACATTGCCCCTCTTTATTTACCAACCCAGTGAGATGCATTTTGTAAATGTTGGTATCTGTATATTATTATTAATACCATTGTTTTTACAGATTATTTAACGATTTCACTACTATAAAGTGGAGTAGCTTTTGTTCCCTAGATACATTTAGGTGAATTTTACACAGCTGAATTGCACCTGATGGTTTGTATCTTTTCTAAAAGATTAGATTCTGATTCTAATAGAGTGAAGCCTCTTCTTCTTGGTCTTCAGTTTTATTTTTTTTTACTCACTTAAATGATTTGATGGCAAGTAGAAATTTAATAAAGGAATATATTTTATATTGTTATATTTAAATCCCTATTTCCTACAGAATGTTCTAACATAATTGAGGTATATGACATAATAGCCTCGATGTGGTTATGTGCTAGAAATAGCAGTCAAATGTCCTTTAAAAGCATATTCTGTCTTAACAAATGAACACAATAGATAATATAGTCTTGTTTACACAATTACCAAAATAAATATAAGATGGGATGGTCATGACCAGAACTCCTGTAATTACAGGTCTGCTCAATTATAGTTTGCAGAGTAAACAAAAAGAAGAAGAAAATGATTAAAATAAAGTGAAAATAGAGAATTAGCTTCTCAGGTATTGATTTTTCAGCTGTATGACATTAGCATACTAAATTTTCTTCACTTAAGTGTGATAACAACTGAAAAGCCATTGTCTCAAGTCTGTAAAATCGTTGGTTTAAAAAAAAAATTGCTAAATAGTATGGGACCACCTATATAACGGGTGGAATGCATTTTTTTTTTTCACAATCTTAGAAATTGATTTGGTTATATGCTAGCATGATAAATGACTTGGTTATTAATTTTTGTTCCTTAATTACAGCAACAAACCCAATCCAGCAGCCATTAGTGGGAAAGTGAATGGTGTCGATGGTCAAGTTTCTGGACGAGCTTGTGAAAGCTGTTATGCTGCCAATTCCAGTCAGTGGTATTCATGGGGACCTGCACATATGCAGTGCCGTCTCTGTTCCTCTTGTTGGATTTACTGGAAAAAGTATGGTGGTCTTAAAATGCCTACTAGGTTAGGTAGGTGCTTCATTGTTTTCCCTCTATACCCTAACCCTATTCAAAATGTGGCATGAAATATGTTTTCCTGTCCACACACCTTCCATCAGCACAATATGATTATTGTTTTCTTAACAAATATGAAACCATAACTCTAATTACGTTTCAAATGTAGCTTCATAAATTTAATGTCAATCTCTATGTATTTAGTTTATTTCCTACAACAACAAAACTATTTTCTCTTTCATGACATCATTTATTAGAACTGGAAAGAAAATTAGATATTATTTATTTTGTTTGCTTCATTTTAGCAATAATGCTAACTTTGAATATCTTATAACTAAGACTGGATTAGTGCTGTGGCCATTCCTTACAGTTTTGAATATTCTGTCTGAAGAGAGCAACTAGTCAGTGGTGCTACCATGACATCTTTTATCTTTTACTTGTTTCAGTCATCAGACTGCGGTCATGCTGGGGCACCAACATGTCACAGAATTTAAAAGAACTTCTGTGAATGTGTTCTGATCTACCTGAGGCATTTTTATTAATCTAGTTTTTCAATCAGAAATGTATCTTTATTTTTTACTTGTGTCAGTCGTTGAACTGCAGCCATGCTGGAGCACCACATTGAAGGGTTTTAGTCGAACAGATTAACTCCAGTACTTATTATTTTTAAGTTCGGTACTTATTCTATCAGTCTCTTTTGCTAAACCGCTAAGTTATAAGGCATTTGTTGGCCAGGGATTATAGTAGAAGACACTTGCCCGAGGTGCTGCACAGGGGGGAACTGAACCCAAAGCCATGTGGTTGCAAAGCAAGCTTTTTAACCACACAGCCATGTCTGTACCTATACCTCAGTTTACCATTGAGCATTTGATTTTATTGATCTGCATTTGCTTTTCTTTCTGAACATATAGAATATAGATTGAGCTTAATTTATTGTTTAGACACATAATCTTCAAAATTGAAGTTATCAATAAATATAGTAACTTTTTTTTGGCTTGGAGTTGAAAAATAATTCTGGAAAATACATCTTAATGCAAACTTCTTTTGTGTACATTTCCTGTGTGAAGGCCATGACAATAGCCACATAAAGTACAAACAACATCAACTGTTGTTTATGAGACAACCTATGACTTTGATAGATTTATCAAATTAAAACCAATCAAATAATATTATCTGAACTTGTCATCTGACCTAGCTTGTCATCTGACCTAGCTTTGTTTCTCCTCATTTATTTTTCTTGCTTACATTTCCACTCAGTGGAAATTACAAGAATATGGATTTCAAGCAAAAACTCATCACAATGTAAAAAAGTTCAATTATCTTTCCTTTATAAAGCAAAATATTATCTTTTTCTATGTGTTAAGGAAAATAGTTGCTGAACTTAAAAAATACTCTCCAAAATTAATAGTTTCCATTTTTTTTATCTTTGGAATATGAAAATTTGCAAATTAAAATTGAAGACAGAAAACTATTTTGAGAATTCCTTGTGTAAACCTCAGGTATTTCATGAGCACAAATACTAAATGTTTAGCAATGAAGTGGGGGTGGGGTTTACTTTACCAAGTTATCAATTTTTTTACCAGCTAAACCTATCTTCTACTGTTATAAATTGTTTAAAGTTTTTTTACTTTTTTTGTAAATTGCATGTGTACAGTTTTATTTCTCTTCATATATGTTTTAACGTTATTTTTGGCTTCTGTGAAGTGTTGCTATATTATAACCCTGACACTTGTGGCCAAGCATGTTATTGTGCATGATCTGGTATAAATGACAACATTTGTGGAAAGGAATCCTCAATAAAACCCAAGTAGCAACTTAGAAATGTTTATATTTCTGTTTGTAGATTAATTTATTTTGATAGGCATATTTTAATATATTTTGTATTATGTACCTCAGATCACAGGATTGAAAAATCAGAGGCTGACAGGATAGATCCTATGAGAGGTGAAAATTTTGTTTTTATTTATTTTTTTTTGCTGAGTGCCTTTAGAATTATTAAGGGTATTGGGTGCATTTCAATACACCAGCTCCTCTTAATCCTAGTTAGATGCTCCATGTTCCATTCTAGAGCTTCTTTCTAGCTTTCACATACAGCAACATTTTTAGGAGTTCGTAAAAGTAGAGAAATTGTGTGTGTGTGTGCACGCATGTGTGTATGTGTGAAGCCTAGAGCAAGAAAAGGTGATTATTCAGGTTTTCTTCACCTTTCATTATCCCATAAACATTTTACACATAGCTATTGAGAATTAACTACTTATAAAGAAAAGTTTTGTCATCATAGAAATTTTGATCCTGTTTCCCAAAATTGAGGGTACCATTTTGCTGACCAAACTGTAACAGTATTGTTTACACTTATGTCTTGTAAGGATGATGCATCTGTGAATTTTGGTGAACTTTAATTACAATATAATTTTGTTTAAATTTCTTCTTTGTTTATTTTACTTGCTTGATATGTTCTGTTCTCTGTTAAAATCAGATATCTAAATATATTGAGGGATGGGGTTGGGGAACAAAACCGTTATTTGTTCTTCTTCATCAATTATCTTAGTAATAGCTTTAACACTTTAGTGTACCAATACAAGACATGACATCTGACTTTGTTTTACTGATAATTATTGTGTACACAGTTGTGTTAGAACTGATATCTTATCTCTGTCTAAATAGATTGTGGGTTTTTCATATTATGTTGGCACTCCTCTTACCCTGTTTTCATCATTTTGCAATGTTTGTGTCATCTGTATGCTTGTTATGGAGGTGGGAAAATGTTTTGTGACATTTTATTTTGCTGAAATTCTTATGTTTTTGTTTATATAAATGTTTCCACTTACAATGCTTACACATTGCAGCTAAACAGTATACAGTTCATACAGTATACGTAGTACATTACCCATGTATTATAAATGCTGATATACAAACAAACACACACCATGCTCAAATGGAAGTTAAAACGTGTATTTTATAGATACATGCTACACATAAACACATTGAATATATTGTCAACAGTACTACACCCACCACACTCCATAACCTTGTTCTGCTATACACACACACATGCATACTTATTGTTATAAAAATAATCTTTTTCAGAGAGATTAGCTCATCTAAATGCTATGCGAATGCACAGGTGTACAATAGCAGGATGTGGTAAGGTAAGTGTTTCGTGTTTAGAAAGTTCATTCTAAACTTTGTAATAATCGGAATTCTATAAACTTTGTATTGCAGCCCCTTGTATTCACAATGTCTAATCTACTTCATTTTTTCCCTCTTCTTTAAAAAGGAATTCAAACTAAAACCTCATCTTGCTAGACATCTTGCAACAGCCCATGGTCTTGCCATTCGTGCAGGCAGTCCTCGGCCAATGATGAAAACTCGAGCAGCATTCTGTCTTATTACCACACCTCTAACAAGAATCTCTAGGAGATTATGCAAAGATATACTTCGACCAAGACATGCAGCTCGCTGTCCTTTTGTTCCCATTAATATTGCAGCGATAAAGCAAGAATGTGAGTATCTAAACTTTTGGTTGTCTTTTACAGTAACTAATTACAAGTTATATTGAAATAAAATGAATCCAGTCAATTTTTACTATAGTAATACTAAAATACTCAATATATTTTTCTTTTTGTTATGCATTAAATGGCAGTTGTATGATAGGGTTGAAATCATTTTAGAACTGATGACTGCTATCATTAGCTTACAAGGGAGATTTCCCTCTCTGTTTAATCATTGCAATCAACATACTTCAATTGACATCTTTATTTTTCATATGGTTGATAATAAGATTTATTTTGAAATTACGTGAATCTTCATCCAGGATGGAATAATTTAGATACATTTGTCATATAATCATCTTCACCATCATTTAGCATCTATTTTCCATGCTGGCATAGGTTTGACTGTCAAGTCGGGGGAGCTGTACCAGGCTCCAGTTCGTTTTGGCTTGGTTTCTATGGTTGGATGCCGTTCCTAACAACAACCACTCTAGAGAGTGTACCAGGTGTCTTTAACATGTCACCAGCACGAAATAATCACTCTTGTAATCGTTTCTCTCAGCTAATTAACAGTAATAAGATCTACATCTTGATGAGCCTGATTAGTATATGCCTTGTACAAGTCATAGGACCTTATCCACAGAAAATAAAGCTGTCAAGTAGAAACTGATTATTGGTATATTCCATGAAATGTAAAATTCTTTAATTTTGTTTAAATATCACTATTCAAAATAGCCAATATTCAGCTGCAATAAATAATGTAATTCTAATATGGAAGTTTAGTATTCATTATTGAATTTTCAATTGTACTTGAGTGCATATAAAACAGGTTCACCCTCTTGTCGTAAACAACAGTTATGGGTTCTGCTACTTCTTGCTGAACAACTTGCACAGATGATATTTGTTCATAATGATCAAATGTTTGTGCTGTACATTAGCTGACTCCCTCCATAAAATCGACATTGTCTGTACAAGGTGCCACATGTCAGATGACAAAGTGATCGCAGAGCAACGTGAAATGAAGTGTTTTGCTTAAAAACACAACAGACTGTTTAGTCTGAGAATTGAAACCAGATTCTTGCTATCATGAATATGACACCATAACGGTAAAAATAGCATGAAATACTGAAATTTATCAAAATGTTTGTAAAAACAAGTAACAAAATGAAATTCACACACAACACTGATGAAAAGATTCTCTAATATTAAGCTGAATTTATCGATCACCTAACGGGTAAATGCAAAAACTGGAAATTAAGTAAATTTGAAAATATATATCATGAAATAAAAATTATATACAAAAATTAAATATTCTTTCATGTAAAGGTGTAAAATATTCTATTCTGTATAATGTAGTCTTGCAGGATGTACCTGGAAGGCCTGTTTCTGTCAACTGAGAGCATTTTACATTATAATGTGCCAAGAATGTCGTCCATTGCTTTTTTTTTTATAATTTTTTTTGTTTCCCCCATTTCCTTTTCATGGAGATCAACCAAACCCTAGAGGATTATCTCTTTTGTAGATTTGTTTTTTCTTCTAATATTTTTTTTTCTTTTTTTTTTTTTACATCCCTGACCCATTCCTATTTCTTCCACCTTGATATTCACTATTGACCATGCCTCCGCTTATGTACCCCATTCACTGCATTCACCTCTATCCTCACCCCTTATTTCCTTTCACTCTGTCCAATCCTCTGGACCACTCATATTCACCTTCCTGTTGAGACCACCTCTTCACCATCTCTCTTTTCCCAACTAGGGTAGCCATGTATCTCCTCTATAGCAACATAACTGTTCCTGATCCTCTATCATACTTTAACCTCTCATCACCTGGCATAAAGCTAATCCCCCTCCCACACACACACTTCTTCCTCAGTTGAGGCGTCTTGTCTTGCAAGTTACTTGGGATACCTCACTAGTGCCTGTGTCATATAAAAAGCACCCATACACTCTGTGAAGTGGTTAGCATTAAGACAGGGCATCCTGCTGTTGAAATCATGCCATAGCAAACATTGGAACTTGGTGCAGTCTTCTGGGTTATTGATTCCTGTTGAACTGTCCAACCCATGTCACTTTGGAAGGAACACATTAAACAAAGACATTGCAACATCTACTCAGAACTGCAGAGGTTACATTATCATTGATCATTTCAGGATTTGTTATATCGTAAAACACATTGACAAAACTCTTTATTATATACCAAATCAGGTCACCACTACATATTAGGTCTACCATCTGGGTAATAGCTTAACTGATTCTCTTGATTCTATCCCATCAATGTTGCTATTTCAACTGAGGTTTACAAATGGTGAACCATTTCAATTCACACATGAGGATATGTAGATAAATGAAGTTGCCGCTTGTCTTGAGATAAAGTCACTAGCAAATTTCCTTTGTACTGTTGGATTATTTCATTCCTTCTTTTTAATTTTGTTTCTGTTTTATATCCAATGGCAGCCCTTTTCTATTTGTAGTCACTGTAAAACTCTGCTAAGTTTTCTGTAAGTTTGAACAAACTGAAATACTGGTTAAAAAATATTTGTATAACAGAGAGGTGATAATTTCCAGATCATATCTTACCTTATGTCCTGTTGTCTTGCACCCCTTTCTCTGTATGAAAATAACCTCCAGCATTACTCAGTGACCATACTTTTCATACCCCATTTTGCTTTTTTCACTGGCTTATAGTAAGTTTTAAATATTTTTGGCACAGTGTCTAAGAACAATCTTATTTAAATAGTGGGGCATAATTTTCTTGTACTGTCATATTGTTGGTGTTTCATATAGGAAAATTTGGACACGACTTGAAAACAAATTAGCATTTGGGCCATAATTCTGGAAAAGTGTGTGGATCTAGTATTTTCCTAAAAACCCATTTATATTTAAGGTGGAAAATGCCTAAATTTTGTCCGGCTATGTAAGATTCCATAATTTGTCCTGATTTTCCTTTATGTATTTTCTGCTTATACCTGTTATATCTGAAGCATGGGATAATCAAAAGGAAATAATCAAGGCTTTCTGTGTCATTGGGACAACTGATTGGTCTGGTTTCTTCCAAAAAAACAATTTAGAGAAATATATATATTAGTTGTAACTCCATTTTCTTTCTCCCTATTGCTACCTGGATTGTTTTCATTATTGGAAATTGAAACATTTGATTCTAGTAGTTATGTTTGTTACACTTTTCACCAGCTGCAGCTAATATTTCTTTTAAAAAATCCTTCACATTCAGAGTTACTACGACTGAATCTGAAGGGGTGTCTATATTTTTAGAATGTGTAAAACGTAAAACTAATTTAGAAAAAATGACATTAAAAAAAATCAGGGAACCCAGATTTCATGTAACAGTGTCAGTTGTTGCATTTTGGAAGGGTCATTATGCCAATAATAAACACACGGTTCTGTTTTGCTTCTTTTATTATTATTATTAGTTAATTATTTAACCAAGGTTCATCAGTCTTTTCATCACCATTCATGACCTCATCAATGATATGTCCTCTCTCTATTCCGGGTCTGTCTGATTGCTTACCACAAATGTTTATCTAATGAAATCATTTGTTATCACTAATGAAGTAACAAGATTTTCATTGATATTTTAATTTAAATATGGCTTTTGGTGTGTTGCTATTTGATTTTAAAAAAGAAATTACATTACCCTAAGCAGTATTCTAAAACATCTTTAACTATACTGGATATAGCAGTCTCTCTTTCACTTATAATGAACTGTCTTAATCCTTTAGCATTCAAACTGGCTATATCTGGCCTAAATATTCTACCTGTTTTATGTTCAAACCAGCCAGATCCAGCCTCTCACACCTACCCTACAATGTCCTAAAAATAAGCAAGCACATCGTGAAAATCTCAAAGCTACAAGATAATGCATGATTAATTCAAAGCAATGTGAATGAATAAGGATTACATTTGACTAAATAATCTGAATGCTAAAGGGTTGATATTAAATCAAACCAATTCTGAACTATTAAGCAACAGAAATATTAAGTCTGAGCTGATACAAGACTGATGGGAAATTTCTCATAATTTTGTTTTATTACTGGATTCTAGTTTTTATGAGTCCAAGCTGCCATAGACTGAAGAGTGGTTTAGAGCATTGATTTAGATTGTTGTTTGTTATTGATTGAATCGGTAGCATATGGGTCGGAATTAGTTTTCATATATAACTCATGCCTGCATGGAAAAACGGACGTTAAAGGATGATGATGATGATGATGATATAAGTAGTTCTGGAGAGTTTTGGACCAAATGTTCATTATGCAATGGTTTAAAGAGATGAGCATCATAGTGGATGTAGCACATGTCACATATTTTGGGATGTAGGAATTTAATGTAACACCATGAGAGGTTCAGAGGTCATAGTAAACTAGGAATTTCAAATGGATAAATAAATAAAAGGATTCTCTAAAAGTTAAGAAGGGAAAGAATAGCTACTCTGATGAGACAACTGCAATGATCCTGGACAAAAGCCTCTTCTCTAGTCCCTAAGTCAATTTTCATAAGACATATTAAAATGCAATATGTTTCTCCTGCATCTGCAGTAATTCAAATCTTCTTGCTACATTAAAGCCTTTTGTTATTACATTTCTAACTAAAATGTTTTAATTCAATTTTTTAAAATAATTACATATTTAGAGTGGTTTCATAAAACTTAGGTTTTACTTATGAAAATGGTGTTTGGAACACAGCAACAAATTCTTTTATATATGTCATTCCACTGAATTTTTATCTCAAAACTCTAATTATAGGTAAGTACATATAGAAAATCAGTGAAATGTAAAATTATTTAAATTTTGTTTAAAATATCACCATATGAAATGATTTAATTTCTAATATTGTATGATATAGCTTACTAAATTGCTCATTGAGATATCTATACTATTTCTTTACTTTGTTCTCTTGTTTTCCTGGCCATAATAATAATAATAATTTCCATTGTTTATGATTTGTGTAGTGATTAATTTCTGTTGTTAATGTATAGAACACTTGGAATAACAAAAAAGTAAATGGGTAATGGCTATTGAATTATGAAGATATTGGTTTGGTCTGGTTTCTTCTGAAAGTTGTGGAAGGAAAAAAGAAAATACTTAGGAACGTTTCAGTTCATTTTGTAGTTAATTCATCATTACTTACTCTTTCACTGTTGTTCTACCAGAAATTTGAAACATTCTTGCCTTTATTATTTTTATTTGCTGTATTTAAGAAAGATTCATATGAGTCAAATTTTCTGTATATGAAGCTTATATGATTTTAAAACTTTAATGCAAGAAAATTAAAATAATAAGTCTCCAGAATAGAAATTTCACCACATAACAATGTCAGAAGATGGTGTACAAGTATTTACCAACTGAAATAGTGTTTTAACTTACATATATTGACATGATTTATGATGGAATTTTTATTTAAAAATGAATATGAAAATCCAAGCAGTTTCAGATATTTTGGTAGCATAACAACAAAGAGTAGTTCTAAGCATTTTGGTCACAAGTTATTTTTTTTCCCCCCTAGAAAAACTAACATAACAATATCCCCCTTCACCTCTTCTCTACAAAACCTTACTAAACAGTTTCCCAATCATTCATCCTCAAAAGTGATCCTGTGGAATATTCTCCTTGTTCATTTTTCTTGCCAGCCCTGGAGAGTAACGGTCTTAGGCACTGTTTCTCTTTCTTTTGACTAAATGATTTTTTATTTAGCTAAAGGGCCAGTCATTTTTTGAGGGAAGGGAATGAATCGATACTATCAACTTCAGTACTTGACTGGTAATTTTTATCAACCCTGGAGGGATGAAAGGCAAAATTTAACCGTGGCATGATTTGAACTCAGAATGTAAAGAACTGGAACTTTTCTGATGCTCTAATGAGTCTGCCATCTCGTCATTCCTCTCCCCCCCCTCTCTCTAAACATCCCAGTATTTGTATTATAGGAGTATTTCATGTCTTGAAAACTAAATTTCCAGTCCAAGTTACCTTAAGCTTTAAAACTCATTTTTCGTTGTCTTTGTACATTTGGAACATAACATAAATAAATATTCAGATAAAACAGCATGACATTTTTAACAGTAATTGTACACTGTGTTGTATGAAATTATCTTGAAACTTATTTTGTTGAAAAATTCCAAAGTTATAAATGAAACGTTTCCATATATTATAAAATGTAGAAGAAAATCAAATTAGTTTTAAAAATTTAGAGAGCCACTTATGCCCTACCACCACCAAAACTATTTCATAAAAGCTATCTATGTATCATACTTAATGTACACACACTGTTGATAGGCCAGTTTCTGCAGTATTTTTCCTGAGATAACATCTCATGGACCTGCTGTGTTAAAAGCACAGTAAATATCGGAGAGATATGAAAATCCATCCCAGCAGTGGCCACTGAGAATGCCGGATGCATTTCTTGTCTTTTTGGGCCTTTTCAATGGTGCATACTCATAGTTAGCCACATACTCAGACAAAAATTTATTGTCCCTGATATAAGAAAAAGTGAATAAACCATTCACTGATGTTGCAGATAGCTGTCCAGCTAATTAAAAATCAGGTATATGCAATTGAGGCAGTAATTAATTAAAATACTTACCTGTGTACTAAATGTATACACACTATCAATAGGTCATTTACTGTGGTATTTGTTTTGAGCAAAAGCAACTTGAGAGCTCAAAATTTACAGAGATCTAATTTATTAAAAGAATATTAATGGTATATAGCTTCAATTTTGGTGAAAAGGATATAAAACTGACTTTGCCTAATCTTGTCTAGAAATTATAGGGATTATCTACATTATTTATTTCATTTCATTTTATGTTGCATAGTTGTTTGATTTTTTTCATTCTCCTTTTTAACATAGTTACCATTAGAAATATGAATAGCAACACATCAAGATGTTTTTTGTTGTTTTTTTAAATACCTGTGTTAAAACTTGAAGTTGTTGTTTGTGGTTTTTAGTGGTTACTATCTGGAAACCTGTAGCTTAACAGGATTTTGTAAAACTGACATTTAAATACTCATCAATCGTCTTAATGTTGATTGTAAAAGTATTTTGTTGAAATATAATTTTTAAAAGAAAACATGGGTGGGATAAGTTTATAAATGAATCCCTATACTTACAAATGAATTAATAGGCAGATATTTAATTACTGATTGCTTGGTATACTGCTCAACTGCAGGGTAGTACCAGTTTTTAATTAGAATTTTGAAAATTTGAATGGAGTGATGTACCTTATTGAAAATGCAAATTTTTAAACGTGACTTTGTAGACTCCAGTTGTCATTTACTTCTCATGTAAGCTCCTTTTATTTCACTTAGTCAAAAATCAACATTCTTTGGGTTAAGATATTTGAAGGTTTTGAATAACAGTGACGATACCAGATTGATGAGAGGGGGGGGAAAATGAGGTTTTCATATCGGCCTTAAAGAAATACATCTTGACTGAGTATAAATTTTATTAATCAAAGTAATGACTTTTAGAATCGATTTTTAAAGAACCAGAAATAAATCTATTTATTCTGATAACATAGAATTCAGAAAATTCTAGAATCACTCAACTCTTCGAAGGTATTTTGATCTGCTACATGGTTGTTGAAGACCTTCTTTTGCAGGATGTTAGAGAAATGCATAAAAAAGTAATTATGAGTGAGTCAGAGGTCTGGAAATAAGGTGGATGATGTCAATTTTCATAGCCACTTCATTCAATTTTTGCAGTTATTTGTGAGGCATGTGGCCAAGCATTGTCATGGAGTAGAATCTGTCCTTTCTGATTGACCAGTGCTGAACATTACAGTTCTTGATGGATTTTGTTGATTTCCTGGCAATACTGTTTTGAGGTTTTGCCAGAAATATTTCAGTGCTTCAGCACAGCCGTGTCACTGCAGAATGGCACCAGTTGTTTCTGTTGTCTTTCTTAATGGTGTCACCTAACCTCAACCCACAAGTTCACACGACACTTATTTGTCAAGCATTTTTGAATTTCCAAAATGGTATAAATGTCAATTGCTGAATGGTCAACATTCCATTTTTTTATGTAACCTTCCTCCTTTCCACTATACAATTTTAAGAATCACTATTAAGCTGTGTTAGTTGACAGTCTCCTTGCCAAACGAGTTGATATTGCAAGCAGTTTCCACTGCTTTGAAGGCCACTTTCTGAAAGTGGTTCTGCATCACTGGATGTTTAAAATTGCACCTACTCAAAAGCAATAAGTAAACCCTTTATATTGTGAAATACAAATGTATCAGCACACTGCAGTGAGAAGTTTTCATTTGTACAACATTGATTGTAGTGTATCAAGTGTATTCACAGACATTGGTCTAGAAACAACACAAGAAGACCACGTGTGGAACTCACTTGCCTCTCACAAAGTATGACCAACATCATCATCATCATCATCATCGTCATCATCCTTTAACGCCTGCTTTCCACGCTAGCATGTTGGACTAGGCAAGGCAAATAATGGAACATTTCCATAACACACTTGAACTAAGTTAGTTTGTCCTTCAGTTGCTGTTGACTTCATGTTTTCTTTTCTGACCTATTTTCAGTTATGTTTTCATCACACCTTCATTGATTTCCTCCTCCCCCTCTCATTCAAAAACATATATCCTGCGCATATACAAATAATCTCTCACACTCCTTCCCCCACACACATTCTTATATGGGTGGAGTGTATTGATTGACTTCCTGATTCTACCAAACTAAAAATAGCAAGGTCTAAAGAATGACTTCTCTAATTTTTATTATCTCCTGTGTAGATATATTTATGGGAGAGGGTTACAGATCAATTTTTCTGACAGGCTGAAGGATTTTATGACTGGCTAACACAATTTCACATATTTTTCTTATTGCTATTTTGTGTCAACTGGATTGTTTGGGTTGGGCAGGGTTAACACGGTGATCTATAATTTGGTAGCTTGACCTACAATCACCATTTTATATTAGTATTGTACAGCACTTAACCTTACAACCAGCATTTTACCTCTAAATTAAATTGTTGAACTTGAATATTGTGGTTTATAGAAAGCAAAAAAGACAAGAGGTCTTCTGCTATTTTAGTGCAGCAATGAATTCAGTGTGCAAGC
The DNA here is from genome assembly GCA_027564515.1 of Octopus rubescens. Lineage (NCBI taxonomy): Eukaryota > Metazoa > Mollusca > Cephalopoda > Octopoda > Octopodidae > Octopus > Octopus rubescens. The sequence continues at coordinate 8,071,399 of JAOPUL010004744.1, forward strand.
AGGAGTGCACCAGGGATCGGTTCTTAGCCCCCTCCTGTTTATCATAGTCCTCCAGACCATAACAGAGGAATTTAAAACGGGCTTCCCTTGCAAAATCATCTATGCTGATAACCTTGGTCTTAAAGCTGAGTCACTCCTAGAAATAGAGAAGAAATTTCAGATGTGGAAGCAAGGTCTGGAGTCAAAAGACCTTAGAATTAACTTAGCTAAAACCAGTCTTAAAAAGTCACAAATCCCTTCACGGAGATGGCCCTGCTCGACTTGTAGAAAAGGTGTACCCAATGCAAGCTATGGACACATAAGAGGTGCAGAGTATCTCAGGTTGATTAACAGGAAAAGTAGTCTTTATGTGTGGGTACAATAAACACTAGGAATGTACAAAGAATAGATTCTGTCAAATGCCCAGGGGTACATCTAGAAGTAGTAGATAGCTTCCGTTACCTGGGTGACTAAATCAACAGTAGAGGAGGCTGCTCTGAGAGCATAGCTGCTAGAGTAAGAACGGGCTGGGCGAAATTCAGAGAATTGCTACCTTTGTTGGTAACAGAGGGCCTCTCCTTCAGAGTGAAAGACAGACTGTATGATGCTTGTGTGCGGGCAGCCATGCTACATGGCAGTGAAACATGGGCTGTGGCTGCAGAGCATATGCGGAGGCTTGAAAGAAACGAAGCTAGTATGCTCCGCGGGATGTGCAATGTTAGTGTGCTTGTGTGGCTGAGTGCGAGTACCTTAAGAAGCATCAGATGTAGTGTGCAAGAGAGAAGGCTGTGCTGTTATGACCGTGTGATGCATATGAAGGAGGACAGTTGTGTGAAGAAGTGCCATTCCCTAACTGTGGAAGGAAAACGTGGGATGAAGTGGTAAAACATGATCTTCAGATGTTGAGTCTCACAGAAGTGATGACTAGTGACTGAGAGTGTTGGTGATCTGCTGTGCTCGAGAAGACTCTACCAGCTTAATAATTTAAAATTGTGGCTAGTGTTGGTGACACATTAAAAACTCCCATGCCAGTGGCACGTTAAAAATACTCGCGTCAGTGGAATTTTAAAGGCACCCGGTACACACTCAGGAGTGGTGATGTTAGGAAGGGCATCCATCCATAGAAACCAAGCCAAAACGGACTGGAGTCTGGTGCAGTTCTCCGATAGGATATACATTTTCTGAGGAAGTTCAGTTACAAACAAACATCCTAGAGTGTTAGTAGTATAGAGGTGTGTGTGTGTATATACATATGTGTGTGTATGTATATATATATATATATATATATATGTATGAGGAATAGGTTATGCATTCCCAACATAGTTGATATTATGTTCCAGAATAGATTAAGATGGTATGGACATGTTGAAAGGATGGAAAATGTAAATCCAGTCAGCAGATGTAGGTTTATTGAGGTTGACGGAATTAAAGGGAGGGGTAGACCATGTAAAACATGGACCCAGGTAGTTAGGTATGACCTTAGGAAGTTGAGATTATGACCAGGCCTTGCACAAGATAGAGAGGCCTTGAGTAGAACCATTAGGTAAAACGGACATTAAACGAGGAAGAAGAAGAAGGGTCTTCATAAGGGGGTTACGTTTCTGCTCCAGAGAGGACCGGTACATTGTACTATTTGATTTAAAGGACAAATGAAGGAATATTCAAGTAGAATTCAATATATGATGTGCAATATAAAGAATTAGTCATTCACCAGCAGAGTATAAGATATCATTTATATATTATTGGTTTCAAATTTTGGCACAAGGTCAGCAATGTCAAGGGTAGGGGTAAGTTGATTACATCATTGAGTTTCACATCTGTAAAAGAAGACAAATTTGCAGGTCACAACCAAAAATTAATCTCTCTCTATATATAAAACAGTGGTTATCTGTGTGTAAGTGTCTAACCAATTTTCGTCAAATTTGACACGTGGATTACTTATGCAACAGAGATTGTTTGTATATAATTTTTTTTCTTGAAAACCCTCTCCAATTTGAAGAAAATCAGTTGAAAATTGTAGAAGCTACACTTGCACACAGACATCCACTGTCTTATATATATAGATATATGTATACATATCAAATGTAAGGTGTACCTGGCTATAGTGCTTTCTTCCCTGCTATATGGAACTGAAACCTGAACAATTTATAAAGCCCAAGTTACATCCATAGGCGCGGCATGGCTGTGTGGTAAGAAGCTTGCTTCCCAACCACATGGATCCGGGTTCAATCCCACTGCGTGGCACCTTGGGCAAGTGTCTTCTACTATAGCCTCGGGCCGACCAAAGCCTTGTGA
>JAOPUL010004744.1:8080432-8090737 GCA_027564515.1 Octopus rubescens
TACATATATATATATATATATATATGTATGTATGTATGTATGTATGTATGTATATATATATGTGTGTGTGTATATATATATATATATAACAACAAAAATACGGATGGAGAAAAACACATCTTTAATTGTATTCACCATACAATGCCGACGATCTGAACTCAAAAGTGTAGAATCGATAGTGTGAATTGTGAAATTAACTCTAATGATAATTTTCATGAACTAGATTTTGATACTTTAAATAAAAGTAATTCTGACTCTGATAATACAGTTAAGTTAACACCTAATTTTAACATTAATTATAATACTAATAATAATAATCCTGCCTTAACACCTAATTCTGAGTGGAGGACTAGTAGGAATTATGTTAACCTGAGTACCAAATACAAGTGAATAAATGCCTGTGTAATTGTAAAAACAAAATTATCTGTCCTTTAGAAAATCAGTGTTTAAGGGAAAGTATAGTGTATCAATGTAAGGTAATAACAGGGGATCATAAGTATTATTTCGTAGGTTCGTCTGCTACAATTTGGAAACCTAGACTTCATTATCATTCTCATTCATTTAAGTATTGAAGAAAAGGCAATTATGCAAATCTTGCCAAATGCATTTGAGATTTAAAAGATAGGAACATTAAGTATGATTTAAGGTGGTCCATTATTATTTACGAACCATCGTACAATATTGGTAATTCTAAATGTGATCTTTGCCTTGAAGAAATGTATTATATACTTACTTCTAAATTAATATTATTAAATTATAATGGTATTTTTACAACGAAATGTCACAAATTTAGGAAGGCATTTAAATGTTTCAATTCTTAATTATAATTGCTTTTCATATAATATAATAAGCATAATTTTTCTAAAGATATTTAGCATATTAATAGATAATTAACTAATTGGCATGACATAGAATCTCTATGTTTCTATTTGTCATAACGTAGAATTCATTTGTTTATTTTTTATTCTTTTGTTATCCACTGACGTCACCAAAAGTTGTATACTAAATTAGTTTTTCTTAGAATATTATATTTCTTCTTAAAGTTCGTTTTGTATGTGTTCGTGTACTGGAGATATTTTCTTAGTTCATTTTGAATTTAACGAAGTTTGGAATGTCTTGAAAACGTATCGTCGGCATCGTATGGTGAATTTAATAATTAAAGATGTGATTTTCTCCATCCGTATTTTTGTTGTCTACTATGAATTTCTTGAAATTCTTCTAAATAATATTTGGATCTACGTGTTATACATGAGGAATTACCTTGGATGTTTATTCTACCTGCATTTATTGGTATCTGATTGTTTGATATAGTTAACCAAATTCGTTTAACACAGTGCTTTATTGATATCTGCCTGGATTTTTTAATCCCCTTTTTTCTTTATATATGTGTGTATATATATATATACACACACATATATATATATATATATACACATATATGCAAATTTGAATATTTTTCCCTCATTTTCTTCCAAATTTCAGATTTTGAATATAGTAAAATAGTTGCCCTGTTAAAATCTGCCTTTTCTTTAATCTTTGATATAAGTACTAAGATAAAATATGCGTCTGGGTGTGAATACAGTGAAGTCATCTTCAAAGCTTACCTTGTTATTCATTTAAACATTAATTAGTTTTGCAATCTTACAGTTAGTTGATACTTCAGTTAATTTAGAATAACTTAGTTTAAAGCTATTTTTAATCATTTAATTTCATTTAAGGATTTATGAACATAAATAATAGCTCCTGTAAAATTGCTTATAAATTTTCCTTTAAAGCTACAAAAAGAACTTGACTAATCTATTTAAGCCTTCAGATTCAATTTAAAATTGTAAGTTTTACATAATATTATATGCAATATTATAGTTGTATTGTCTTTTCCCTTTGAATTTCTAATCAGTGCATTTGATCATTTGACTCTAAGCAAGAAAAATATATAAATTATTTTGAAAATTCACAGACCAGTATCACTTGTCAGGCATATGTTTTTTTTCCTCTTCTCTTTTATATATTTTAAAACATTCCATTGTTTTCTGTTGTTTGGTGTATTTAGCATTAAAACTGTTATATTTTGTCATGGTTCATTAAACTGTCCCAATTATCTTGAATAGTTTGGATTGATGCTAAATTAGCATATTGGTTCCTTGTCATAACTGGAAATACAGGTTGTTATTGATTTACTTTCTGTTCAGTTGAATCTTTGTTGTTCAAAATATATACATAGAGAGAAGAATAAGAGATATGAGCAGCATTTAAAACTTGTGGAAAAACCTAATTCCTACTTAAGAATTGGAAGTACCCATACAAAAGAAAATCTTATTCAGTACATACTAGCAATTAGAATTTCTCTTTTAGGTCCTCCTGCTAAACGACAGGGCCTCGGAGTAATTCGGCAAGCAGGAAGTGTTCTTAGAACACCAGCTACAATGGTAAGCACCAGGTCATCAAAGGATTGGCTAATTCCCAGGTTTGCTGATATTTGTTGACAATATACAATGCTGCCTCATTCATTCCACTGCTCTTACTTTCTTGGAACCTGTCTTGCAGTGGCCACTTGCTGTCCCTCAGTTTTCTCTTAGCTTTTACTATACTTAATTCACTGACTGTAATTTAAGCAAGAAGAGCCATGGATCACTTCTACTGAAGCTTTGAGATAGTTATCTTTATTACTATTAGTAGCTTTCTTTCTAAGCTACTTGGAAATGATCTGTTGCTGTTAATATTATCTGCTGGGTGTTGTTCATTTAGTACATTGGATATATTTAACAGAACTGCTAACTCCACTTATGAATTAGATTGCCAAATGAACAAACACCCAGCCTCTTAATTTGAACATAGTGTATTTTTAAATTTATTTTATTTTTTTTTCTGTTGTTGGCTAAATTTTATATTTTATTAAAGAAAATATTTAAATTTTATACTTGAACTGTTAAACATTTAATCAAAGTTACACTTCCAATGTCATCATCTCAACTAAGCATTGTACAATCAATTACACTGGCTTAGGCTGAGATTAGACCTGTTGCTTTACACTTAAATGTTGAAATCAGTGTCCTGTCTCAATAATTCAATGGACTATATTTCAATGAGGGATATCATTTCTTTGGCTAACCACTGCAAACTCAGGTAATTCTACTTTTTAGTTTGCTTTTCAACTGGAACTGAAGTATATGTATACATAGTGGCATATTCACTGTAAACAAACATTTTGGCTCCGAGGTTTTATGTTATAGGTATTATAGAATTTGGTTTGGTCATCTTGTTAGGTCACTTGTCTCTGCGTGGATGAATTCCCGTGTGTTTTTATACGTCTATTATAATATAATACTTTATTTCTCTCTCTTATATGCACAACTGTCTACTTGTTAAAAATTATATTTGATATAGCTCTTACTGACAATGTTTGAACTCTAATTTTTTCTCCTATTTCTTATCTGTTTGGTCAAACGTTGGTAAATATACTCTTGGTGTGCACAGTAGCTAAACCTGCTTGCAAAAAAGGCTTTAAAAGAGGTGCCAGGGAAGAAAATATATTGGTATTTTTTCCTTCCCTTTATATATATATAATTCAACTTTCTAGTCAACTCTCAATATTTTATTTTCTGTATTGATCTAACAAAGGTCAGATTATATTTCAGTTTGTTTCTTAACCTTTCTTTACTAAAATATATCCCAGTGTGTTTTAATTTAATTCTAAAATAAGCATAAATTTAGGTTGGTTTCATAAAACAACTATAAGTTTTTTTGTTTATTGATATAATGTGGTGTTACGATATAAAATATTTTTTATATACATATAAATTTATGTTGGAATTTTTGTCTTAAATGTACTCTAATTACAGGTAAATAAAAGTGCATTCATTGAAATGTAAACTTATTTAAAATTTTGTTTAAAAATATCACCACATAAAATGTCAATATTCACTTGTGATAAAAAAAATAAAAAAAAATTGTGTAAAAATTGTGAAATTTATCTCAGAAAAAGTAAAAATTAAATTCACACATACACATTTATTACAGACACCATACTGATGAAATAATTGAATTAAGCAAAAAAGTAAATTAGTTTATAAAACTAAGTTAGATATATACAAATTAATATTTCTGTCCCACTCTGCAGAATACATATTGGAAAGTCATTTTAATTGACTATGTTGCTTTTCTGATGTTGGCACACACTCTTGTGAGCCCTCTCCTACCATGGAGATCATCCAAATTCAATGGCTTTTCTCTCAACATTTTTTCATATAAATATCCTACTCATTTCTGTTGCATCATCTGCTCAGAATTGCAGATCACCAAATCACTTTTCAGCTCTCACAATTCAGCACATACAATACACACTTATTGACCATATACCAAATCAGGTGTCTCCACCAGTTATTACCTCTTCTACCCACCTGTAATGTTTCATAATCTGGTTTGAATAGTCTACACAAACCATGTGGTTGATGTTTGTGTGTCATTACCATCCATTTTCTGGATAGAAAATGAATTTGCTTCTTGTTTTGCCTGCTGTCATCAGCAAACTTCCTTTTTGCTGTTGTATTATTTTATCTTTTTTCTTTTTCTTTTTCTTTTTTTTTCTTTTTTCTTTTTTTTGATATTCAGCAACAGCCCCTTTTGATTTGTAATCACTGTGGCACAACACACATACCGGCTTATCTGAGTTTCTACTAGTTTAAAAAATATTATCCTCTTTTGTTATGGTGTAGATGTGATGACTTCCAGACTGCATCATTCCTAGATAATGCAGACTTACCGTTATCTGGCTTCCCTGCTCTGTATAGAATTTCATTCCAAGCATGGCATATAATATTGCTGGAAATGCATCTAAATTTTATAGCTACCCACTTCATCTATGAATAGTCTATTTGTTGACTTGTAATATGACTGAAAAGCTTTTGTGTCCAAGAGTTATCTTATTTTAAATGGTAGATAATAGTTTTTATTGCCACAAACTGTTTACAGCTAGTTTCACTTATATGGAAATAATGACACAACTTCAAAATTCTCATTTGGGTCATAATACTGCAAAGATACCTGGTGATGAAAATATTAAATGAAAGAAGATAGAAATACTATGACCAAATATTTAGCTTTATATTATCAGCTACTCCAAGCCAAAATTCTCTCCTTTTCCCTTTATTTCGCCCCTGTCGTTGTTTATTTTTTCTAAATGTGTTGCCTCATGTTTTGCAGTTGTTCAATATAATCGTACTTTTAGCAAGCACACTTCTTTCCCCTCTTCTTTTGTGTTAATATATCTGGTGTAGATCTGGGCTCACCCTATATCTTTCTGATATTTTATCTTTCTTTGTCAGCAGCTTGTAAAATAATGAATGTTCAGCATCTCTTAAATCAGATTTTTGTTTTTATTTCTATGAAATCAAATTCCTGTTAATATCTGGCTAACAGCCTTTACTATTGCTACAATAAAATGCAACCAGTCCATACTGTAGGGCATCCAACTGTTTAAAAAAAAAACAAAAGTATTCCAGGAAAGAAAACAAATTGGAATTATGCAACAACAGATATTGGCAGCTTTCTTTGTTTGGTATATCAGACGACAAAGAATCATGCCAAGTGGCCGAACAAATTTGTCCAACCCATGCAAGCCCGGAAAAGCAGGCTGGAGATGATGAAGCTACACTACTGTTTGGCAGCAGCCTTGAGATTTAATTTTATTATGGAGACAAATATTTATAACTGATTTTATATAGGTTATGTAGAACTTATAAAAAAAAAAGTCTTTAACATTAGAATTGTTAAAATATATTCTGTATACAAACAGATCTGCATGTTATTTTATCAAAAATCTTTTTCAGAATTTATAAACACTGATTGAAATAGTTTTGTTGCATTTCAAAACCTGGTCATGTAAAGGGATATTTGTGTGTTTGTTGCTGCAATTTCTGAAATTCTATGTGGATGAAGAATACAGTATTAGAATTTTGGCTGATTGTGTGGCTATAAGGGGGTTTTGTGATTCATGTCTCCAAGCAGGTCTTGTCCTTCACAATGGGAAACAAGCGAGCATTACTGCTTTCTGAAGATGAAGACCTTTTTATTTCCCTTCCTAACCTTAACTTTGCAGGGAAACTAAACTAGTCATTGATTCCTTCACACTTCTTTCTGAGCTTATAGTAGACTCTAATAGATGCATCAGTAGCTGGTTATGTCATGGTTCAACCATGCCACAACCTATTAAGCTTGTTGGATTGATTTTAGTTGATTCTTACTAATTTGATAACATTGCTTAAACCCTACATTCATTTGTTTGTTCTTTTTGCTTCTTCTCCTTTCATCCTTTGCCTTCACAGCGTATTCCTTAATTGAGGTCTTATTTCAGTGTTAAAATGTCATTTTAACATGATGACTGTATTATTGTACTGGCTAAAATTAATCTCTAACTACATTGGTGATGTTTTCTCTTTCAGCGAGGATCAGTCATAAACCGCAACAATATGAACGGCCGAAGCAAAACCTCTGGAATAAGGCCTATGAAAATGCACATGATCAGCTGGATTGATGCTCCAGATGATGTTTACTTTTTGGCCACGGATGCAACTAGGTAAGCCCTAATTATATATTCTCTTCTTGTTTCAGGTTTCATGAACTTGTGTGTATTAATATTTTAAGCTTTAATATTTTATGCATACCAAATGTTACCTTTAAAAATGGTAATCCTAAATGCTTTTTATGTGTGAAATCAGCCTAGTGTTATTTAGTGATAAATTCAAAATCTAAGCTGAAAAGTTGTTTATGGTCTTAGGTTTATATGTTTAATACCACCTCCACCATCACCATTGTGGTTTGAAAGTCAATTATATATATATTGATTTACTTTCACTCAGCCTGTAATATGATGTGTAATATATGAGGTGTAATCGGCATTTTGACCTGTGCCTTGAATGTCATGAGAAGGTTAACACTGCACACATCAATTTGCAGTGTCAAGAGCCAAGTAACAAACTTCACAACGAGATGTATGTTCAAGTTTTCCATGAAAATCTGGCAAACTCCATGGCTTATTTTAATTATGGATGGGAGCTGATGGAATATTCTGGTGTTTTGCTAATTATTCTCATCCTCTTGAACAGACACTTGGAATGCAACTTGTGTTCAACATAGTTTGACAGATTTATTACAAAGCATTTTGAGGGTCTCTATAGCACATTTTTACTCAGCTTGATGTAAAATTTGATTGAGGCTCAGTGCTGAAATTTGACAGCTATTACAAATAACAAGGTTTGAAAACCTTGCATAATAACCAAATTTGGGCAGATAACATGGATTCTATTTGTAGACTGACTCAGTAGGTTGCTTACCAATAATTGTCAACTCTGCATGCATATCTCTTGAACAGTACAATCACAGCCTGGGCAGTCCTGAAACTTCCTCTAATAACCCCTTGTATCTGAGTTCGCAGGCCTCAAATATATTTTTGTCTTTACTACTGTAAGCACATCCAGCTTTGTCTGATCTGATATATAGTTTAAAGGAAACTGTATGTTTTGGAGAAACTTGCATATCCAATTTACATAGCACGTTTCAGCTAGTTTTTGTTAATGAGGGTGGATATGGTAAAATCATTTGTTCAGTTGGTTACTGAAATTATATTAGGATGGAGAGACATTGGTGACTGTCTAAACCTATATAAACAGATGTTTCCTCAAATGATTTTTTAACAACACTCACATTTAGTTCTGGGGTGAGATTTGTTCCTTGTCTTTACTAAAGACCCAACACAGCACTGCTAGTATTTTGACTTTTGTTCCATTAAAATATTTTGGTGCTGTTTCTTTGAATAACTAAGCAGCTATTCGTAGCTAGACATTAATTATACAGATATCATTTAAATGTAGGTTTTTTTTTTTTATATATACAATCTAATGTTGTCTTTCCTATTTTCAGAAAACTGCGAAGACAGCTCTTGCCACAGGACTTCAAACGTGCTGCCAGGAATCCCTGGCGTGTACTGCCAGCCAAATCAGGACCACATCATAGTGAGGGCCAGGATGCAATAGTTATCTTGGACTGAACCATTACAATAATTCTTCAACTACCATCTGTATTTGAGGTACTTCTCTGCTGCTGCTGCTGCTGCCGCTACACCTGCCAGTCTTGTTGCCGTGGGCAGGCATATTGTTAGCCGCGTTGAGACAGCAGCATTGGCCAGGCACTGTTGCCAATCAGTGTCATTTCTGGCTACTTCTCTTCCTTCTCCTCTTCCTACACCAACTTACAGGTGTTTAGGAGGAATTGGCGTCACGTTGGAAGGAGTTAACATGCTAGTTAACCAGGAAACCAGCCAAATTATTGCTAACAGATCATTTTAAGAAACTCATCAAACTCTACAAAACTGTTACAGTGTTATCACTTGAGCATTGGCATCATATGCTGTATTAGCTCTCTCTGAGAGGACATCTCTGACCAAATCAACTCCAAGACTGCTGTCGCATGAACGGTGGCACTGTTTGAAGGTCCTTCTATTACTAATGCTACTACTATTACTACCACCATCACCACTATTATTACTATCACTACCACAACAACTACTACTATGACTTCTACTATAACTACATCTTCATTATCATCAGTTTGAGGGAATTAAAAAATGTTTGTAAACCCTAAAAATGATGGACTTGTGCTTCATGGATGACTTTGGTTAATTGAGCTGCCTTCTCCGCTACTAAGCCTTCCGTTGGCCACGGTATAGTTCTTGTATGAGTAGCTTGATTAGTCTTCTTGGCCAGAGACAACATCATCTTGATGTATTTGATGTATGCATGGTTTGTGTGAAAGTGTGCATGTGCAATGCAACCAGTCGGGATCCAACAACACAGGAAAGCCCAGCCAGGCCCTTGTGTACTTTTAGGTTATCATCAACTGTATAGAGCTGGTCGGTTTCAACAATATTTGTCTATATAATTTACATTATAAATTTGTCTTTTGTATTGTAGAAGTCCAGTAGCATTTTCTATGAAATGAACAATAACAAAACAAAAAAACAGGAAAAAAAATCTTTAAAAAAAAAAAAGAGGATAAAATGTTAAAGAAAAAACTGAAAAAAAAAAAACAAAAAACAAAGTTCCCACAAAACCTAGTGCCCCTCTCCCTACTTTCCTACTGTCTCATTAGGAAGTTGGTACAAACAAACAAAAGGATAAGAGCAGTTGCTAGACGGTCTTGACAAGGAAACTGTATGAAAACAGAAAACAGTCGGAAAAGAAGGAATGGTTGGCAACAACAATTTCTCCATAATCCTCTGTGTTGTTGGTGAATGATAAGTTATCGGCACTGCTGTTTTATTGGTTGATTTTTGCTAATTAATACAACAGTTCCCACACATGTCTGGTTGGTAGTACACCAGTACTTCAGCTAGATTAACCTGGAGACCACCTCACTTTGGATTACTCATTTTTCATGTCATCCACTAATCAATGAAGGATATTTTTTTGTTTTTGTTTCCCCCTCCCCCTATCCCTATAATTCTTTTCTCTCCCTCTTGCTATTTGTTCCCCCTTTATTTTTATTTTTTTTGTTGTTGTTTCACCAGATTATTGGTTGGATCGATTATATAAATCCTCCTTAAGTTAGCTATATATTTCTGCTGTAATTACAAATATATTTTATTCGTTTGCACCCCTGCAAGCTTTTGAAGAAACCACTTATTTCAAGTTTGCCTTAATTTACTCTGCTCCTCCAGCCCATTACAAAATATCGACAATAGTAAATTATACTAAAGTTAAAACAGCTCTAAGTTAGACATAGATGTTACCTTGTTGGTTTAGTTCTTTGATTCATTTTTATTTTTAATTTATCCCATCCTCCTCCAAATTATCAAACATCTCTTCATATAAGAGAACTCTAATTCTCACTGCCTTGGACAGATTCATTAAAATGGGCTAAGATTGGTGCTGCAGCCACATTAACTCAATTTCAATCTCTATTACAACTAAAATACTGCAAAGGAGCATACTGTCGCTTAATATAAACTCTTACAACAATTTTCATTTCTATTTTTACATTTCAATATCTGCAATATGTTCCTGTGAATTATATTTGACAGACAACTGGTTTTTCTCTATCACTGATTCAGTTTTTGCATTTAACAATTTCCCTATTTTTATACACCACAGATGAAGCGATAAATTGTTTAAATGTCTTTTCTTCCAACACTGAAGAACTTCAGTAAAAAATCTTCCTGTTCTCCTCCTTTAGGAATCGGTGAACTGAAGAAGCCCCTATTTCCATATTGTAGCAGTGTTCCTTACTTCCATTCTTTTAGCATTACTGACAGCA
>JAOPUL010004744.1:8141293-8154064 GCA_027564515.1 Octopus rubescens
AGTCAAAACCGTCTAACCCATGCCTGCATGGAAAAACAGACGTTAAAGGATGATGATGATGATGATGATATGTATATATATATATATATATATATATATGTACAAGTACATATATATACTCCTTTCAATCCATTATTCACCTCTCTTGCCTGGATTTCAGCAACAAAGACTTCTGCTTATTTTGGTTTAACTCTTTAGCATTTAAACTGGCCATATCCGGCCCCAAAATTCCTACCTGTTTCATGTTCAAACTGACCAGATCTGGCCTCTCACACATACCCTACAATGTAATTCTAAAAATAAAACAATAATATCATTGAAATTTCAAAGCTACAAGATAATGCATGATGTGAATAGATAAGCATTACATTTGAGAAAGTAATCTGAATGCTGAAGAGTTTCAATCTTTGGCACAAGGCCAGCAATTTTATGAGTGGGGCAGGGCAGTATGCCAATTGCCTCAACCACAGTGCTCAATTGGTACTTATTTTATTGACCCCTTCCCCCTGCCCTGTAGGGATGGAATGCAAAGTCAACCGCGGTGGAATTTGAACTCAGAACATAAAGAACTGGAAGAAATGTTGCTAAGCATTTTGTCCAGAATGCTAATGAGTCTGCCATCTTGCCCCTTTGTTTCCTCACAATTCATTTGTTGTTTCTATCAATCTCCAAATACCCCCATCCACTAGCAAACTGTTTGGCCATCTCTCTTCCTATATCGAGGACATCTGTCTGTTCGCAACTCTTGTAGGCTCTCACACTCTTACGACACCAAAACTGCAGAAACAGAATCCAATTTTTTTATTATGCCATTTTCAACTTTCTGCTACATTTAGTATTTTCACTCATTAATACCACCGACTGGTTCATTGGTATTTCTGCTACATTTTGTATTTTCACTCATTCATATCACCGACTGGTTCATTGGTATTTCAAACACTCTTCACTTATTTCTTACACCCAAACCCAACCCTTATTCACTCATCAAAGGTTCTTTACTCATTAAATCATTAAATCAAGGAACCGCACCTCACATTTTGCCAGAACCCTCTGTTATCAAATCAGCTAACTTGGTTGGCGCTTTGTGAGTTTTAGATGATTACTTTGGGCAGCAGATAGGGCACACCTATAAATCCAACAGATAGCTTAGTTAGGCCATTTTTGTTGCTTCATGAAAATTTCTTGATGCCAGAAGGGCTGAAAAGGAATGGTGAAACTGGGCTGGATAGTTGACCTGTGGGTGTAAAAGAGGTTCCTGGTTGCTTTTGTGGTAAGTCAGACCTGCATGATTCCACAATCTGAATGGTGCTCAGGATCCTGTATTGAAGCTAAAACTGAATAAATCAGTTGGTCCAGTAGGCAGGGGGGGGGGCTAGTGTGCTGTAAAGCTATTGAGATGAAGGCCCTAAAATGGTGCACATTCTTTCCTGATGACCCATGAAACCTACAGGTATCTGATATGCAGAGTTTTTGACTTACAGCACTTGCACAAGCATACTGTTTCCAAGTCACTTATACACACACACACACACACACACACACACACACAATATATATATATATATACTTGAGGGTCAGCAATGAACAGAGTGGCTCCAGATATGGGTTAAAGAAATATACAATTATACAAATAAACAAAACAAATATATAAATATAATTAATAAAAAAAACTCAAATGAACATGTCAAAAACCAAATGAAAATGTAACAAAACAAACAAGAAAAATTAAAATCATTGCAAAAAAATAAGAAAAGTTTCAACAACAAATTATGCATAAAGCAAAGAATAGAAAGCAGCTTATTGTTGTTGTTGTTGTTGTTGGCAGTGATGCTGATTATGATGATGATGCAGTGGTTGTTATTGATGCTGTTGTTGGTGAGAGGGTGAGAGGATGATTGGTGAAACATAGAGTGTGGTGGTGAGATGGCACAGGGGGGAAAAACTTACCTCCCGTATGAATATCTTTGTCTGAGGGCAGAAAATGAAAAGAGTACAGGGTAAGATACAAAGTAAGTTATCAAAGAAATGCTAGAAGAAGAAGAAGAAGAAGAAGAAGAAAAAGGAAAAAAAATTATATATAAAAAACAAAACAAAGTAAAACAACAAAAATAATTCAACCTGTAAAAATGGATGATCAATTTCATCAGTTTAACATTAGACGAAATAACAGAATGAACATTTTTAGAAGTTAGACATATTTGCAGTGAAACTGAAAGAGTTTTATATACGTAGAAGTTAGCCTGGACTATATATATATATAGAGAGAGAGAGAGACAGCAATTTACAAATAAGACTTAAAGGAAGAAAACTTATAATGAAGGAATTTTCTTTACCATTGCATGCAAATTTTCTATGCAATAGTGTAAAGACTTAGCCAAAACCAAAACATTAATACAATCCACTCAAACTAAAAGACATTTAAAAAATATTCCTATTGATCGATCTATATATCTATCTATTTATCTATGTATGTGTGTGAGAGCCAGTGCCATGTAAAAAAACAACCGTGTCGGTACCATGTAAACAACATCTGTACTGGTGCCATGTAAAATGCACCCATGCCAGTGGTACAGGTGCTTTATATATGTGGCACCTGTGCTGGTGTCACATATAAAGCACCTGTATCAGTGCCAGGTAAAAAAGCACTCAGTACTCTCTGGAAAGTGGCCAGCATTAGCAAGGACATCCAGGCGTAGAAACCATGCCAAAACAGAGTGTTGGAACCTGATACAGCTCTCTGGCTTGCCAGCTCCTGTCAAACCATCCAACCCATACCAGCATGGAAAACAGACATTTCCATGCATGGGTTGGAGAGAATTCATTGCGGTAGATTTTTCTATGGCCTGATGCCCTTCCTGCTGCCAGCTCTTACCTGTTTCAAGATAAGGTAATATTTCCCCATGCCCAGACATGTTTTCAGGGAAGACTGGGAACGAAATGACAGTGACACTCATTGACAATTATCATGCAATGTCAAAACAAGGAAACACTACTACACACACACTAAACAAACACGCAAACACACACACTCACACATACATATTTATATCCGCAATATTTGCATTATCGTGCTGATAGTGTCACGGGTTCACATCCTGCACCAGCCATATACATTCATAGGCACAGGGGTGGCTGTGTGGTAAGAAGTTTGCTTCCCATCCATCAACGTTTCAGGTTCAGTCCCTCTGCATGGCACCTTGGGAAAGTGTCTCCTTCTACTATAGACTTGGGTTGACCAATGCCTTGAGAGTAAATTTGGTAGACAGAAACTGTGTGGAAGCCCATCGTGTGTGTGTATATATATATATATATGTATATATATATATATGGATATATGTGTATGTGTGTGTCTTTGTGTTTGTCCCATCACCACCACTACCACCACTTGAAAACTGGTGTTGGTTTGTATATGTCCCTGTAACTTAGCCATTAGGCAAAAGAGACTGATAGAATAAGCACCAGATTTAAAAAGTAAGTACTGGGGTCGATTTGCTCAACTAAACCCTTCAAAGCGGGGCCCCAGACAACCGCAGTCACATGACTGAAACAAGCAAAGAGGTAAAAGATAGAACTATTAGTATAATGTTACTTTCAGAGTCTCAGGGTTAACCATTCTACCTAAACTAACACATTGACTAAATGGAAATCAGAAATTATAATCTAAATATATATGTTGGCTGAGCAATTAATGTGTCGATCCAGTGAGTGGTTAAATGTTGAACAACCACTCCTGTCTCAGGCAAACCTTTCCATGACAGAGCAATATCTCTTTTTAGTAAGAAAAAATACAAGTGTCTTTAGCATTTAAACCGGCCAGATCCAGTTGTGGCTTCTCACACCAACCCAACAACATTATTCTAAAAATTAACAGTTACCTCATTTCAAAGCTACTAGATAATGCTTGATTAATTCAAAACAATGTGAATAAATAAGCATTACTTTTGACAGATTAATCTGAATGCTAAAGGGTTAAAGGAAATTTTGGTTTGTTCTGAGTAACAATGGTGAAGAAGGCTTTATGGTTAGGGTGTTAGATACATGATCACAAGATTGTGGTTTTGATTCCAGGACCAGGTGGTACATTAGGTTCTTAAGCATAGTGTCCTTGAGCAAACCACTTCATTTCATGTTACTCCAGTCCACTCAGCTGTAAATGAGTAACCTTGCAATAGCTGAGAAGTTAACCTTGCAATGGACTAGCATTCCATCCCGGGGGAAAGTTGTGATCTCAGTCACATATATGCCATGGAAACTGGGTAACTGGCCCTATGAGTTCTTGGACTGGAGACAGTACTTCATTTACAGAGTAATAATGTGTATGAATATGTGTGTGTGTGTGTGTGTCTATGCATGTGAGTGATCAAATGATTTTCAGACACACACACACACACACTGAGAGTTTATTAAATGATTATATGTATACATTAAGTCTAGCTATATAAATAGATTAGTTGAGTATATACAGTACAGTAGAGGTATAAACTGACTAGATGAATATTTATTTGACAGCGCCACGAAAAAAAGCAGTTGCACCGAGAGTCCTGTGCCGGTGCCACGTAAAAGACACTCGTGCCAAGAGTCCTGTGCCGGTGGCACGTTAAAGCACCCAGCACACAATGTAAAGTGGTTGGCATTAGGAAGGGCATCCAGCTGTAGAAACCAAGCCAAATCAGACTGGAACCTGGTGCAGCTCTCTGGCTTGCTAACTCCGGTCAAAACGTCCAACCCATGCCAGCATGGAAAACGGACGTTAAAGGATGATGATGATGAGTGTAATTATATACAAGTTTAGGATTTTAAAAGTAACAGAATCTATGGTAATCTATTATTATAGCCCCTTGGTATATACAAATGTTTATTTTTGCCTGTAGTTTGAACTCTTGTATTGTGAATTCACTAGCATAAGTTCAACACAGCTGTATTCTTATACAGGTAGAGAGACTAGAACTGAGTAGCGTTGAAACCATTTCTTCCACATTTTAACTTTAATAAATCTTAGTTGCTGCTGGACTGTACAAAAATATTTTTTTTATTACAATTTTGAGTGTGATATGAGATCTGTTCAGTTTGGCAAGTATGTGAGTCAATATTTGAATAGCAAAAACAGAAGAAGGAAATATTCATAAACACATATATTCACAGCAAAAGGAACACACACTTGAATATACCTAGTAACTTAATAAATAAATAAATATATATATAAACTTTGAAAGATGTGAATTACTTAATTATATAGCATAAATAAATTTACAAACAAAATGAAGTTGGTACAAAAGTCTTGGCATTTCTTGCACCTCTTTGTAGTTTAGACTTTCTTAAATGCTTGTATAACATCCATTTAATTTATCACAATATTGTTACCTTCAAAATCACAAGTGAGGGGGGTGGGAAGAGACACATACCAATACAACTGTAGGGGAAATCAAATTTAACATTCTAAATTCATACAAGACCAAACAAAGTAAACAAGAGACCATGATGACTGAGACAGTTATTTTAAAGTCATATAATAGTTATTTCTAGCCTAAACAGAAAGCTATCATTTTGGTGGTGGTGGTGGTGGGGAGAGATAACAGTGTAAAGTTGATTAAATTAACTTCAATATGTAACTGGTCCTTATTTGTGTTAATTGAAATTTGCATTTCCTTTCTATATTATTCAATGACCTAAAAAGAAGAAAGCGACACAAGAGGGACAAATTTTAACAAATGCTGTATTAGTATATCACTTGAAAGGAAAGAGTCTTAATGTTTTGAACACTAGTCCTTCATCGGGGAGGGAGAGGGGGAATAAATGACTGGGTAAAAATATAAAGGAGAAAAGGTGGTAGGAAAGAAAAAGGTTTAGGAGGTAGATGGGACTGTGGTTCTATGAGGAGGGTAGTTAGGAATGGAGTGCATTTCTTTTCATGGATATTGTATGTTTCTAAAAGATACTCAAATTCTTGCACTTCACTTTCTATCTTAATTCTTAGAAGCTTTTCCTGATGATGATGTGAAGTTTCGATATATTAAATACTCTATGTGTGAAGGACAGAGAACAGAAACAGCAGGAAATATGCTAAGAACAGAGTTATATGCTGCTTCAATGGGGAAGAACAAGAACTAACAAGACTTTTGCAACAACTCACATACATACATATATACAGCCTGAAAAGATTAAGACCTAAGTAAACGAACAATGAAAATTATTAGAAAAAAAAAATACTTCAATTATAATAAAACATCTGAATTGTTTCCTTAAGAAGAGAGAAATCGGGACAGAACAAAAAAACAAAAACAAAACAAATTTCTAACTAAATAACATCTATGGCTATTTCATACAAGCATATTAACCCTTTTGAAAACCACTTGTCCAAGACTGCCTTTGGATCTGTGATACAAAAATCCCTTGTTTTAAAGTGTTTGTATTTAATATAAATCCTTCTACCATCATTTTATATCTGAAGCTTCTTGCTGTCTTATGTTCTAAACACCAGATTAATAATGACAAAATTATTTTACTAAATCCCTTCAAATGCTTGTAATTAAAAAAAAAAAAAATTAAAGCATATATGTGGTGCATTTCAATCAAAATACGGTCACGAAAGGGTTAAATGTTACAATATCAAAATAGTACAACTGTGACAGACAAGCCAACAAAAGAAGACATCTAAATTCTACAAAAATCCTTGACCAGCTCAATAAAGCTAGCTGCCAAAACATCCATTAATAAATTAATAAACAGTCAACAAATATTGCCAGATAATCTGGTGCCTATTCTCACCTGATGGTTCATGAAACTGAAGTTATTTAAAATAGTGTCTTCTGTCCCAGAAGCACAATGAAACAACTGCAGCAAATTTGAACTTATGAAATCTACTCTGTCATAATGGCATACATATGAAAACTTATTTAACAATAGCAACCTATGATGGACTGGTGACTACCATACCTGTACTGAAATATCTTGGTATTTCCTAAAAGGTTAGGCAAGTTGATGTATCCACAAATGTAACATAGAAAATGGTAGATTTAATGTAAAAAGGAAAATATGTGCCAACATACACAAGCAATACACACAATAACGACATACACACAATTCTATATCAATTGTGCTTGGCAACAGATAGTCTTCTTTATGTCAGCCAATACAAACAGCCAATGAGGGGACCACTATGTGGGAGCTAGAAATAACAGCCAAATGTCCATCAAATCAAATCTTAAAGGAGAAAATATTGGAAAATATAATATCTGATATACAAAATGATGGATTGGTCACAGCTGAAGCATCTTTGATCATAAATCTATTTTATCAAGAGATTATCTGAGGTTAAACAACAAAACCTAAAGTATAGATAGACATTATTCCTATAACCAGTTAACTCTTGTATCTGTGGGCTGTGCTTATATCTCTAACCAACTTACTATGTATTTGTCATGTTTACAATAATTACAGTAAGTTCAATGCAGTAAATGAGAATTGTTAAAACTTCAGACATCTCTCGTATCTGAATAACATAGTTCACCAGGATTATCCTGGCAGCTCACTATAAAATTGTCCCTGATATTGAACTGGTAGTCACCTTAAATGGTCCTGACCATGTGCTACCATGCAAAATGCATGCAATTCTATAACAACATTAACATAGCAATGAAATCACAGACTGGGCAGAATAAATACAATGTGCAGATGTTGACCAGATACATTTACATGTCAATAATAGAATATAATAAAATATAACATTACTCCAACTATGAAAGATATATCACGTTAGTCAGTATATATTTGTGGCATCCAAATTCCATTTGCGATTCTGCAGCTCTTAAATGGAGGTATCATATTTCACATTTCTGTGAGGATCACCATGATTTTGTAGTGTTGGCAATATGGGAGGAGTTGGAAATTAGTGCACTTGACATAGGATCTAACAAATTCTTCAGTGTCTTCAACAAGATTAAGCCACCAAACAAAAGCCTTTTATTTTCTTCATTGTTTGTTGTGCCATGAGTTGGGGAAAGAACTTTAGAATGATAAACTTTAGGAACAAATAGTCTGTTTTTATTAAAGATAAAACCATTCTCTGCTATCAGTTCAGATGAATGTCTGGCAAATTGTCATTCTAGAAAAGTTAGCAGAAACCAATTTTTTTTTCAGTAATGAAATCCTTTAAGTGAATATAAAATGGTCCATGGGTTTAAATGATCTCTAATGTCTTCAACTGTCTGAACACCATCAAAAATTAATTAATTGATCATTACTTATGTCAGAATGTAATAATATATTATAAAGAACACTGCCTCAAACTGATCTGAATCATATTTTAGTCTAGTAAGAGAATCAACATGAGAGATGGTTTTTACCAAGTATGTGAATGATTTTGAAATCATATTGTAATAATGTGAGGGTTCACCAGGTAATCTGCTGAAAAGCTCACTTGGAAATATCAAGATCCTTTGAAAGAAATTTAATTGCAAATGCTAATGATCAATATCCAATGTCTTTAATAGAAACTGTTTCAATCTTTCAACACAACATACCACTGTATAGACTTCATGTTTGTTATTGCTCCAACATTATTATCTTTGAGCATTATCAACTGTATGACTAACATATGCTATGGATTTTGTATTTCAAGACATTATTCCTTCTTTTGCAAATTCAGAAGCATCAATATTAAGAGTTGTTTCTCACTTGGCAGACAATGTTGCCAAAATCAGGGTATTGCACAAGAAGTTCATTTGTTTTCTTAAAGGCTTGTTTCTGATGCCTATGCCCCCCCCCCCCCCAAGTAAAGATATTCCTCTCAACTATGCAAATGTTACTATAAATTAGTCAATCAACTACAAACTAATCAATCAACTCCAAATATTTTTCAATTTATTCTTTTGATTTAGGAAAACTAATTCATAGAATCTTGATTATTAGATTAAACAATGGTTCAATCCCATCCTTTGAAATATTCATTTATATGAAATCTATGTAAGATACACGAATAATGCATTTATTTGGGTTAATCAATACATTGGCTCCTTTCTGTCTTGCAATGACTGCATTTTATTGATTCTTCAGTTTATTCTGGGCAACTACAAAGATAAAGTCTGTCATTCTGACAAAAAAAATTATACCATTAATTCCCTCCATACAATATTGGAAAATGAAGCTGATGTTTTGAAGCCAAGTGGAAGCTGGTATCATCATCATCATCATCAGCATCATCCTTTAATGTCCATTTTCCATGCTAGCATCTTACTTTTGTGTTAGCAGAGCAGAGTATTCACTTTTAAGTTTATCTCTATAGAATTCAGAGTACTTGCAGTGCTGGCTCTGAATTTTACAGAAAATTTATAGATAAAACATTCTAGTGGAAGCTTGTTTATTAAGTAAAAACAATCACTGGTATTTTAACACACTATCTCTTGGCCTTCATCTCAAACCAATTTGGCAGTATGCTTTCTTGAAATCAATTGAGAAGTAAAACTTTGTATCAGATAATTTTTCCTAATGTTTTCATAATTCCTTGAAAATTGTAAAGTTCATTTCCAACATCATGCTTTTTGTGTACTGGGACTGGGTATGCTGAACACAATTTTATACATTTATAGGACAGGATCTAAAAGGCTAGAGTGATTCCTAACTGCTATAATTTTTAACTTGGACTTGCTTAATTACTAGTTGCTTAATCAACTTTCCTTGACAAGAATCTTTACTAGTAGCATAAAATATTTCTGTATTAGAACTTAGCTGTACTACTGATCCAAGATCAAATCCTCATTCTGACTACAGCATTACAACAAAGCTAACCATGTCTGAGATGGACATTTTAGGTAAAGTTCTTAAACAATGAGATTCTTTATTTTCATCTGAGAGAAATCGATTCCATAAATATAAACCAATGTTATAAACCCTGATTCTGGATCATTTTTGATTGTAGAGAATTAAAGCAGCAAGAATATTGAACGTTAGCTGGAAATTATTAGTTGGTTCTCCTGGTTTTTGCATTAGGTTTAAATTTTAATCTGTTTAAAATTATAATTCTTCGATTAAGTTTAGTAATTTTACATTTTCAATTGAATATTTTAAATTGAATACTTTAAATTTTCAACTGAACAATCATAAATTACTGTATGATTGCATTTATGCCAATTAATGGAAGGAATTTTGAACTAGTTAAGGCTTAGTTAATCTATAGGCAGTTGTGAACTACAGATTATTAGCCATATATATATATATATATATATCGCATTTGGCATTATCAAGGCTTAAATGTTTGTTTATATTCCATTTTACTGTTGTTAGCTGATTATTAGAGTTGTCATGTTTACAATAATTACATAAGTCTACAACGGTAAATTCAAAACATCAAACAACTGTTATAACTTAGTGCCATAGTTCACCAACATTATCCTCCCAGTGGTACAATATTAAAACTTAAATAGTCTTGACCATGTGCAAGCATGCAAAACACATACAACACCACAACAAGATTAGCAGAGCAATGATATAACAGACCTGTAGATAGATAGTGTGCAGATCAGATGCCAAATGGATATGTTTACATATAACAATATAGACTGCTCCAGCAGGGCTAACTGGGAGCTACATATGATCCTGTTTTCTTATGGTATTGAATGTTACAATAAATGGTGTGAAAAATCCTCACCAAAATACCAAAACTTGGGCAACACCAATATATCTTGGCATATGGGTCATTGCCACAGATGGCTGGGATACTGAGTAATTGTTGAGTGTTTTATAGGCAAGCAGTGCTGAGCCTAAAGAGATTTTACAATAGAAACCTGGAGAGAGATAGAGAACACCTGAGCTCTAAAAGACTCAAGTGTGCTACAAATGCCTATTGTATTTTTGAACCTGTATTGACTAATATGACTGCCATTCAACATAACATAAATACTGTGGATAGTTTCACATCTTCAGATGTCCAAGCTGTTAAATAATAACAGTAACAATGTTTCATCATCGTTGACATGTATCAGGCTTTTTGCAGTGTGTTGATGATACTACATCGAAAGTCTTCTTGATTAAGGGTGAGTTCCCCCATCGGATGAAGTCATAGCGTTACTTCGTTCTGGTTTTACTCATAGTGTTTTCTTGCAAAGATATTGGGGTGGTTTGCCATGGGCCTTCCCCACCTGGAAGGCTGTTGGCCCACAAGGAGCTCATCCATCTTCGGATGGTCTTGTTTTTAGTCATGCTGGGTATCCATACACCCTCCCTGCAAGAGTAGCAAGCTACTCGAGTAGGGGAGCCAGTTAAGTTGCTGACCACTCAACCATGGAACAATTAGTACTGATTTGCATGGAACCAGTAGCAGGGCTCATCAGCTTGTGATGAGATCCCTGACCTGACATAAACAATATCTACTTCTACATAAAAACCTCTTCACAGTCGCCTAGCATGCCAAAAACAGCAGATAGTTCTTCCTCAAATCACACCCTAACATCTTAAAAAATGGAACATGTTAGAGAATGAGGTCCTATTTAAATATACAAAAAGACTGTCAATGGCAGTACTATTAATTATGATGATAGCCATGGATGGAATGCCTTTGACTGTATAAGCCTGATCAGGGCTGACCTAAGGCTAAACAACCACAGTGATGACAACTTCTACATACAGCCCTCAGGTAGAGGCAAGCCTCCAATATTCCCGTGTTGGATCTCAAGATAATCTTCCCAGATATGTCACATAAAAGACATCTAAGAAAATTGCCAAAACTCAAAGATGCCACTGAGAGTTCCTCGTAGAGATTCTGACCAATTGTTAGACCAGCCTGTTGTAAATTTTAGCCAATGAGGATAACAGGATTTCAACTTCATTGTATACAGAAGCCGAGACATCCCTGACAACTAATGGTGTGGTAGGCATCTCTAAGATAATAGTGTGGAAGGTAATGAAAATGGTGTAATGGTGCTGCTGCTGCTGCTGATTGTGAACACAATAGTGCAATTGATTATGATGATGATGATGATGATGATAGTGGTGTTGATAATGATAGCAATCGTGATGATGATGATGATGATGATGATAGAGAGATTAATAATGATGATGGTGATGGTGGTGGTGATGCTAGTGATAGTGGCAGCCATGCAGGTGTCAATGGCAGAAGTACTAATTAAGGTGATGCTGGAAATATCGGTTACAACATCGACAGTGATGATGATGACGATGATGATGAAGACGATGACGATGATAATGTTGATAGTGATGATGATGATGACAATGATGATGAAGACGACGATGATGATGGTGATGATGAAGATGATAATGATGAGGATGATAATGATGATGGTGATGATGAAGACGATGATGATGATGATAATGATGATGGTGATGGTGATGATGACAAACTTACCTCTCACACGAATGCCGTTCTCTGAGGGCAAGAAAACAAAATCAAGAAAAAAGACAAACAAATGAAGCAAAAAATAAAAACCTCCCAAATATTCCTAAAATGATAGCAAAGCTGAGTTTGGGGGGGGGGGGGTCGAGGCGCGAAGTATCTCCGATGTTTGAACTGGCAAATTACTATGACAACGATCACGACAACAACAACAACAACAGTAACAAAAACCAAAAAGACTGAACTATACAAAACCGCTATCTACACACGAACCAGCAAGAAAGGGTCAGTCAAATCTTCAACACGTTCCCTATCAATCTTTAAAATAGGGGCCACATAAGGTTAGCAATAGAGGGGAACAAACACAAAGACACACACACATATTTACATACACATGTATATATACAGACATATGTATGTATATATAT
>JAOPUL010004744.1:8576521-8587290 GCA_027564515.1 Octopus rubescens
TGTGTTTGTCCCCCACCACCGCTTGACAACCGGTGTTGGTTAGTTTACGTCCCCGTAACTTAGCGTTTCGGCAAAAGAGATCGATAGAATAAGTACCAGGCTTTAAAAAAAAAAAGTACTGGGGTCGATTCATTTGACTAAAAATTCAAGGCGGTGCCCCAGTATGGCCGCAGTCTGATGATTGAAACAAGTAAAAGATAAAAGAAGTGTTTTTTGCAGGTTTTAATTTACTGAACTAAATCCAACACTTGTAAATCCTCCTCCTCCTTTAACGTCCATTTTCCATGCTGGAACCACGGGAGTTATATAAAAGTTATCAAGAATATAAAGGTTTCGACTTTATATCCTTGATATAAAGGATGTCGTTTCAACACTCACAGAATTGATTCTGATATTTGCTTTGAGAGTTTACTTCAATATTTCTTAATCAACCATCTCAATGACTAGTGGGATAACATTATTAAACACACTACTAATGAAATTCCAGCTCAATTAATGGCAAAATATCATTAATTATTATCATAATATGCATCAAATGTGCCTGACTTGTGTATGTCAGTTAAGTTTGCTTTGCTTTTATTTTAAGATATGCTGGACAGGTTTAAAATATATTTTCATTATTCTAATATAACCTTGCTATAAATCCAGCATCTCAAAAACAAAATATTGAGTGGTAGGACCACAGGAGATATGTGGATCTTTTCCATTGTCTTTCATCACATTTGATGACATTCTAAAGCACAGGATGTTACGGTTCACACTTTATACTTAGTATTTGAGACAACTCATGGTTTTTAGGGTGATGACATTTTAAGATTCAAAATCTTATCAATACATCAACTACAGATCAGAATGTCTCAAGCTTAAAATTCAAGATAAAAGATGTAATATAATAACAAATATAAATTCCGAAATTAAGACAGATATCACCCAAAGATAGTAGTTAAAAAGGTTCAGGTCATATAAATTGTAATTTCAATAATTTTGTAACCTTCATCTCCTTCATTTGTTATAAATGAATTGAAGTGGAAGGACTATAAATGACTTACCGTCTGAAGAGTAGCCAGTCAAACCACCAAATATGACTAAAACATAATTTACATCTAATTCACGCATTATTTCATAGGCTTTGTCCTCTGGTGAAGCCATTGCCTGTAGAAAGAAAAGAAAAGAAAGAAAATTGGTATCAGATATCATAAAGTGCATGGTGCAATTAGACCAGTCAATAAAGTGATGAAAATGGAAGCAAAATCAATCTGATTTGACCAGCTGAGTTTCCATGAAGTGAAATATAAGTAAAACAATTTTAACAAGTCTACTACACAGCCAATCATCACTGTCCTTTAACGTCCGTTTTCCATGCTGGCATGGGTTGGACAGTTTGACAAGAGCTGGCAAGCTGGAGGGCTGCTCCGGGTTCCAGTCTGATCTGGCTTGGTTTCTATGGCTGGATGCCCTTCCTAACGCCAACCACTTTACAGTGTGTGCTGGGTGCTTTTAACATGCCACCGGCACCGGACCCTCGGCGCTAGTGCTTTTTATGTGGCACTGTCACGAATGCTTTTTACGTGACATCAGTTATTAAAGTTACACATGTGGGGTAACAAATTAGACTAAATCCACCACAGGTGAAATTATTATAAATAAAAAAGAAAATATCTTGAATATTTTTACAAGAGAACAGATGAAGTCTTAATTTTGATGACAAATTAAAAGTGAAACATCAAAGTAGATAAGGCATTGGAATACATGTTCATACTCACTGCAGCTATATTATTTTCTCTGTGGACAAGACAAATATACTTAACTCAGATTATCTCACTGTTGATCATCATTATCATCAACCCCTGAATATTACTGTCTCAAGTCCTAGGACTCATGGGGCCAATTACCCAGCTTCCATGGCATATAAATGACTGAGATCGCAACATTCCTCCTGGATGGGATGCCAGTCTGTCGCAGGGTTGCTCACCTACAGCTGAGTGCAGTTGGAGCAACATGAAATGAAGTGTTTTGTTCAAGAATACAACACACCACCAATCCACAAATTGAAACCATGGTCTGGCGATTGTGAGTGCAACACCCTAACCACTAAGTTCTGTGCCCCCAGTCAGTAGGTGTGTCTCACGGTTAGGAATAAGTTATCTGAAAATTAGTACTACCCTCAGCTTTTCTTGTATTGTATCTAACACAAACAATGGTCAATAGAACTGTTACTGCCACATCTATACCATCAACACAAATCCCCACCATCACCAAATTACCATACTTTTCAATGTAATAAGGAAATCTGTATGTAGTTACTTGATTTGCTATAAGTACCAGTCAAATCTTCCTCAGATCACATCCTAATATCTTAGATAAAGAAGGCTACATTGGACAATGTAGTCTCTTATATACAAAAAGACAGGATAGTCACAGTTGGAGTGCCTTTTATCATAGGTCTGTTTGATCATGGCTAAATAATTACATACTATATACATCCGCTATTTTGTCCCTACCTTGCAACTAATTTACTTGCTTGTCAAATCTTAACATCATTCCCAGAACACCACATCATTACCATACACCTCCAATAATGCATCTTAGAAATATTTTCCAATCCTTTTCATTGAAGAGTTCCACTTTTATCCTTCAATGTGATTTTGACTGTGTTAACATTAAAAAAAAACCCAAAACACAAATGTTATTCCCAACTTCAAGGATCCTTTTCATGACACAAGGGCCAGGATGAAAAATAATACAAAAGACAAAGATGAACAAGGTGATATTTGGAGAAAATTATTTTTACAGTCGGATGTCCCACCTTGTGTTAATCAGCCAAGGAATGGAATCTATTGTTAAGTAGAACTCTGTACATTTTCCAAGGATAAAACAAAATGGTTTTAGCAAGGTTTGAAATTAGAATAATATGGACAGTAGTTCAGTGATTTCAGTTTTGTCTCCTATGAACTCTTGATAAAAATAAATGACATACATTAAAAACAGACATTCAGATACACATTTACGCAGAAAATACAATATATATAATGTAAATGTCTAATAGCATCAAGAAAAAAAAAAATTTAATTAAAAAAACACAATGAGTTAATCTATTTACCTGACCCACTCTGGATATGTGCGTATTATTCCACGTGTTATTATCCACCAATATCGTCCGATTTGCCATTGCTGTTATCTGATATCCGTAATCCCACCAAGACATAACTTTAGCATCCTGAAGGAAGAACAATTCAGTTAAATTCATACCTTTCCATCAATACCAAAGAATATTTTATTGCTTTTACTTAATTAAGTGCAGGTGTGCATGTGTGGTAAGAAGTTTGTTTCTCAACTACATGGTTCTGAGTTCAGTCCCACTGTGTGGCAACTTGGGCAAGTGTCTTCAACAACAGCCCTTGGCCAGCCAAAGCCTTGTGAAGGGATTTGGCAGATGGAAACTGAAAGAAGCTTATCGTTATATATATATGTGTGTGTGTGTGTGTTTTACTGTTGCCTTGCCTTGAGATTTTGTAATAATTATAAGCAAGTGTCACCATCATGCAAGTGGTGTCCTTTCTTCCTAGTCTTCCATGAAAGCATGGGTGGTCATGGGGAAATATTAGGAGGCTAATAAAAAAAAAAGGCAGGGTTTAGTGACAGAAAAAGCATCTGACCATAGAAAATCTGCCTCAACAATTCCATCAGACCCTTGTGATCATGGAAAAGTGGATGTTAAAACAATAAATGATGAGGACGATGCAACTATTTCATATTGTAGAACAATCCATCCTTTAATGCTGTGGAACAACGTTAAACTTGAAGAAAAGAAGCTGTAGAAAATAATAACAATAAATATATAAAACAAAAACAACAACACAGGAATGGTTGTGTGGTTAAGCAGCTTACTTAACAACCACATGGTTTTGGGTTCAGTCTCATTGCACATCACTTGGGAAAGTGTCCCCTACAAGAGCCCAAGGCCAACCAATGCCTTGTGGGTGATATGTGTGTGTGTGTGTGTGTGTTTGTGTGTGGGTGATATGTGTATGTGTGTGTTTGTCCCATCATTTGGGAACCAGTGTTGTTCAACTAAACTCTTTCCAGACAGTGCCCCAGCATGGCCACAGTCAAGCGACTGAAATAAGTAAAAGAGAAAATAAACCCACATTGATAGCAACAAACAATAAAACAAACCTCTGGAGTGTTGTGCCGTAACCAATAATATGCTTCTCGAAAATCATCAAAAATAATTCTCCCACCATCACCAGCGCGAGCTGAGAGAACAATTGAAGGGCTAGAATAAGCCTCAGATGTGACCCATGTACAGTGGAATGTATACATTATCAAGAAGGTGGTTATCATTAAAACAACACCAGATGCAATCTGAAATCACAGAGAGAAAATTTGTGTTAAGATAAAGCAAACAACATCAGACATATTAGCAACAATATTTAAAGATTAGAGAGTTTTAGAGGAATTGGATTAAAGGAAGATCACTTGAAGCAGTGATTTTGGTAGGGAGTCTGTGAGGTGAGACATAGCAGTTGTTGTTTAGCTCCAGATCAGCCTTGATTAAGAAGACCCCTATGTTTAAAGACATGCCAAATGTGGCTATCATGTTTTTTTGTACAGCTAGGGTTACATTATCATTTAAGGCAGTAGGGTATGATAAGAGGGATATCTGGTTGTTATTTCAAACAGGTTGAATGACTATACAGTGGCCTCCCTCATTGCCTCCTGAGACAAAGTGAAAGTGATAGCAGGAGGAGGAGGAGGAAATGAATGTATTTATTCAGTGTTTAGACTCAACAAGATCACAACAACAGCATTTTTGAAACATTTTTTACAGTTACAGCAACAGAAAATAGAGGATACAGACACGAGTTCAGTGGCTAGCATATTCAAAAATAAGAGAAAAAACTTCAGGATACACCATCGATTGCTTTTGATTAGGTATAAGACCAATTATGGTGATAGAAGGAATTGATTGGATTCAGTCTTGTATGAGGTGGTATCAAACAATTCCTGGACTAGTTATGTTTAATAAAAAATAACTTATTTACCTAAATTTTAACATCATCTCCTTTGAAATAATCACTTTGCACAGCAATACACCAGTCCCAGCATTCCTGCCACTTTTGGAATCCAACCTGGAAGTTGTTTTCCCTAAGCGAGTCAAGGACCTTCTATGATTCTCTCTGCATGTCAACGGTGTTAAAACGGTGACCTCTGAGCTGCATTTTCATCTTGGGGAAGTCCACAGGTGCTAAATCGGGAGAATAGGGCGGGTGTGGCAGCGATACCATATTGTTATTGATGAGAAACTCATGAGGTGCATTGTCGTCGTGAAAAATCCAATTCTTTGCGCTCCACAGGTCTGGTTACTTTCGCCGAATGTCCGCCCTCAAACACCTCAAAACGTTGCAGTAGAACTCTCAATTGATGATCTGGCCCTGGGGGATGAATTCTCAATGCACAATACTGCAGATGTTGAATAAAATGATGAGCATGCTCTTGATTGAGTGGTCATGGAGATAATGGCCTCTTCAATTGTGATGACAGCTGCTTCGTCTCAGGGTCGTACCCGTAGACCCAGTTCTAGTCACCGGTGATGATCCTTGACATGAAGGATGGGTCATCAGTGGCACACTGGTGGAGATCTTGACAGATTTCGATGTGATGTTCTTTCTGCTCAGACTACAGCAAACACGTGATTACAAAAACACAAATTTCACAACTTGCAAATTAAACACAGCGATGTCACTCGGCACACTGCCTCATGAAGGACACTGCTAGCTCTCACTGTGCATGCAACCATGTGCTGCCATCTGTTGGCACGCTACAAAACTTTTTGATATCACCTCGTATATTACTAATGTTTATGTTCTCAATCCTGAAGACCTTGGTGTTGTTTAACCCTGGGCCAAACCTGATTGAACAGATCTGTGATCAAAATCATCCCATTTATGGCTTTTGCACTTCCTTGTAAAGTATTTTGTTTCTTTGCTCTCCTCTTATTTTGCTAATATTCTAATTTCAATTTTATGGCTCCAACTGCTCTGTCTTCCCTGTGACATTCTTCTTTTTACCTTCATAGTCATGTTGCCTTGAATGAACAAAGACTGCATGAAATAGAAAGAACTTTTCAGTCTTGCAGGAGATGTGGCAACTTCTCTGGTGCACGTACCAACCACAATAAAACACATCTAGAGTACTCTATATAGTGGTTGGAGTGGTGAACAAATTAAGACAATGTAGAATAGGGATGGACTCTTTCCCCTTGCTTGAAGACAGGACAACCTCTTTAGTACTGATTCCACAATAAAATACACCAATGTGTCCCTCCCTTTTATGGTAGGGTATAAATCAGAAGGAAATTTGGCTGCTATTTGAGTAGAACAAGAAATCTCATAAAGGGCTGACAATGATGTCAACTGTTGATGTGATCCCTGCAAAACTTGAAAACAATGTCGATCTTGAAAACAATGTCGAGCGAGACTAAATACTACAAAGCTTTAGTATTATTCTCTTTTATCTCAGCTATCTTCACTCAGTTCTCTACTTTTGGATATAATGCTTAACCCTTTAGCATTTAAACTGGCCATATCTGGTCGAAATATTCTACTTGTTTTATGTTCAAACCAGCCAGATCCAGCCTCTCACACTTACCCTACTATGTCATTCAATAAATAAACAATTGCACCATCGAAACCTCAAAGGTATGGGATAATGCATAATTAATTTAAAACAAGACTAAATAAGCATTACATTTGACAGGCTAATCTGAATGCTAAAGGATTAAAGGTAGTGGTAATATTGGTTTCAAATTTTGACACAAGGCCAGCAATTTTGGGGGAGGGGGCCAAGTCAATTAAATCGATCCCAGTGCTCAACTGGTACTTATTTCATTGACCCTGAAAGAATGAAAGGTAAAGTCTACCTCGGTGAAATTTGAACTCAGAATGTAAAGACAGCTGAAATGCCACTAAGCATTTTGCCCAGTGTGCAAACGATTCTGCCAAGTATGTTTTTAGAGTCAGATATTTAAGGTAGATAATGTACAATAGATATTTAATGTACAATAGACAAACAACAAATATAAGTGTGTAAACATACTTCGTTTCTCAGTGGGTAAGATGAATCTGATCGCTTTATTTTTTTTTCTTTGCGTGTAGAATCTAAATTTCTCATGTACGTGGTTAGTGTGGAGGACAGACCAATTCCTGAAAGGATGCACATCACTGGTGCCAACACCAACATCAAACGCACCATAACACCCTACAACAGAGAACAATGACAGAAGTTAGACATGCAACAAATACATGAAACAAAAACATAGAAATGGTATAGAATAGAGTAATTTACACAAAACTACCTTGAAATAAAAGGAATCAAGATAAATAATATCAAAATGAATAAGATGCCCTAATGTAACATGACTCAATAATATCTCTAAAGACAGCAAGACAATATAACAGTAAGGAAGAGTAATAACAAACAGAAAATACAAGAAAATATTAGAAATCATCATCATCCTTTAATGTCCATTTTCCATGCTGGCATAGGTTGGCCAGTTTGACCAGGAGCTGGCAAGCCCGGCGGCTGTACCAAGTTCCAGTCTGATTTGGCTCGGTTTCTATGGCTGGATGCCCTTCCTAACGCCAACTACTTCACAGTGTGCTGGGTGCTTTAACGTGCCACAGGCACAGGACTCTCGGCACTAGTGCTTTTTACATGACACCAGCACAGGACTCTCGACGCATGTGCTTTTAACATGGTAGGATGCTCAACGTAGGTGCTTTTTACGTGGCACCAGGGCTCTCGAGGTGAGTGCAAAATTGTATGGAAAGTTAAGAGAAATACTTACAGCAAAGTAGATACTTGTGACACCATACATGATGATGAAAATATTTGCATCAGTCAGGCGGGTAAAACAGAAATAAAGACCAGCTACAAAATAAAATAGACATCATATATGTTATAATACACATGCCAAAAACATGATGGTCAAATATTAATCATATAAACAGGGGTATTACTTACAATGTCAGTGCAGGGCACAATAGTGTAGGATCATCATATGACCCTACCAACTCTCTTCCTTTCAGATTCAGAAAAAGACACCCACCAACTAAAACACTCCTGTCCCTGTCAGGCACATAACTTCATGTTTTCCACCACTACAATCGATTGATATGAAGGCAAATAGATCTGGAGAGATCATAAATATGCTAGAGTGGAAACAAATAGATGAGTGCTGTGTACATAAGGTAAGATAGAGAGGAACCCTAACCAGACTCCCCACAGTAAGGAACATAGGTACAGATTCTTTTGAATGAGTAGCAGTGCTGGAGTTGGACGAGTAAATGTATTGTTGTCAGAGAAATGGATAGACAGATTAAAGTAATTGAGGTACTCAGAATATGGAAAAGAAAGATTTTTAGAAAGGGCAAGTCTCTATGTCTAGCATTTGATGACCTGAAAAGGGCCAGTTAGCATACAGGTCATGGGACTCTACAATCTGGTGGGTGTTAAGAAAACTAGGTGAAGTTGAATGAGAGCTGTGATAGCTACATACAGAAACGATATTGGTTTCAAATTCTGGCACAAGGCCATCAAGTTTGGAGGAGAGGATGAGTTGATTACATCAACCCCAATGCGCAAGTGGTAATTATTTTATTGACCCTGAAAGGATGAAAGGCAAAGTTAACCTGTGTAATTTGGACTCAGAATGTAAAGATGGACAAAATGCTGCTATTTGGATTCATTGAAAAGGCCACACAGAATGGCCTAAAAGGCTCTAATGATTCTGCCAAACCAATAATAATAATAGAAGCACTTACCTGGGAATAAGAATACCAACATTTGTAAATCAAAATAGAATGAACTCCATGTTGTAGGCTGATGTTCTGAGACGGAAGCAATAATAGGAATGTTGTTTTTGGCATAAGAAGGATCCAAGAGTGCATAGAAACGCCCAGTCCATGGAGATATTTCTGAGATCACAGATTAAGGAAAACCCAACAACAGATGATAATTAAAGGCATAAAAATAATTTCTTCATTTAACCCTTTGCCTGTCTTGTGTATCCCGTGACACACAGGAAGATATATTTCCCTGGTGTCCATGCATCATATGTGATATACATTCCCAATATTTTTCAATCACCAGAATAACTTGGGACTCATGAAAGGAAAGCTTTATATTACTCAGAGCGTACAAAGCAAAGGCCAACGAAAAACAGCTGAAAACAAGCATGGACGTTTAGAGATAAAGTTATAAAAATGTTTTGAACAGGCAAAGGGTAAACTGAACATTTCAGCAATGAAATAAATCTGCACATTTAACACATTAAACACCAATCCAAACTGTCTCTAGTTCTTTGATAAAATACTCCCCCTCCCACCACACACATACACCAGTTTAAAAGTGTTCAGATTTAGAGAAACACCTCCCAAACAACTTAAATCTTCCAAATATTGAAAAAGTTAATCACAATAGATAAAGTAGAATAGATGCCTTGTCTTACAACAACAATATTATTATAGCATTATAACATTCATTCTAACAGAGAGATAGTTTATAAAGATGTCCTAAACAAATGTCTCAAAAACTTCCTAAACACACATTTATATACATACATACACACACACACACACATACATACACACATATATATATATATGTATGTATATATATATATATATATACCTGCTGCACCTCCTCTTCCTCCAAGGAAAAAAAAGGATACTTCCAGTTACGGTAAGAATCACACCAATGATAGTGAATCCACCACCAGCCAACATAATCATAGTGCGGAATAACAGCTGGAACTGTTCCTTGTTTAGTTTTGATCGGACATAATCAACAAGGGCATGGATCTGGCAGAGTCCAAAGACACCAAAAGCCTACAAAGAAACACAATTTTCCCAAATTAATGAAGTTTTCTTACATTAGTACAAAAGTTGCAGGGTTAGGGAGTGAGAGCGACTGAATCATCCCCAGTACTTAGCTGGTTCTTAACAGCAATCATAAAAAATAATAATCAAAATATTAGTAAAGCTTAATTATTCTCTGAATGTCAAAGTTGATTAAATTAATGCTAAATATTATATTGACAGTGGAATGATGAAAGGCAAAGTTGGCAGGGTATGAACTTTAAATACAAAGAGATGGAACAGAGAGGCATTTTGTACATTGTTCTATAGATCTTATTATCCCCCACGATCACCTTTTAACATCCATTTTTCATGCCGGCATGGGTTAGATAGTTTGACAGAAATTGGCAAGCCAGAGGATTGCACCATGCTCTACTGTCTGCTTTGGCATGGTTTCAATAGCTAGATGCTCTTCCTAAGGCTAACCACTTTACACAATGCACCTGTACCAAGCATTTGTACCAGTGAAATCACCAAGTAATTCAAGAGACACAAGACAAAACCCCTCAACTGAGGTGGGGAGTAGTAGAATAAACAGTTATCTTCAAAGCAAGCCAAGTCTGCAATCCAGTTTAAATGTTTCCTGATCGTAACCATTTCAATTCTAACACAATTGCTCGTGATAAAAGCATGAATATCAACATATCATTTCTCCCATCCTTTCATATCATTTAGGGACTTTATTGGTTTTCATTTGGTCAGACAAAAATTTGCTACAGTGTAACTGTGTATGCACACACGCTCGCAATGGGTGTAGGAGTGATTCACATGTCATCATCATCATCCTTTAACGTCCGTTTTTCCACGCAAGCATGGGTTGGACGGTTCGACCGGAGCTGGCGAGCCGGG
>JAOPUL010004744.1:8707849-8718801 GCA_027564515.1 Octopus rubescens
TGTGTCTGTGTTTGTCCCCCACCACCGCTTGACAACCGGTGTTGGTTAGTTTACGTCCCCGTAACTTAGCAGTTCGGCAAAATAGATCGATAGAATAAGTACCAGGCTTTAAAAAAATAAGTACTGAAGTCGATTCATTTGACTAAAAATTCAAGGCGGTGCCCAAGCATGGGCGCAGTCTGATGACTGAAACAAGTAAAAGATGTATATATATGTATATATATATAATTAATAATTGGCAGAAATAAGGTGTCGAGCTGGCAGAATTATTAGCACTCCAGGCAAAATGCTTAGTGGCATTTCGTCTGTCTTTACGTTTTGAGTTCAAATTCTGCTGAGGTTGACTTTGCCTTTCATCCCTTTTGGGGTTGATAAAATAAGTAGCAGTTGAACACTGGTGTTGATGTAATCAACTTACTCCCACCCCCGAAATTACTGGCCATGTGCTAAAATTTGAAATCAATAATTGGCAGAAGTTACAGAGTAACTCAGAAGCCAAGAGTTTCGTGCATTGGCACTTATCAAAAGAGTTTGATAAGTTTCAATGTATGAAACTCTCAGCCCTTGAGTCATTCTGTAACTTTTGCTAATTATTAATTGTGTGTGTGTGTGTGTGTGTAATAGGAATAATGATACGAAGTAGAATGAGGATGATTAATATTTCAGTATTTCAGTAAGTCCTGTCATCCTGGATCTATAGACTATGGCTAAATGGGTGTGATAATTTGCTTGTAATTCTAAATTCTTAATTGTACATATTTGGAGAGATTTGAGAGAGATGGTGCCTGTAGTTAATAATACTAACATCGTATCTCAGTCCATTTGTTAACCCAAAATATTGATCATATCATTTATGTTTACTGTTATTATTATAGTATATTTCTGAGTCTCTCATCTAATTCAGACATATTACCTGTCATTAGTTATCTCCGTGTTCTCTAAATCGGGTGTTATTTTTTTTTTCCATCTGAAAAATGTTATGAATTATCTCCCCTCTTGTTTAATTCGGCCATGCTATGTTATCTCCCCTTTTAACTCAGACGTTTGTTGCTAGTTATCTCCCTTATTAACTAACTCCAAACATTAACTGACAGTTATTTCTCACTCTTTTCATTCAAAACTTAATTATTTATCTGTCCACTAAATCAACATGCCATGTGCAACATAAACGACATACACGTATATCCTTGCCAGATATCTTCTTCAATCAGACATATATTAAGTTGATTCCGTCCGTTGAATGATTTTTCATGTCACAAGGGACAACTTTTACTGATAACAATGCCATACCGACCTATGATTGTCCAAAATATTAACTTATTTAAGAGATATTCAAATTCAGTCTCAACACTTTGTGACTTGTGCAACTCTGTGTTTCTGAATAATGTTATGGAAACAGAAAAATATTTATTTTTAGTAAGACAAGCATTTATCTTTCTTGGCATTTTCCAGATAGCTTTCTGATATCGCAAAACTTTTCTTATCCCAAGTAATTAATTAGCTGAGTGTTCATTTGTGTGCCTCTTTTTCCATGAATTAGACAAATATCTATTGATGAAGCATTGTTTTACAGCTGAATGCTCTTCCCGTCACTAATCCTTGATTAATTTTCAAATAAGATGATGGTATTTCACTTATAAGATCATCAGTAATGATCTTAGGGTACATTAATTCAACCATTGATTATGAAACTAAGCAAGATTAACTCATAATTACAAAAGAGTGAAAGGAAATAACTCGAATGGGTCAATAGCATGAATTTAGATAATTCAGGTAATTTCAGTGAAAATTAAATTTTCATGCTCAGAGGAAATAGATCTTTAGTAGCATCCAAGGAGGCAGGCTTCATTGAGGTCTAATTAGACTAAGTTATTTTTCCATGATAGCTTTGATCAGACCATTCACTAATGAGGTTTTAAAGATAGAAACATATCTATAATCGTTTCTTTGCTAACAAAGATCAGATTTCTTTTCACTATGGCATGGAATACAATTTATGTAAAATTAATTGGTTTTAAAATTATTTCCTCTTTTTTTGTTTCCTTTCTCTAAAAAACATTTCAATTTAATTTCTTTTCATATGGCATTCAATACATCACCACCTACCTGATTATTCTTATTAGTTGAAACAATTGATACATCTCACTTGCAATGTCTTCTTACCAGTGGTAGTTTCACCAGCTTAACTGATAATCAGTTGAATGAGGTGATCAATACCTTTCACTAGCAATTTTTTTTTTTTATTTACTTTACTATCTGGCACCAGATAATCTAAATCCCCCAGTCTTTGGTGGTGTGATAGTACTGATAACTATACAACTAATATATATATATAATCTCGTTTGATTCCCTTTTATATCTATTTTTCCATACTAGCATGGGTTAGATGAATGCATTATTGAGACATTGTTTTATAGCAAGATTCCCTTCCTGTCACTAATTCTTACCTGTTTTTGAAGTAAGTGATCTCTTATTTCACGTCTTTGAAGGTTTAATAGGTGATTTGCTGGTGGAAGTGATGACCACACCACTCACAACAAATGACTTTGGCCTGAATTGTTTAAAAACTTTCAATAGAAACACAGAACATGACAGAAACTAATTGCTTAGGATTGAAAACTATAGGAAGAGTAAAGCATGTTTTAACCAAACTATTTTTGAGATGTAATGCTTTTTGTCACAACATTTCACATTTTAATAGTGTGTTGTCTTTGACAGATTTTAAATATATTTTAAAAATAACCCCTAAAAGGGCTTTTTATTCTATAACTTGTTTTTTTTTTTTTTTTTTTTTGCTTGTGACACATCCAAATATCTCTGATGACACTGTTTGTGAGAGTAAGGTGCTGGACTATTACTTATAAGGTCACAAATTCAAACATTCTTTTAATTAGTGTTGTTACACAAGATGTGGCTTCAGTCTGTCAAGCTGAAACCAGGGCCAACATCTAACTAGAGAAAGACTTGCAGCAATAAGTTCCCAATAGTAAAAGAAAATATAATATTGATTTTATTTTTTTAAAACAACAAATCAGTAATGCCCTCCGTAGAAATTGAACACAAACAAGAAGTGACCAATAAAAATATAAATCCAAAGACAAGCAGATTTCTATTTGAACACAAGCATCAACGTATCACAGCAATATGTCAAACTTTTGCCATAATCTTGTATGTACAAGTGTGTTTGCACATGTATGTGTTGGCTTCCCCTATATCAAAACATTACAACTTTAGGGTCTGATATTTTTTTCCCAACATTCAGACCACTGTTTAGGGGTTAGTACATGAAAGTGGTCCAGGTACAAAAACCAAATAAAAATTAGTTGAAAGATTATAGTTGTGACTCCCCTAAAATGTGTTTCTGTGTTCTTTTTAGTTCTTTGTTGGATTGCAAGAAAATCATGAAAATGTGCAATTTAAAATCACGAATGGTGAAAATGTATGTTTGAATTTTGTCATGTTCCAGTCATCAGAGAGAAAAAGAAATGCCTGGTTTTATTTTGCTTGGAATATTTAAAACAAACTCAGATGTTATATAGTCTCTAAAACAAGATTTTATTAAATTCCATCATATCAATTCACATTATATATTTATATACAGAGAGGGTTGTATCTCAGTTTTCTAGTTTAAGACAACTTGTGGAAAATAAATATTAAATGTAGATAATTACAAAATGTTTTGGTTAACCTCGAGTTGTGTACAGGTCTTTATCTTCTTCTGAACTTTGCCCAAAATCTTTTTCAACCGGTTTATTTTTTGAAGAATCTGTCTTGGTGAGGTTGACCTGATGTTGAATAAAACAAATCATCATGATAACTTCACAAATAATGAAATACTTTCTTTACAGTCATTCAAATCTTACATAGACAAAGCACGACATAATATTTATTTTGAAAGTTTCGTTCTCATGTGTGCAATTCTTTCTGATCAAACAGCAAATCCACCTGGTGGGGGAATACCTTTGTGATGACCTTAACGGAAAGGCAGCTGTTCTACATCAGCAATTAATAAGAAATAATGAAAAGCGTGGCCCAGATGATAGGACACTGGTCAGAGATTTTCCCCAAAACTGAACACTATATCCGAATGAAGCATTCAAGACACAGTGGCAATGCCTCACCCACTCTATTCATTCATATCTCAGTAGTCTGATCCAGCCAAAAATTAAGTGTTTGGCCATGGATACAGTGCTGGGGTATAAGCTATCAACCCTCTGGGAGTTGATAGCTAATACTCGACTGAGAACAAGCAACATTTACATCTAAGACACAAAAACAACTTTTTAAAAGGTTTAAAAC
Organism: Octopus rubescens; assembly: GCA_027564515.1. Taxonomy (NCBI): domain Eukaryota; kingdom Metazoa; phylum Mollusca; class Cephalopoda; order Octopoda; family Octopodidae; genus Octopus; species Octopus rubescens. Next base: position 8,712,149 of record JAOPUL010004744.1, read on the forward strand.
TATATAAAAAGAACTGCTGGAATAAAACTCAGAAGTGTGCAATACTTCATCATAGAATAACTGAAGTTACAATGCTGGACGACATACTAACCAAAAGCATACAAGTTCCAGTTATGTTGTATATCTAGATAAGGAATGTAATAGTAGCATAGGTTTTACTTACCTCAAAACATATTACTATTACATTATGGTTAATGCTATGTAGCATCAAAGAAATGAAATCAATGATTCAACATGTTATGGTTACTTTCGGTGATATCAGACAACTTATTAAATAAAGAGCTAGCAATAAGAGTGAGGGGAAAGTGTCCTAAGGGTATAGAACCCTTATGTATAATTCTGTGACCTACAGCAACTGTAAAAGCTTATCAGTGTTGCAGAGACGTGATTCCTTAGATGACGGCTAAAGATATCCTATACAGAAGGAGACAAATGTTTAAACCCTTAGATGAGCAGAAACCACCAGAAAGAGGCAACAGGCTAAGTTCATTGGACACCATATGAGAAGACAAAGCCATGGACACTTGGTGACAATTGGAGAAGCTGAAAGGGGAGAGAGAGGGAAGACAGGGATAGAAGATACTTGACGCTGTGTGTAGGACAGAAGGAAGGGGGGTCCTGTGATTGTCAACACCTGTGGGTATGGCACAGGAAGAAAAGAAATGCTATGTAGGGCAGTGGACTATAAAAAAGATGGTCAATTACATAAAGATAACTAAAGAATTCAAAATAATTAACACTAAGTGAAATATCATCATCAGCATTTTAACATCCACTTTTCCATACCCTGGGTTGGACAGAATTTCTACAGCCAAATACCCTTCTAGTTGCCAACCCTCATCCGTTTCCAAGCAAGGCAATACTTTCTGCATGACCAGACATGATTTCACAGAAGACTGGAAACAAAGGACACCACTTGCATGATAGCGACACTCCTTGCCTTGGAGTGTCACTAACACAAACAGGCTTCTTTCAGTTTCCATTTACCAAATCCACTCACAAAGTTTTTGGTTGGCCCAGGGTTATAGTAGAAGACACTTGCCCAAGGTGCCACAGAACAGCAATCAACTTCTGACCAAGTATAAACAGGCAAAGGAATGAAACAGTTATGATCCTGATATACCTGTTGAAGATGCAGAAGAATTCCCAACAATGAGAAATCTCTAGAGTCACCATATAAAAAGAAAAAGAGTTTGCAACATCTTGAAGTTTCTCTTGCAGTTTCTGTTTGGTGAAAAACATCTGTAATGTTTATTTCACCTTACAATAACGACAATGTAATGTGTTAATGTCTTTTTTTCCTTTTAGCCTAGATTGAGTAAATCTATAATCAAAGCATTCTACCTATGACCATCCTGTCTTATTTTCAAAAATACTGTACCTACAACCGCATTATCTAATGTATCCTATTTTATAAAGTTTACTGGGTGTTAATTTTAGGAAGATTTGGTTGCTGTTTCTAGTAGGTCAAATGACCACATAGGTTTGCTTATGTTAATGTGCAGTAGACAGTGATATACTATATTACATCCAATGTAATGTATGGCAGGCAATGCTGTAACATACATAATTGTAATAGATCATAGTGGATGGAACTAATATATAGTAGATATTACAGTGGTTTGACAAACAGTAATAAGAGGTTGAAAGCAAAGATTTGTCCTAAACAGAGAAAGAAAGAGACAGTGATACAAGGATGGCTCACTTGGAAGCTGGCGTATAAAAGAAAAAGAATATGTCAACAAGTAAAGAATTTTAAAGGTCGACTTACCACAACATTTTTCTCGTCTGGTTTCTTTTCAGGAGCTTTTTGTTCTTTGACAGGCTCGGGTGGAGATGCGGCTGCAGGGACAATACAAGATATTTAACTCTTTAGTGTTTAAACCGGCCATATCTGGCTCAAATATTCCAGCTATTTTATGTTCAAACTGGCAAGATTCGGCCTCTTACACCTACCCTACAATGTCATTTTAAAACTAAACAACTACACCATCGAAATCTCAAAGCCAGAAGATAATGCATGATTAATTCCAAACAATGTGAATAAATAAGTATTAAGTTTGACAGAGTAATCTGAATGCTAAAGGGTTAAATCTATTTGATACACAGCCATTTTGATAGCTGTTGATCTTACGTTATGTGAAGATATACAGAGCCAACAATAAGTACAGAAGAACTACAATTATAGCACCCTGATTGAGTTCATCTCGGTCCACCTATAATAATAGAGTCTATGGGCAGACAAAAATCGACTGACAGTGGAAAGAGGGCAATATAACTAGATTGTCATTATCATGTTGTACTCCATACATATTATATACCCTGGACGGATATGTGTCCTCATCTTGTATTGTTGTTAACACAATGTTTCCGTCCACGGATATGTTAATACAACATCCGTTCAAGGTATATAATTCCTTGTTTCCAAAAATATAGAACAATTTATCTATACATATTGTATTGAACAGTATGGATCTTGGCTAGGTGGAGACATGACATAATTAGGAAGATAGATCTGTGGTTCACACCTTGTTATTTTGTCGACAATTTACATACTACAAGGTTGTTCTGGGTCTCTAACAGCAGCAGCTGCCCCTCCCCCACTAGAAAATATTATATGCTAAACAAACACACCAACACATGTATACACACATATACACATGACAGTCTTCTTTCAGTTTCTGTCTACCATAGCAGAGCAGTCTTTTCATTGTTCTCCCTAGGAGATAAAAATTAATTTAGACCATAGCTAACAATATATTCAGTACTGTTGAGATTGTTAAGTTATACATACGTGGTGGTGCTGTTAAGAATTTCCACGCTTTGGAGCTCTGAGAAACAACTCCATCATATGCAGAATAGGTGACATTAGCTGCATGCTTTGGGTAGCAGAGTGAGGTGGCCGACAGTATGGCTAAGGTGCTGTATGTCACTTTCTTCATTCTACCTCCTGAAAAAAAATCAAAGAAAATCCAGTAGTTAGCATTTAAAGTATGAAGACATAAAATGTGGGATAACAACACTAAGCAGTGATGTGTATAAATACAAACTTATTACCATTTCAAATAGGCTTGAGGCAGATTCGAACCCGTAAGAAAGCCATTTACTGTGTTTTGTGATGGAGAAAATGTCTTATTGTAGACAAATGGGTGTAAATACAGTGAGTCAGCCCAAAATGCCACCTAACCAGACTGTGGTATGAAAAATGCCTCAAGCATATTTGATCTGTTAATAAGTTTGTATTTATAAAGACTTTTAAATAAATAATTGTTTAAACAACTTAATCAGGGGAGGAATGGCAATGCCCTTGGCCCCTTCAGTCACCTTTGTTTCTTCATTTTAGTTTCAGGTGTTTTATATCTATTTTAGCAAACTTGTATATGAGCATCCATAAATGGTGAGAATGCAAGAAGTTAACCTTAAACCAGAGATCTGTTCTACCCCCACCCCAACACAGTGCATCCTGTTAAGGGCAACCAAAAGTAAGGGGGGGGTATGATGTTAGACCAAGTGACTGATTCAGTTCGTCACCAAAGAACAGGCTTCCAAACAGTTTCTCTCAGAGATGATGGATGTTGTAGAGAGGTGAGGTGCATCAAGGGAGGGGGTGAGTATTCCAAGTTCACTCCTTGCCTGAAGGATGATGACTGTAAAGCCAGGTTCCTATTATACAGTCAGGTCTCTACCATACAGCTAGGTGGACTGGGCTGTAGAAAGTGTCTTGGCCATGGACACCGTGCAGTGCTAGTGAGAAGACATGAACTCCTTATATCTTGGCTGCTAAGTTGACCTTCTTCAAAAAATAACCCAAAGTGAAGGATTTCTCAGTAAATATTATGAAATTGTGAGAAATATATAGTGTTCAATAAACATAGATAAAGCAAAAAAAGAAAAGAAAAAAAATGAGTTTACCTTTGTAACCAGCTACAATACCTCCTAGACCAGCCACTGTGATTACTCCAGCTCGGGCAAGTACATTTGGATCATTCTGGATATAATCAATAAGACCTGTAATGGAAATAACAATGCAATTATACCTTGATTAGCCATCTACTTCAATTAAAACTCAACCCGTATTTCTTCTCAACGTTTCATATTCAACACGCTCTACTCAACAATACACATCTAACATGTCACAACTTGTGTTTCCACTCAAATATTACCCATCCAAAATACCAAACTCAGTCTACCTCCACTCGACATTGCACACCAAACACAGCACTCAACCTGTCTCCATTCAACATCCCATACAAAGGGTATACTTGTATATAACCTGAACAGCTCTTACAAACCACAAACTGATGCCACTCCATCAGTTACGACAATAAGGGTTCCAGTTGATTCAATCAATGGAACAGCCTGCTCCTGAAAGTAACGTGCAAGTGGTTGAGTACTCCACAGACACGCGTAAACCGTAACGTAATTCTCAGGGAGATTCAGCATGACACAGAATGTGACAAGGCTGACCCTTTTGAATTACAGGTACAACTCATTTTTGTCAGCTGAGCAGACTGGAGCAACGTGAAATAAAGTGTCTTGCTCAAGGAAATAATGCACCATCAGGAATTGAACTCACAGCCTCACAATCGTGAACCAACCAAATAACCTAACCACTAAGCCATGTGCCTTCACTCAACACACTGACATTAATATTTCACTGCCCATCAGACTGTAGAGCAGTTTCTCCGTTGGTAAGTGAAACAGTGTTGTTTGCACTTAAGAAAATCTCTTTCAGTTGTCTCATCAGAAATCTCTCTCACACACACACAGTGGGCTTCTTTTCAGTTTCTGTTAACTAAATCCACTCACAAGGCATTGATCAGCTAGTGGCAATAGGAGAAGACACCTGCCTCAAGTGCCATGTAGTAGGATTGAAACCATAATCAACTGGTTGGGAAGCAAACTTCTTATCATACAGCCACACCTGTACCTATAATGTTTTTATTAAAAAAAAAAGTCCTGATGAGTATCAATTAAAAGTATGACTGTCTCACGGTAAAACTAATTGAAGTTTTGAGTGTTGCATATCACTCATCTTAATTAACGTTTGAGTGTAGGTTAATACTCACCTAAAGTGTGTGCCTTGGAAACTTCCCATTTATGTGTCACTTTCTCTGAGAAATTCTGTAAATAACAAAAGACTCAATGTTGTTGTTGTTGTTTAACTTCAGGTCAATCCTAATTGCATAAGCCTTATGACACATAGAGAGTTGGTTGGGCAACCCCAGGTCAGCCTTACAAAAATAAAACTCATACAGTTAAAAGAAAAAAAAACCAAGGCAGAGAGTTGACATGTTATTGCAAAGAATGTGACAACACAAACATCATGCAACTTGAATTATCGAGGGTTCAAGTTTTTCATGTTGTTGTGTTAGGCCTCAACCATCACTGAGAATCTCTTCTGGTATCCTCAACTTTGCAAAGATTTTTATGGCTTATTTAGAGGAAGTGCAGCAGCAGCTGCTGGGACCTTATTGTAAGTCTTCCTGATGTGAATACTTCAACAGAGTGCAGCACTCTGTTAAATGCATCAAAGAGTCAGGTGGTGGTCTTAAATAGAGTGAGGGGTTAAGTCCATCACAAAGGACAGTTACAGTCCTCAACAGGCTTCAGTACAGTTTCCATCTCCTCAATTTCACTCAGTCTTTCAGACAGTAATACAGTCCTTTAACCCTTTAGTATTCAGATTATTCTGTCAAATGTAATCCTTATTAATTCCCATTACTTTGAATTTATCACGCATAATCATGTAGCTTGAAAATTTCAATGATGAGATAGTATATTTTTAGAATGACATTGTAGGGTAAGTGTGAGAGGCTAGATCTGGCCAGTTTGCACTTAAAACAGGTAGAATATTTGGGCTGGATATGGTCAGTTTAAATACTAAAGGGTTAACTTCATAATCACTGCATACTTTAACGATGGGAATATTCCAAATGATGATGATGACGATGATGATGATGAAAATGGAGAGAATGAAAATGATATAAGACAAAAGATCTTCTTCCATACCTTCACTGATTCTTGATATTCAGCAAAGAAGTTGCGTACACCTCCGATTCCTTTCTGTAAGATGTTTTGTTGAGAAGGTACAAACTCATAGACATACTTCTTTGGAGCTGGTTTATATATTGGCAGCTGGAGATGAAAGAACACCACCACAACACAAAAGTCACAATAAGAACAAATAAATAAAGAGTAGGATTCGTATACAGAATTTATTACAACGTTAGAGATTGGTAAGAGAAATGAGGCGGTAGAGCTGCTTGAAATTATGGTGAAGTGCAATGTTTAGGCGTGGCTAAGAAACTTGTTTCCTAACCATGTGGGTATTGGGTTCAATTCCACTGTTAGGGACAGAAAATTATGGACAAAAACAATACATTAACAAAAGATATGTATATGTGTGTGTGTGTGTGTACAATGCAACAGGGTTCTGTACAGTTTTCATCTACCAAATTCCATGAACACTGCATTGGTTAATGTGAGGTTATGGCAGAAGACACTGTGACCCAAAGTGACCTGCAGTAAGATTGAACCAGGAACTGTATAATTGTGAAGCAAACGTCTTAACTATACAACCAAGTTTGTGACGTGTGTGAAGTAGCAATCCTGACACAGTTACATATAACAGCAGCATTTTAATGAAGCTG
>JAOPUL010004744.1:9052370-9064249 GCA_027564515.1 Octopus rubescens
GGGGTAAGGGCGATTGCTGCAAGTGTGAGGTGAATCCAGCCACCCCCGTTCACGGGGACAAAACCGGATTTAAAACTTTGGGAGAAGAAGAAGAAGAAGATAACTACTTCAAAGTCAACAAAACTGACCTTCATCAGGGCTTGTGTAGAGCACATTCATCTCTACAAAGCTGAAGCTTAGACTACGAAGAAAGAGATTTAAGATTGCATTGATGGTAGATACACCAGACTTCTCGTGAATGCTCAAAACATCTCATGGCTCCAGCGCAAGACCAAATGGGAGATTTATGGACGCATTCCACCCATCCCTTCTGCTATTGTTGCTCAGCACAGTGTAGGTTTTGCTGGCCACTGCTATCATGCTGAACAACAGGTCATATCAGATGTTATACAGGGTGTTTGGGTTAAATTTGAAAGTTTTCATAAAAAGAAAGCACAATATTCCATCCAAAAATAAAGTAGTTTTTTTTTAGATCAAAAATATCAACTAGATTATGGCTGGGAGATAAGTTTATTCAAAATAGCTGCCCTCAACTTCTACCATGGCTTTGAGATGGCTCTGGAACCTGGCACATGCATTCTTCACTGTGTCCCTGGGAAGATCTTTGAATACCTCCTTGATTTGGGCCATCAACTCAGCGTTGATGTTGCCAGCTGTGTGGTTGGTGTCTTTCTCAACTGTGTCCCACACAGAATAATCCATGGGGTTACACTCAGAAGAATTAGGAGGCCGGAAATTGAGACTGGTGTAGTCGTAGAAATTCTCTGACAACCACTTCTGACTTTTTTCGGAAGTATGGCAAAGAGCTGAATCCTGCTGCCACACATATGGCCTTCTAGCAGCAACCCTCTTCAGCCAGAGATTGAGCACAGTCTCCAGCAGCTTCACATAGCTGTCTGAATTGAGCCTAAGGCTCTGTTCAAAGATGTGAGGCCACATGAAATCACCCTTACTGGAGACACACCCAAAGACCATCACAGTTTGGAGGAACTTGATTTTTATGGTACTTGAGACATCACATAGATTGTAGGCTCTATCTATTGTTCTGAGTGTTGTGCAACTCGAAATTCTTTTCATCAGAACCAGATTATCCCTGGCTCAACAGGATGCCTCAGTTTGTTCAGGGGCTTCTTTGCCATCGTCAAGTGGTTCTCCTTGGCCTCGGCTATCAGAATTTGTCCCACATGCCTCTTGTACAAGTGGTAATGAAGGTCCTCATTCATGGCCAGCTTCATGGTGATGATATCCATCTCTTTCACCAAATCCTGGATTTCCTTGCTCAGATCTTCCATCACCTTTTCCTGCAGTTGTTGGTCGAATTTCAGCATATAAATGCAGTCAGAATGCCTGATGTGTCCCCTCCTGCTGGCCACATCTTTGTAGTCTTTGTTGCAGCTGTTAGTCTCATGTCTTATAGCCTTTACAGAGCATTGAGCAGCTGTCATGATGTCAGTATTTTGAAATCCAGTGCGAACCATCATGATACAGGTAACTCTTTTCCAATATCCAGAAAGCTTCCAGTCACCAGTTTCAGCAAATTTTTTCTCAACTATGACTTTGATCTTCATGCTCTCCAATGCCATTGACTGTTTACCAGTACATCAAGTTGTTCCTGAAAAAAGGAGACTTAAAAAATTGTCAAGTTTAGCCCAAACACCCTGTATTTTGAAGACTTCCACACTCTAATAAAGAACCCACACAACTACATTGAGAACCTACTAAAGGTAATCATGGACAGAGGTTCCTGGTGCAGAGTTGTGAAACACATCTAGGTTGCAGCCACTTGATGAACGGTTAGGTAGCTAGTTATTAAACCTAGGAAGGTCCAAGAAGGTTTGTCACTAAAAGGAACACAAAAAAGTAATTTTCATAATTAGCATGGCACCATTTGTTTATTGCAGATGAAATTCTCTCTTCATAGTGCCTCTCCCTCAGAGTGAAAGGCAGATTGTATGATGCCTGTGTGCGAACAGCCATGCTACATGGCAGTGAAACATGGGCTGTGACTGCAGAGAACATGCGAAGGCTTGAAAGAAATGAAGCTAGCATGCTCCACTGGATGTGCACAACAGAGTGTGTCTTAAGAGAAAAATTGGGTATAAGAGGCATCAGATGTAGTGTGCAAGGGAGAAGACTGTGCTGATATGGTCATGTGATGCATATAGATGAGAACAGCTGCATGAAGAAGTACCAATCTTTAATTGTGGAGGGTCCCTGAGGAAGAGGTAGACCTAAGAAGACGTGGGATGAGGTGGTGAAATATGATCTTAGGTTGTTGAGTCTCACGGAGATGATAATAAGTGACTGAGACTTCTGGCAATTTGCTGTGCATGAAAAAACAGGATAAACGTAGCCAGTGCTTGCGGCAAATAAAAGGCACCCATGCTGGTGACACGTGAAAGGGCACCCATGCTGGTGACACGTGAAAGACACCCAGTACACACTGTGAAGTGGTTGGCGTTAGGAAGAGCATCCAGCCATCAAAACCAAGATAAAACAGACAACTGGAGCCTGGTGCTGTTCTCCAGTTTATCAGCACCGGTCAAACCATCTAACCCATGCCAGTATGGAGAACACGTTAAATGATGATGATTTAGTCACACTTATCCCCTACACTCTCTTAATATTTCTTTCTTTCTATTACAGCATACACACAGGCTGGTGACATTAAAATGTAAAATTTGTATACTATTTAAACATACTCTGGTTAACCCTTTAGCATTTAAACTGGCCATATTCAGCCCAAATATTCTACCTGTTTCATGATGAAACTCACCAGATCTGGCCTCTCACACCTATTCTATAATGTCATTCTAAAACTAAACAATCACATCATTGAAATCTTGAAGCTATGAGATAAAGCCTTATTAATTCAAAACAATTTGAATAAATAAGCATTACATTTGACAGTAATCTACACATATGGTAATAGTGACAGATGCAAACCCAGACAAAAACTATGTAATTTTATTTGCATGGTTATTGTCCCTGAGGAAGTTATTAACATTATATCTCATTTTTTGTTCCCTATTGATTTGGTGGTTTAACTAAAGAATTGTTGCTAGTATTATTAATAGGATTGTTGCTATTCTTACATTTATAATTAATTTATTCATAATTTCTCCACTATCATCGAATTCATTTTTATTATTCTCCAGTATACAACATGTAAGCATGTAAATGTAATGTAGATGTTGCATATATGAATTTTATCTGTGTCATTTGTAGTTGCTTTTATATACTATCTATGGTCCTTGGATAGCTTTTTGCTGAGAGCATAAACTAAACTTACTTCTCTTTTTAATTCTACCTCTCGGCTATAAGATGTGAAATCAAAATTATTAGAATTACGTGATTTTTCAGCAATCATTAATTCTGCAAGCTAAACATTTCAGTAAGGTTTGATAGTCTTTTGAATTATTTTACTTTATATCTCTGAAGTTTAACCACTGAACAGTGAGGAGGTATGTCTAGCTGACTTGCCTGTTTTTACATAACAAAATCTTTTGTTGTGCCCCATGAAACCAGCAATATGTATTGGCCAAACTGGTAGGGTATTGGCCATTAGCCAAAGAGTCAATAATTCCTATACTAGCAAGATACTTAATTATTTCTAGTTCGTGCCAGTGACACGTTAAAGGTACCCGGTACACTCTTTAGAGTGGTTGGTGTTAGGACGGGCATCCAGCCATAGAAATCAAACCAAAACGAACTGGAGTCTGGTGCAGCTCCCTGGCCTGCCAATCTCCAGTCAAACCGTCTAACCCATGCCAGTATAGAAAATGGATGTTAAATGATGATGATGAGTTCAGTACACCTGATTGTATATAGATACAATAAGAAAATAAGTAATGCATAACAAATATTTTTATTTGCATTGATAAGCTTAAATCCTTTCATTGGTATAGCTTTAAAGTGTAGGGTAGACTCTAGTTAAACAATATCTAAGACAAAATGCTTTTGTAATGGCACAATGTGCCCTACTTGATCATGTGCCTCATATTGCCATCTTTTTCATTGTTTTCCCAATGTAACACTTCTAGAGATTTCTATATTTATAAATTTAGCCTAACAGTGAACAAAATGATTGGAACCTTGCCTGTTACTTTCCTTCTAGTGCAAGTGTATGTGGTTATATAAATATATATTGTTTTTTGTTTGTTTCATAGTACAAAAATATGAAAATAGCCAATACAGTCTTGTGTTAGAAGTATATAGAGTTTAATAAATATTTGTCATATGTATGGTAATTGGGATTATATTCCAGGCCTGAAGCATTTCTGCATATATGCTAAGAAGCAGCCGTGTCAAGTCAAAGCACCCAGAGTACTGTGCCGGTGCCACATAAAAACCACTCGTGATAGTGCCACATAAAAAGCATTATTGTCGAGAGTCCTGTGCCAGTGGCACATTAAAGCACCCAGCACACACTGTAAAGTGGTTGGCGTTAGGAAGGGCATTCGGCCATAGAAACCAAACCAAATCAGATTGGAACCTGGTACAGCTTTCCAGCTTGCCAGCTCCAGTCAAACCATCCAACCCATGCCAGCATGGAAAGCGGACATTAGAGGATGATGATGCTCTTTGAAATAGTCACTCCTGTAGTTGTCTCACTAGGAAAAGGGTATCAGTGATCCCACATCTGGCACAAATCCTAATTCTGTCACATCTAAACTAATTTTCTCCCTTAATAGTTTTATAATTCAGTCCATTAATTTGATCTATCTGAAGTTGCTTCTTTCTACAACATCTCTACTTTTGTGGCCATTGGTGATGATATTATTGCACCAATCATTAAGAAATTACCTCTTCTTGTACTGCCTGATTGGCTATGCAAGTGATTGGTATGCATCCAGCTTTCCTGGATATTTCAAGCATCTTAGTAACTATCTCTAATGATCCAACCACTTTCTTTACCTTTATATTTTTAAAGGTCGTTTTGATTGTATAACTATCAATTTCAATGGCTGTTTCTTCTGTTCTCTTCCAAGTATTTTCTTCATTAATCTACAGTTTGAAAAGCATTTCTTGACATCATTGAGGGCAAGTTCATTGTTATCATTATATACACACTTCTCACTAACATCCTGATTCATACTAACACCTGGTTTTGTAATCAGGAACATTTCATGCTTCTGATCTTCACATTCTACAACATTGGCAAATTTCTCACTTTCCACTTTTCTTTGGCTAAATAAAGTTGATGCATAGCCTCTCTCCTAGCTACCTTTATAATCTCCTCTTCCTTTTCTATATACATGTCACCATGTACCTTTTTTTTAAAATCTAAATCTGGCAGCGAGATATTCCAGCTTCCCTATTTCCTTCCCAAGATTGTCTTGTATCTCTAGATCCATCTCACTCATGTCAATCACTAGCCTATGTTGGGTAGAACATTGCTCACCTAAGTGAGACTTAGTATTCACAGCCATCTGCCTATCCCATGATTAATCAGTTCATCCTCATTTGTTATTGCAGTCCTCTCCAAGAGGAACTCATAGAAACAGTTCTTTTGCTCATCTATATATAACCTGATTAGGTTACATATGCAGAGATCACCGTTGCTGTGATGTTGCCTATGATTAGTTCTATCTGTAACTTTGTCACATACTCTGCCTACCTCAATTACTTTATCCATTTCTCTGCCAATAAAATGCCTACTCTATTAATTCCAGCACTTATATAGCCTTAACAATTTGTATGTGTGACCTCACCAGTGCTGGGGCCATGTAAAAAGCATCCAATCCACATTGTAAAGTGGTTGGTGTTTGGAAGGGCATCCCACTGTAAAAACCCTGCCAAAACAGACAGTGAAGCCTGGTGCAGTCTTATGCCTAATCAGCTCCTGTCAAACCGTCCAACCCATACCACCATGGAAATCAGACATTAAATGATGATGATGATCATATTTCTTGTTCATGAAGCATCTGGCTGAGGCTCTTCTCCCTCCATATTACACAACAACATACATCTATTCATTTCTGCTGTATGCTCTAGCATCTCTAGAGTCTTTCTAAACCTACTTTTCATCATACCAATGTTTATGATGGCAACTCACATGTTTATAATGTATATATATCTTTTCAGAACAACTTTGTCTTCACTATTATGTTTGATATTTTATAGTATTCTTCTTCCTATTAATCTTCTTTTCATTACTGTTGTTATTTTAAATGTATGTATCTTTACCACAGTTCATGCCATTGTAGATCAATAAAAGATCATAATTTGTAGGGAACAACAAAAAAGGATCATTGTAGAAAACATCTGAGTCATAAAGTAACAAACTGTCATTACATGAATTTGTTTATTATGTCATATTCTTTTATTCTTTTAGTTGTAGGACAATAATAATAATAATAACTCATTACTTGTAACTGACATTTCACATCAGTTTGAACTTCCATTTTGTTTTCTTATATATGAGAAAAGTTTTTTTTTGGGGGGTGGGGTGAAACCATCTTCATCTGCATATTGCAACATTATAGGTGAAGAATTTATTAGTACCTGTAATACCTGTCACTCACCACCATAATGCTTGCAAGACTATATTTTAAAAAAGACTCAAAGGATATATTTATTTATCATATAGTCTGCAACTTGGCCTTTCATCCTTTCTGAGCTGAAGGAAAAAAGTACTAACCTGGTGGAAATATGAGACCATTGGATGAGATGCTTTGCAATATTATTCCGGCTTTTTTGCATTCTGAGTTCAAATCTCATGGTGGCCTACTCAGGGGGTAGACTTAATCCATCATCTAGTTTTAACTCTGCCAGCTGGCCCTTGGATGATTTTAGCAGGATTCACTCTCTCACGAGCATTCAAGCTGATTTCTGGTTTGATGATACTTTCTTCCACCTCTTTTGAGTGGGGCCTTCAAGGGTCATGGGCAGCAACACATTTTTTTTTTTTTTTTTTTTTGAATTAGTTGGAAAAAAATTAACTAAATCTGAAGATTTTATTCTCTATAATAGCAATAGAAATTTTCCTTCCAGACATGTTCTGAATTGTATGATGTAGTTAACCGAAATTAATTGATAATTCTTCTAGTTCACAACACAGTTGTTGATGAACAACAACAATTTGTTTTAAAAGCTGTTTCTTCTTGTTAGTATTTGCAATCAAGATATCTAGAACAAACTTGTTGCACATAAGAATGCTGAAGTCTTAGAAGTGATCTTTTTGTTCTCCCTCCCTCATACGCTATGCTTCATCTAGCCAGACACCATAACAATAACATTGCAAACATGGTGTTTTGTGTGATATGACCTACTTTCTCTGGTCATTGACCCTCTGCACACCCTAACCAGCAATGATTAATGAATGTTAGTGTAGTGTGGTATGACAATGTGTTTGTTCTGAGATGACACCGTTACACACTGATATGCAATGATTGTTAGTGTGATGTGTAATAGAAGAACACAGTAGTCAGTAAGGTGTAGTGGGAACAGGTATGTGCTGCCTAGTTTACTATCCAGCTAGTTTTGTAGGTTTAGTCCAAATGTTTAGTGGAGTGATAATATAAGATAGATTTGGTTGACATAGGGAAGACTGGATTCCTTGGCATTTGTCATAAGCACAGAATTTGGTCTTAGAAAGGAACTTAAGAAACTTACTATAAGTTAATTTATAATTTGTTGTGAATTGCAATGTTTGTGGATCCAGGCAAGTTTAATAAAGTCTGTGCAAAGTTTGACATATTGTTATTATACTGTTGCTGAACTAATATTCATGTTCCACTGTTATTGTCAAGCAGTGTCCTGGTGAGTGTTCATTTATTGTTTGCTTTGTACTATGGTGATTATGTCTTCTTTGTTGTGCCAACAACAGTGATGTTATGTATGGGTGTGAGATGTAAAATGTTGTGGAATATGATATGAAGTCATTTAGGGGGTTAGTAAAATGTCAGTAAATGGATTCATACTTTCTAAAGAACTGATTGTAAAGATCAGATCACATTGTAGTCATATTCACAATGCGATCCTTGACTACAAGTTATAATGACAACTTGTAGTTAAAGCATGTGATGGAGTACATAAATATATACAACACCAAACAGATAGGGGGGGGGGCAGCAGTGTTATGTTCAGAACAATGAAGCTAGATAGCATTTAAAAGTTTGATAATTACAAAAGAAAAACAAATGAAGTGACTTGGAGATGTGGTTGAAATGGTGAGGCCTGTTTGGTAAAAAATATTTATAATATACAACTAAGATTACCAGATCTTATTTGAAACATTGAAATCACATGATCTAACAGTTTCAGTGTCCATGCCATATGATTCATGCCTGCTACGATATATGTCTGTGTTTTTAGGCTCTATATGTCTATATGAGAAGACCTCTCAATGCGAATACCACAGTATTTGGCATTCTAACAAGATATCCATGTTAAGTTGGATATAAGGATTGCCATTTAGTATAAATACTGCATCTGTCACTAATAATTATTAAATTATTCAAAATGTGATAAATAAAAATTACATTGCTTCATGTTAAATTAGTTTGGTATTGAAGTTTGTCATTTGAGATCATCATCTTCCCATACTGGCATCGGTTGCATGTGCCTCGATCATCATTTTACATCAGTTTTCCCATACCGGCATGGGTTGCATGTGTCTCAACATTTTTCCATTCGCTATAGTCCTTCATCTTTTGTGACACACATCGTCAGAGAAAAACTGGCCAACACTGGAATTTTAATTATAAAAATAGGACAGTTAGTGGAAAGTAATCAGATATAATTACTAAGTAAAGAAAGATAGATAAAAGGGTTTTAAATACTTGGGTATAACAAAAGGAAACAAACACATTTTCTTTTTAGCTAGTCCTTAAATCTAAGGTATAGAAATACAACTGACTGTTAGCATATGAGAGAAAGTTAGTTCAGATAGAAAAACGTGAAAAGTATCACACTTGAAAGGTAATCATAGTATGATCTACGTATATACCCTGTGAAAAGGAAAAAGAGGATTAATTGTGAAGAATATTTAGAGCAAAGAAAATAGTGTAGTATGGTACACAAGGACTTATTGAAAGAAAATAGAAAAACTTGAATAGGTAAGACTGAAGAATGCATGGTACTTGGACAATTTTTGGGGAGACATCTTGAAAAACAGTTGATTTGACAAGAAAAGAAAATATATGGACAGTTTCTGGGAGATGGATGAATGTGTGGCTGTGTGGGTAAATCAAGGTCATGACTAAGAAAATTAAATTTGAGAATGAACACTGATCTTTATAGCACAGAAACAGGCCCTGGGAAGAAATAACGTCAAATTCTATACATACAAAACCAGAGAATTTATGTTAAATAGAGTATGTGGTTAAAAATGGTGAAAGTGTAGCACATTTGAATAAAAGAATGCAGTAAATTGGCACTAAAGAAATATAAGAGAAGACATGACGATGTTACATAGATTATCCACAGGGAATGATGTGGGATAGAACAGATAGATAGCATGAAGATCAATCAGCTTCCTAATGACATCAAAATCTGTTAGCATTTTGTCATTTCATGCAACAATAAAAAATGACCTGATATTGTCATAGTGAACAATAAATCAAGAAAATGCGAAAATAATTGGTATTACCAATTCCTGAGAAACTAGAATTGGGATCAAGGAAAAGAATGAAGAGATTTTCAAACAAGAGATTGCAAATATTTGGCAGCTAAAGAAGATACATAATAATACAAATAGGGATAAATCTTTAGGCATTATTCCTAATAGACTTAGAAAGTGTCATGTTGATTGGTCCATTTATTTTACTTTTGTGATGTAGAGAAAATAGATTTATTTCTCTTCGTGTTAGTATGACAGATGGACCAATCAAAATAACACTTGTAAAAAGGTTCCAACTATCATTTAGCACCATTAATAGTGGATTCACTAATTAATGTGTTATGGTGGTTACCACATAGTGACACAGAAATGCAAGACCTGAGAAATGCTGTGAAGCTAGTATATATCTCACTCACCTTAATAGATAGACACACTATATATGGTTGCAACCTAGAACTTAGTGGGGGGGGGGGGGCTTGAATGAGGAAGAATTTTCTGTAAACGGTTAATCAACTAAACTAGTATTCTGAATTAGAACAGAATATTTCTAAACAACTACTTTATTAGGAACAGCTAGAAAGTGTTAAAGCTTTAGATTAACTACCAAGAAAAGTACATATAAAAGGCTTTTGAACTGAAAATTGCTAGTAGTACTTCCCCTCTTCCTCAAAGACACTATACTATAAGATCCTTCAATCAGGATAGAAAATTATAATAATTTCTAACTTTGGCACATAAATTTTGGGAGTAGAAAATAATCAATTTAATCAATTCTAGTATTTAACTAGTAGTTATTTTATAACCACTGAAAGGATGAAATGCAAAGTTAATCCCAGTGTGTAGTAAAATAGTAAGCAAAAGTGACAATATCAGATGAATTCCTTACACACATTCTTATACTATGGAACAATATATGGCTCCTTTTAGCTCTTGACTACACATCAAAAATTTTTAGGAAAACATCTGTTTTGTGTGTTGAGACATTTTCTGAAAACATGATCTGGTAATAATAATTCTGAATATATTGTATTTCCAATTTTCATAAATGATTTCAGTTAAAATGATGAATGAAAATTTTATTTATTCTCATATTACTCATAAAAACAAATCTTGTTTCCCTAAAACATGTAAAATAAATGACTTGTATTAATAGTCAATAATTATAAACACCAACAAATGTAAGAAATATATTAAATATAAAAAAAAATAAAATTTCAGAAAGAAAAAAAAAATAAAATTTTTCTGTAAAATATTGCATTTTATTGAAATTTGTCTTCATTTGCTGATGTTTGGCTGAGTTAGAATGATAATAAAATTCAACAATTTAGTTAACCCTTTCATGATTGTTTTCTTAACATAGGCAGTATATGCATTAAATCAATTTTTAAAATAATTAAAAATTTGGAGGGATTTAGTAAAATAACTTTTTCATTATCAAGTTGATGTTTTGAATAAAAGGTTTTTATGTGAAATGATGCTAACATGTATTTTTTAAAATTTAAACGAGCAGTACCTGTGGAAATTTCCCTGTTATTCTGAAAACCATTAGTTTGTTGGAAGTTTATAAAGAACCATGAAATACATAATTTCTTTTTAAATTTTATGTTTTCTGAAACCTTTCATTCTTTAGATGGTGTAAAATCCACATCAGTAGTACTGAAGGCACTGTCTTAGACCAGATCATCTTTGAAAGCTATATTCTTTGTTAAACACTTGTCACTTCTACCTTAAGCTTTGCTATCTATTTTTGTCTTTAAAAAGAAAGAAATAGAAGGCTTTATAGTATTATTTTGCTATGGTACAACTAAGTTGAAATAGTTGTAGTACTTAAAAGTTTTAACAAGTTCTAATACATTGTACTTCATCTATATTTTCATATCAGGGAAAGTGTATATGGTTGAACTCATAGACCCAATAAACAAAATACAATAGCTGCCTAACAGAACTGTGGATTAAAAAATAAAAATCAGTAATATACATATCACATTTGATTGAACACTTTTATCAGTCATTTGACTTATGAATAATATAAATGTTGTATCTATAATAGATTATGTCCTTGATTTCTTTCCATATTTTATCAGCAGTTGTTTTACAAATAATATAAATGATATAATAATATAAATAATATAATATTTATTTGTTATAGATTTGTTATAGATTGTTTTTAATTTTGTTCCACATTTGAAATGTTTTACATATAAACAATAGAATAATATTATTTTAATGAACATTCATATAGCAGAAACAGCTGCAAGCTAATGAAGTTAATAAGATAATTGCTTATTCCTTTGTCATCTCTTTTCTTATGTAT